>JAJHZJ010000233.1:3934061-4486058 GCA_023548195.1 Bettongia penicillata ogilbyi
AAACTAATCTGGCTGGAGTCTGGCCTCATTCTCAGGGCAGAGGAGGAAGGGTCACTGGTGCTGGTAGCAGCAGTAATGGCTATAAAGACAGCAGCAGCAGTGCCTGCTTCCAGAGATCTGGACTCACAGATGGTGGACAAATAAAATGACTGATATAAAACCCCTGAAGCCTGAAATAGCACAACCATCCCCTCCCCCATTCCCACTGGAAGCAGAGTCCTACCTTGACAAAGAGTTAGAAGGTCAAGTATTTGACTGGAATCATGAGCAAATATTATAAAAAAACTCAGAATATTGAATCTTACTTTGGTGATGAAGATCAAAACATACAACCAAATGATAATAAAGTCAAAAGTCCTACATTAAAAGCCTCGAAGAAAAATATGAATTGGTCAAAGGCACTGGAAGAACTCAAAAAGGATTTTGAAAACCAAGTAAGAGAAGTAAAGGAAAAAAAGGGGAGAGAAATAAGAGTGATGCAAGAAAATCTTGAAAAATAAGTCAATAGCTTGCTAAAGGTGATTCCCCCCAAATAGTGAAGAAAATAATTCCTTAAAAAATAGACTAACACAAATGGTAAAAGAGGTCCAAAAAGTTAACAAGGAGGAGAATGCTGTAAAAAAGCAAAATTGCACAAATGACAAAGGAGGCCAAAAGCTCACTGAAGGAAATAATTCCTTGAAAATTAAAATGTAGCAAATGGAAGCTAATGACTTTATGAGAAATCAAGAAATTATAAAACAGAACCAAAAGAATGAAAAAATAGAAGACAATGTTAAATGTCTCACTGGAAAAAGCACTGACCTGAAAATAAATCCAGGAGATCCATTTTAAAATTTATTTTAATTTAATTTAAAATTTCATTTTAATTTAAAATTTAATGTATCTCTTTAAAATTTAAAAATTATTGAACTACATGAAAACCATGATCAAAAACAAAAAGCCTAAACATCATCTTTCAAGGCATTATAAATGAAAACTACCCTGATATTCTAGAACCAGAGGATAAAATAGAAATTGAAAGAATACACTGATTGCCTCTTGAAAGAGATAACCAAAGGAAAATCCCTAGGAATGTTTTAGCCAAAAACATCCAGGGCAAAAAACAAATATTGCAAGCAGCCAGAAAAAAACAACTTGAGTATTATGGGACCACAATCAGGATAACATAAGATCTAGCAACTTCTATGTTAAGAGATTGAAAAGGCTTAGAATATGTTATTCCAGACATCAGAGGAGCTAGGGTTAAAACCAAGAATCACCTACCCAGAAAAACTGAGTATAATACCTTGGGGTGGGGGGAAATGGAATTTCAATACAATAGAGGACTTTCAAACATTCTTGCTGAAAAAACCAGAGTTGAGTAGAAAATCTGACTTTCAAACACGAGTCAAGAGAAGCATGAAAAGGTAAACAAGAAAAATAAATCATAAGGGACTGATTTAAGTTAAACTGTTTATATTCCTACATGGAAAGATGATATTTGTAACTCATTAAACCTTGCTTAGTATTAGGGTAGTTGGAGGAGAGAGAGAGAGAGAGAAAGAGAGAGAGAGAGAGATGGCACAGGGTGAGTTGAATATAAAGGAATGATATCTAAAAATAAAATTAAGGGACGAGAGAGGAATATATTGGGAGAAAGAGAAAGGGAACCCTAAGTAGCTTAGAAAGGGAGGCATAGACTTTTACTGAATATTTATAAGTCATGGTATTGGTACCAAGAACAAAATTCCCATAAAACTTACACCTGGGGGCAGAGCAAAGACACACATATGCTGGCTCTCCCCACACAGTCCATAAAATACCTGTAGAGAGGGACTCTCAACAAATTTTGGAGAAGCAGAAGTGGAGAACAACAGAGTGGAGGAGATTTCCAGCCCAGGGTGACCTGAAAGGCCCACCAGAAACGTTTGTTGCACCAGACGTGGAGTGGAGCCCAACCCAGCCTTGGCCGTGTGGGGACAGAATCTCCAGCCAGAGCAGCAGCAGTTCACAGACCCCCTCAACCCACAGGCACCAGGGTTTTTTCAGCTGGCCAGGAATTGAGAAGGGCCTTCCCATACCTCCGGCTTCAGGCAGCAGCCACAGAGGCCACATTGGGCAGGCTTCAGCAGTTCCCACAGCAGACCCCCACAGCAGCCTGCATCCATTGTAGATTGTAAAAACCCTGAAGGCACAGAGGAGCTGATTATTACCTCAGCCCTGTGTAGAGGCTCTGAGGAAGCTAATCTTTATATCACTGATCTTTATCTCACACTCAGTGGCAGCAGAACTGGAGGTCAGGTGGCTGGGGAGAGGAAACTCTGCTAAGATTCTGGCCATAAAAATCTCTCCCTGCTCCCAGAACAGTGTGCACTCTTGATTGTGCCACCTTGGAGGAACTGAGATCTTACAGATCCCCAGAGTATACGCTACTCTTGACAAAGGACCCAAAAGTCAAGTAACTGGTTGGAAAAATACCCCAAAAAGGGGAAAAAATAAGACTATAGAAGGTTACTTTCTTGGTGAACAGATATCTTCTCCCATCCTTTCAGATGAGGAAGAACAATGCCTACCATCAGGGAAAGACATAGAAGTCAAGGCTTCTGTATCTCAAACATCCAAAATAAATATTTAATGTTCTCAGGCCATGGAAGAGCTCAAAAAGGATTTTGAAAATTAAGAGAGGTGGAGGAAAAATTGGAAAGAGAAATGAGAGAGATGCAAGAAAAGCATGGAAAAGCATGGGTCAGCATGTTGCTAAAGGAGACCCCCAAAAACGCTGAAGAAAATAACACCTTTAAAAATAGGCTAACTCAATTGGAAAAAGAGGTTCAAAAAAATCAGTGAGGAGAAGAATGCTTTAAAAAGCAGAATCAGCCAAATGGAAAAGGAGATTCAAAAGTTCACTGAAGAAAATAGTTCTTTCAAAATTAGAACGGAACAGATGGAGGCTAATGACTTTATGAGAAACCAAGAAATCACAAAACAAAACCAAAAGAATGAAAAAATGGAAGAGAATGTGAAATATCTCATTGGAAAAACGACTGACCTGGAAAATAGATCCAGGAGAGACAACTTAAAAATTATAGGACTACCTAAAAGCCATGATCAAAAAAAGAGCCTAGACATCATCTTTTTTGAAATTATCAAGGAAAACTGCCCTGATATTCTAGAACCAGAGGGCAAAATAAATATTGAAACAATCCACCAATCACCTCCTGAAAGAGATCCAAAAAAAGAAACTCCTAGGAACATTTTGGCCAAATTCCAGAGTTCCCAGGTCAAGGAGAAAATATTACAAACAGCTAGAAAGAAACAATTCAAATATTGTGGAAATACAATCAGGATAACACAAGATCTAGCAGCTTCTACATTAAGGGCTCAAAGGGAGTGGAATAGGATATTCCAGAAGTCAAAGGAATTAGGACTCAAACCAAGAATCACCTACCCAGCAAAACTGAGTATAATACTTCAGGAGAAAAATGGTTTTTCAATGAAATAGAGGACTTTCAAGCATTCTTGATGAAAAGACCAACCTGAAAGGAAAATTTAACTTTCAAGTACAAGAATCAAGAGAAGCATGTAAAGGTAAACAGCAAAGAGAAATCATAAGGGACCTACTAAAGTTGAACTCTTTATATTCCTACATAGAAAGATAATATTTATAACTCTTGAAACATTTTTCAGTAGTTGGTGGGATTATACACACACACACACACACACACACGCGCGCGCGCGCGCGCGCACACAGCACAAGGTGAATTGAATAGGACGGGATCATATCTTTAAAAAAATGAAATTAAGTGGTGAGAGAGAAATATATTGGGAGGAGATGGGGAGAAATGGAATGGGGCAAATTATCTCTCATAAAAGAGGCCAAGTAAAAGACTTTTCAGTGGAGGGAAAAAGGGGGGAGGTGAGAGAAAAAACATGAAGCTTACTCTCATCACATTCGAGTAAAGGAAGGAATAAAATGCACACACATTTTAGTATGAAAACCTATCTTACAATACAGGAAAGTGGAGGAGAAGGGGATAAGCAAGGTGGGGGGGCATGATGGAAGGGAGGGCAGTGGGAGGAGGTAGCAATTAGAAGTCAACACTCTTGGGGAGGGATAGGAGAGAAGAGAGAATAGAAGCAATGGGGGGCAGGATAGGATGGAGGGAAATATAGTTGGCCTTACACAACATGACTATTACGGAAGTCATTTGCAAAACTACACAGATATGGCCTATATGGAGTTGCTTGCCTTCCCAAAGGGGATAGGTGGGGAGGGAGGAAGGAGGAGAAGTTGGAATTCAATGTTTTAGGAACAACTGTTGGGTATTGTTCTTGCATACAACTAGGAGATAAGAAATACAGGTAATGGGGTATAGAAAATTATCTTGCCCTACAGGACAAAAGAGAAGATAGGAATAAGGAAAGGGAGGGATGTTAGAAGGGAGGGCAGATTGGTCATAGGGGTAATTGGAATGCTTGACGTTTTGGGGTAGGGGGAGGGGAGAAATGGGGAGAAAATTTGGAACCCAAAATTTTGTGGAAATGAATGTTGAAAACGTAAATAAATAAATTTAAATACAAAAAAGACCCAACTTACACCTGAATTCCTTAGTTGAATTTTTCTGCCTATCTTCCCTTTTCATCTTTCCCTCTACTTTTCCTGATATTAGGGGAATCTTCTTTATTTTACTTTTCAAATATCTTCTATATATTGTATATATAGATATGTTACACATAATAATAGTATTATACATAATAATAATATTATATATATACTCTTCTATATCCTTCACATTTTCATTGGTGCAAACTATCCGATCAAACACAAAGAAAGCCTGGGTCCCATTGAGCATTGCAGACCATGGGGTTCGCTGTTCCATTACCAAACACATGAGAGTAAGCATTTTCTGATATCCCAGGTGGTTCATCATGAGGTGGGTAAAACCATGTAGTCCTACTGTACTTGAGGGTGACCCGAGCTTGCTACTGTAGGATGACTTGATGTCATATAAATACTTGGCAGAGCCTACTATTTTCACCAGCCCCACAAGGATGCTTGATTTCGACTCTGCAGGGATATTAATGGCAGTGGTCTTCTCATCAACAGTCAGAAGTAATGATGTCAAAGTCAGTTTTGCATTGCTTTTCTTTGATTAAATTTCTCTCAAGGGTCTTCCTGTCCTATATAAAATGATACTTAGAATGGTACTGAGACATTAGGGAGTAAATGACAGATTGCAGAGGGACCACATCCTGTCACTTTATGGTGTCCTTTCCAGCAGGGAGAGCTGCGCCTGGGAAGCAGTTTGTGAAAGGAAGGTAGGCAGGGCAAGAGGCCCAGATGGCAGAGCTGGAGAAAATCTCACTTCTTGACCCCGAAAGAATTTACCTAGGCTTCTGTAACTCCCTGGATCCCCTTAGCCTTCTATGACTGATAGGAGAACCCCTTAGTAATACTCTCCCTTCTCTGAACCCGTGAATCTGGATCCTCACTCTTCCCATCCCACAGTCTCAATACTCATCTCCCTCCTCTGTTCCCTCCATAGGTATGGAGGCCTCTCCTCCCAGGCTAGGGACTGCATCCTAAAAAATGACTCTGGTGATAAAGATTTCCCAGGGTTTACAAAGCCCTTTCCTCCAGCAGTTCTATGAAGTAAGTAGTGTTATCATCATTAGTCCCATTTTTCCAGACAGATAAACTGATACTTAGAGAGATGTTGGTTAATATTTTGGAGAACATAGGGGCTAGCCAGTGCCAAAGGAGAGCCCAGGTCTTCTGAGTCCAAGAGTAGCCTAGACACTGCCTGCTTAGATAGAGAACAGATGACCCAGAGTGAGGTTAGTGCCTGGTGGGTAGAGAAGGAATGTTGAGTGTACATACCACATTTGGCAGTGTTAGCTGTATTTTGGAGCATTCTCTGAGACAGAAAAAGAGTAGTTATATATCTGAAGATGTATAGCTTCTTCTGATTTGTCTTCCCCAGACCCTTTTTTGTGAGATATTCTATTTAGCTAGCTAATAATAATATTACTCCCTAGCATTAACATAGCACTTTAATATTTGCAGAGTAGGTATGGTAGGGGGATCATTGCTTATACAAAAGCTGACTGAAATTTTCCAGGTTATATAGCTAGAGGAGGTTATCCCCCAGGAGTTCAAGGATGCCTCCATTGTCCATCTCTATAAAGGTAAAGGGAATAGATTGTTCTGTGACAATCACAGGGGGTTCTCTCTCTTAGTCATTACTGGCAAAATTCTTGCTAGAGTCCTCCTTAATAGGCTGATCCTTTACCTGGAAGATGGTTATATACCTGAGAGCTAGTGTGGCTTAAGAAAGGGCTGAGGAACAGTTGATATGGTGTTTGCTAACAACTCCAGGAGAAATGCCAGGAGTAGAACATATGTCTGTATACAGTGTTTATAGATCTGACCAAGGTCTTTGACACTGCTAGTCATGAGGGTTTATGGAAAATTATCTCAAAATTTGGTTACCCAAGTTCTGGATAGTAGACAATGCTCTCATGCCTTCCCAGTTACCAGTTGAGTGAAACATGGCTGTGTGCTTTCTCCCATGCTTTTTAGCATGATATTTTCCGCCATGTTGACAAATGCTTTCAATGAGGATGAAGCACAATGTCAAAATCAACTGCCATACTGATGGTAAATTCTTCAATCTGAAAAAACTACAAGCCAAGACAAAGAAGTTCTCAATTTCATTGAAATTCCACTTTTCCCCAAAACTATTATACTCAGTTTTGCTGGGTAGGTGATTCTTGATTTTAATTCTAGTTCCTTTAATTCTAGCTCCTCCACATTCCATGCTCATGTTGGTGCATGATTTTCTGTTTGCAGATGACTGTGCACTCAATGCAGCCTCTGAAGCTGAGATACAACAAAGTATGGATCAATTCTCTGCTGCCTGTGCTAATGTTGGTCTAATTAACACCAAGCAAACACAGGTGCTCCATCAGCCACCCCCACATCATCCATACGTGGAACCATCAGTTACAATTGGAGAAGTTTTGAATGCTGTAGATAAGTTCACTTACTTTGGTAGTGTCCTTTCCAGGAATGTACACATTGACAATGAGGTTGATGCACACATCTCCAGAGCAAGCTAGCTAGCAAGCTAGTGTTTGGGAGGCTCCAAAGAAAGGTTTTGGAGTGAAGATGTATTAGACTGACTACCAAACTGAAGGTCTACAGAGTCATTGTGCTCACCATGCCAGGAAACTGAATTGCTTACATTTGAACTGTCTTAGGAAGATTCTGAAAATCCCCTGGTAGGATAAGGCAGCAGACATTTAAGTCCTTGCTTGAGCTGAACTGCCAAGTATTAAAACTATGCTTCAGAGTGTGCAACTCCGATGGGCTGACCACATTGTTCAAATGCAAAATGTATGCTTGCCAAAAAGACTATTTTATGGAGAACTTGCACGGGGAGAGCAATCACATGGTGGTCCAAAGAAGTGACACAAGGACACTTTCAAGGTCTCTCTCAAGAACTTTGGATTTGGCTGTGCAACATGGGAGACATTGACACAGTACCTTTCAGCATGGTGTGCCCACATCAGAAAGGGTGCTGTGCTCTTTGAGCAAAGCAGAATTGAGACAGGACAAATAAACCTAGGGTGTGTAAATTTCAGGTATCCGCCCCAAATATTCCAAGCTCATATTGATCTGATCAGTCACAGTCTGACACACTGAAATTTCACTTTACCATGGTGATGTTATTTTGGTCCTCTTTGAAGATGAAAGAAAACAACCAAACAATCAATGTGTTTGTGTGTGTGTGTGTGTGTGTGTGTGTGTATACTTTCATATATACATACACATATACATACACTTACACATATACATACACATAAATGTATGTATATAATATATATGAAAGAATATATATATTTTATATATAATATATTCCCTCCAACTACCCTAATACTGAGAAATGTCTCATGAGTTACAAATATTATCTTTCCATATAGAAATGTAAATAGTTCAACTTTAATAAGTGCTTCATGGTTTCTCTTTTCTGTTTACCTTTTCATGCTTCTCTTGATTCTTATATTTGAACGTCAAATTTTGTATTCAGCTCTGGTCTTTTTAACAAGAATGTTTGGAAGTTCTCTATTTCATTGAAATTCCACTTTGCCCCAAAACTATTATACTCAGTTTTGCTGGGTAGGTGATTCTTGATTGTAATTCTAGCTCCTTTAATTCTAGCTCCTCCATATTCAATGACCTCTGATCCCTTAGGGTAGAAACTGCTAGATCTGGTGTTATCCTTATTGTGTTTCCACAGTACTTGTATTGTTTCTTTCTGGCTGCTTGCAATATTTTCTCCTTGACCTGGGAACTCTGGAATTTGGCTACATTATTCCTAGGAGTTTCCCTTTGTGGATCATGTATCCTTTCCATTTCTATTTTAACCTCTAGTTCTAGAATATAAGGGCAGTTTTCCTTGATAATTTCTTGAAAGATGACACCTGTCCTCTTTTTTTGATCATAGCTTTCAGGTAATCCAGTAATTTTTAAACTCTCTCTCCTGGATCCATTTCCCAGGTCATTTGTTTTTCTAATGAGATACTACGCATTGTCTATTTTTTCATTCTTTTGGTTTTGTTTTATAATTTCTTGATTTCTCGTAAAGTCATTAGCTTCTATTTGCCCCCATTCTAATTTTTAAGGAACTATTTTCTTCAGTGAGCTTTTGGAATTCTTTTTCCATTTGATGTATTCTCCTCATCAGCTTTTTGGATGTCATTTGCCATTTAAGTTTGTCTAATTTTAAAGTTTTTATTTTATTCAGCATTTTAGGGTTTCCTTTAGCAAGCTGTTGATTCATTTTTCATGATTTTCCTTTGATTATTTCTGTTCCCAATTTTTCTTCTGCTTCTCTTTATTGATTTTCAAAATCCTTTTTGAGTTCTTCCATGACCTGAGAACAATTCATATTTTTCTTGGAGGCTTTGGATGCAGGAACCTCGACTTTGTTGTTTTTGTCTGGTTGTATGCCTTGATCTTGCTCATCACCAGAGATGTTTCTCCTATTTTTTAAGGTATTTTTAGATTTTGATATTCATTTCCATAAGGTTTTGAGTTCTAACTTTTCTCCCCATCTTTCCCCTGCCCCCATCTCATAACATCTTGCATTCTGATTGCCCCTTCCCTCAATGTGCCCTCCCTTCTATCACACCCCACCTTTCCCTTATCTCCATCTTCTCTCTTTTATTTTTTGTAGGGAAAGATACCCTATTACATGTATCTCTTATTTTCCAGTTAGATGCAATAACAATTCTCAACATTCATTTCTAATATATACATATATATCTATATATATGTATATATATATGTATGTATGTAGTTTTGCAAAAGACTTCCATAATAGTCATATTGTGTAAGACTAACTATATTTCCCTCTATCCTATCTTGTCCCCCATTCATTCTATTCTCTCATTTGACCTTGTCCCTTCCCAAAAGTGTTTACTTCTAATTACTCTCTTCTCTCATTTGCCCTCCCTTCTATCATCCCTCTCACACCACTTGTCCCCTTCTCCCCTACTTTCCTGTAGTATAATATAGATTTTCAGACCAAGTTGAGTGAGCATGTTATTCCCTCTTTAATTCATGTGAAGAGAGTAAGCTTCACTTTTTCCCTTACACCCGCTCCCTTTTCTCCTCCATTGAAAAAGATTTTTCTTATCTCTTTTATGGGTTATAGCCTGTCTCATTCCCTTTCTTGCTTTCTCCTCCCAATATAGTCCTCTCTTACCCCTTAATTTTTTTATAGATATCATCCCTTCTAATTCAACTCAACCTGTGCTCTCTGTCTATGTGTGTGTGTGTGTGTGTATGTATGTGTCTGTGTGTGTATATGTGTGTGCGTATAATCCCTCCACCTACCAAAATACTGAGAAAAGTCTCAAAAGTTACAAATATTATCTTTCCATGTAGGAGTGTAAAACAGTTCAGCTTTAGAAACGTTTATGGTTTCTCTTTCCTGTTTACCTTTTCATGCTTCTCTTGATTCTTGTGTTTGAAAGACAAATTTTCTCTTCAGTTCTAATCTTTTCATCAAGAATGCTTGAAAGTCCTCTATATCATTGACTGACCATTTCTTCCCCTGAAGTATTATACTCAGTTTTGCTGGGTAAGTGATTCTTGGTTTTAATCCCAGTTCCTTTGACTTCTGGAATATCCTATTACAAGTCCTTCAGTCCCTTAATGTAGAAACTGCCAGATCCTGTGTTATCCTGATTGTATTTCCACAATACTCAAATTGTTTCTTTCTAACTGCTTGTAATATTTTCTCCTTGACCTGGGAACTCTGAAATTTGGCCACAATATTCCAAGGAGTTTCTCTTTTTGGATCTCTTTCAGGAGGTGATTGGCGGAATCTTTCAATATTAATTTTTCCCTCTGGTTCCAGAATATCAGGGCAGTTTTCCTTGATAATTTTATGAAAGATAATGTCTAGGCTCTTTTTTTCATCATGGCTTTCAGGTAGTCCCATAATTTTTAAATTGTCTCTCCTGGATCTATTTTCCAGGTCAGTTGTTTTTCTGATGAGATATTTCACATTCTCTTCCATTTTTTCAAATCTTTTGGTTTTGTTTTGTAACTTCTTGATTTATCGTATAGTCATTAGCTTCCCTGAACTCCATTCTCATTTTTAAAGAACTATTTTCTTCAATGAGCCTTTGAACCTCCTTTTGCATTTGACTAATTCTGTTTTTTAAAGCCTCATTGGCTTTTTGGACCCCTTTTTCCGACTGAGTTAGCCTATTTTTAAAGGTGCTATTTTCCTCAGCATTTTTTTGGGGTCTCCTTTAGCAAGCTGCTGACTCACTTCTCAAGCTTTTCCATGGACTAAGCCCACTGTATATCCATTTTTGAGGTAATGGATACAGAAGCCTTGACTTCCTCTGACAGTATGCACTGTTCTTCCTCATCCCAAAAGATGGAAAGAAATTCCTGTTCACCAAGAAAATAACCTTCTATGGTCTTATTTTTTTCCCCTTTTTGGGCATTTTCCCAGCCAGTTACTTGGCTTCTGAATCCTTTGTTAAGAGGAGGCTCCTAGTGCTTCTCCCCACCCCAGGACTGTGCTCAGGGCTGAGGTTCAGATCAGCTGCTCAGGGGCTTTAGGTGGGAGGGGCTGCCACTCAGGGCTGATGTTGCTGTGCCACCCCTACTGCTGTCTTGCCACCCCTTCTGCCATCCCTGCTTCCTCCACTACCACTGCTGCTACCACCACCACTGCCTGGGGCCAGTACTGGGGGGTAATCTTCTCCCCTTTCACCTCATTGGTAAAGCCCCCTTACTGACCTTTGAAGCTTTCTTTGGCACTTGTGGGTTGAAGGATCTGAGACCCTCCCTGCTGGGAATTCTGTCCAGAAGGCCTCTTCCAATCCCATTCCTCCTGGTGCCATGTGGCCAAAGCTGGGCTTGGCTTAGCTCAGCATCCCATGGGATAGACTTTTCCTGTCAGCCTTCCAGGTTACCTTTGACTGGAAATCTCTTTCACTCTATCATTTTGTGGCTTCTGCTGCTCTAGAATTTATTTAGAATCATTTTTGCAGGATTTTTGAGTGATTTGGGGAGAGATCATGCGAGCCTGTTCTTCTACTCTGTCATCATGGCTCCACTGCCCATAGAATAATTTTTTGAAAAGATTGCACATGAAACTGTAAATCTATTATGTGCAACTTGCTATTCCTTTTAAATCTATAATAAAGTTATCATGTAAATTATTTTCTTTTTGTTCTTAAGCCCACCCCCCCTCTACCCTAGGGATGGCTACTGTGAAACACAACTATGTATACACATATAAAATCATTCTATTCATACTTTTGTTAATCAGTTCTTTCTCTTAATGCAGAGTGTCTTCCTTTATATGAATTTTGGAGTTAATTTGAGTATTTATAATAGTCACAATGATTTCTTCCCTCAAAGTTGTTCTCAAAACAATAGTGTTGTTACTGTATGCAACAGTATGCTATTAATTATTTCAGTCATGTATCTATGTTTTTCTAAGATCATTAGATTTTTCAATTTTTATAACACAGTAGTATTCCATCATAATCAAATACCACAACCTATGTAGTCACTCCTCAGTTGATGGGCATCCCTGCAATATCCAGTTCTTTGCCATCACAAAGACAGCTACTATAATCATTTTGGAACATATCAGTTCTTTTCCTTTTTCCCTAATCATCTCTTCAAATAGCCCAAAAGTGGTATTACTATGTCCAAGGCTATATGCTGTTCAATAACTCTTTGGACAGAACTCCAGATACCTCTCCAAAATCATTAGATGGGCTCAAAATTCCACCAACAATGAGTCAGTGTCTCAATTTTTCCCATATCCCCTTCAACCTTTGTTACTTTCCCCTTCAAACATTTTAGCCAATCTGATAGCTGTAAACTGATATCTCAAGGTTGTTTTAATTTACATTTTTTAATATAAATTTATTTATTTAACTTTTTATATTCATTTTCACAAAATTTTGGGTTCCAAATTTTCTCCCCATTTATCCCCTCCCCCCACCCCAATATACTGAGCATTCTAATTTTCCCTATCACCAATCTGCCCTCTCTTCTATCATCCCTCCCTTCTCTTGTCCACATCTTCTCTTTTGTCCTGTAGGGCCAGATGACTTTCTATTCCCCATTAACTGTATTTCTTATTTCCTAATAGCAAGAACAATACTCAACAGTTGTTCCTAAAACTTTGAGTTCCAAATTCTCCCCATCTTTCCCTCCCCACCCATTCCCTTTGGGAAGGAAGGCAATTCAATATAGACCCTATCTGTGTAGTTTTGCAAATGACTTCGATAATAGTCGTGTTGTGTAAGACTAACTGCATTTCCTTCCATCCTATCCTGCCCCCCATTGTTTCTATTCTCTCTTTGGATCCTGTCCCTCCCTGAGTGTTGACTTCAAATTGCTCCCTCCTCCCACTGCCCTCCCTTCCATCATCCCCCCCACCCTGCTTATCTCCTCCCCTACTTTCCTGTATTGTAAGATAGGTTTTCATACCAAAATGAGTGTGCATTTTATTCCTTCCTTTAGTCGAATGTGATGAGGGTAAACTTCATGTTTTTTTCTCAGCTCTCCTCTTTTTCCTTCACTAAAAATTCTCCTGCTTGCCTCTTGAATGAAAGATAATTTACCCCATTCCATTTCACTGTCTCTCCTCCCATTACATTTCTCTCTCACTGTTTACCTTAATTTCTTTTAAGATATGATCCCATCCTACTCAATGCACTCTGTGCTCTCTGTCTCTGTGCATGCATGTGTGTATGTGTGTACGTGCACACATGCGTGTACATGTGTGTGTGCATGTGTGTGTATGTGTATGTGGTCCCACCAACTACCCAGATACTGAAAAGTTTTAAGAGTTACAAATATTGTCTTTCCATGTAGGAATGTAAACAGTTCACCTTTGGTAAGTCCCTTATGACTTCTCTTTGCTGTTTACTTTTTCATGCTTCTTCTCATTCTTGTGTTTGAAAGTCAAATTTTCTTTTCAGCTCTGGTCTTTTCATCAAGAATGCTTGAAAGTCCTCTGTTTCATTGAAAGACCATATTTTCCCCTGAAGTATTATACTCAGTCTTGCTGGGTAGGTGATTCTTGGTTTGAGTCCTAGTTCCTTTGACTTCTGGAATATCCTATTCCACGCCCTTCGATCCCTTAATGTAGAAGCTGATAGATCTTGTGTTATCCTGACTGTATTTCCACAATACTTGAATTGTTTCTTTTTAGCTGCTTGCAATATTTTCTCCCTTGAACTGGGAATTCTGGAATTTGGCCACAATGTTCCTAAGAGTTTCTTTTTTTGGATCTCTTTCAGGTGGTTATTGGTGGATTCCTTCGATACTAATTTTGCCCTCTGGTTCTAGAATATCAGGGCAGTTTTCCTTGATAATTTCATGAAAGATGATGTCTAGGCTCTTTTTTCGATCATGGCTTTCAGGTAGTCCCATAATTTTTATATTGTTTCTCCTGGATCTATTTTCCAGGTCAGTTGTTTTTCCAATGAGATATTTCACATTCTCTTCCATTTTTTCATTCTTTTGGTTTTGTTTGGTGATTTCTTGGTTTCTCATAAAGTCATTAGCCTCCATCTGTTCCATTCTGATCTTGAGAGAACTATTTTCTTCAGTGAGCTTTTGAACCTCTTTTTCCATTTGGCTAATTCTGCTTTTGAAAGCATTCCTCTCCTCATTGGCTTTTTGAACCTCTTTTGCCAATTGAGTTAGCCTATTTTTCAAGGTGTTATTTTCTTCAGCATTTTTTTGCGTCTCCGTTAGCAAGGTATTGACCCGTTTTTCATGCTTTTCTTGCATCTCTCTCATTTCTCTTCCCAATTTTTCCTCCACCTGTCTAACTTGATTTTCCAAATCCTTTTTGAGCTCTTCCATGGCCTGAGCCCATTGGATATCTATTTAGGATGTTTGGGATACAGAGGTCTTGACTTCTATGTCTTTCCCTGATGGTAAGCATTGTTCCTCCTCATCAGAAATGAAAGGAGGAAACATTTGTTCACCAAGAAAGTAGCCTTCTAGGGTCTTATTTTTCTTCCCTTTTCTGGGCATTTTCCCAGCCAGTTACTTGACTTCTGAGATTCCTCTCCATCCCCACCTAGATCTGCCCGGCTAGTGCTTGGGGTCTGAGATTCAAGTGCTGCTCCCCAGCCTCAGGGCTTTCAGTGGCAGGCAGGGCTGCTGTTCAAGCTAAGATTAAATTCAGATTCTCAGGTTGGGGCAGGGCTGCCTCTCAGGCTCAGTTCCCACAAGGGGTTTATGGGGATACCTTCAGTAATGGAGCGGAGCTCCTATCTGCTTGGGGAGCCGAGGTCTGCTGCTGTCCCTGTCTCTGCCACTGCCTCCAGAGGGGGCCTGAGTTATGGAGATGCCCCGCTCC
Source organism: Bettongia penicillata ogilbyi (assembly GCA_023548195.1). NCBI lineage: Eukaryota > Metazoa > Chordata > Mammalia > Diprotodontia > Potoroidae > Bettongia > Bettongia penicillata. Next base: position 3,948,974 of record JAJHZJ010000233.1, read on the forward strand.
CCTTTCGGCCAGCCCAGAAGTCTCTCTCACTGACCTGTAGCGCCTGTGGGTGAAGGGACCTTCGCGGCGGCCGGAGGTTCCATCCCTGAAGCCTGCTCAAATTTGCTTCTCTCGGGGGCCACATGGACACGGTTGGGCTCCGCTTTCCGGTGCACGACGGACCTTAGGGGTCGGTTTTTCAGGACTCTGTGGAACAGAAATCTCCTGCACTGCGTTGCTGTGTGGCTTGCAGTGCTCCAGAATTTGTGGGGAGTTGTTTTTACAGAAAATTTATGGGCTGTGGGTTCGGAGCTAGCATACATGAGTCTTTCTACTCTGCCATATTGGCTCCTCCCCCTAATTTGCATTTCTCTAATCAATAAAATTTAGAATATTTTTTCATATGACTATAAATTACTTTGATTTCTTCACTTGAAAACTACCTGCTGATATGCTTTGGCCATTAATCAGTTTGGAAATGACTCATATTCTGTCTCACCTGTACATTATTTTCAGCTCCTCCTTCCCTTCCCACTAAAACTTTCTGATAAGTGAGCTTTCCCCTTCTCTCACCCTGTAAATGATGCTGTACCCTTAAGTCCCTTTTCACCTGGAGCAATTTTGTGATGAAAAGGAAAGTAAAGGAATTTTTGTGTAAAAGAAAAGACTTAACTGTTAAGAGATGTGAGATGTTGCCACTATTAACAGATGAGACTTTGCATGACCAAGGAAAAGAACTTTGTTTTATTAAAAAATGAAACAAAACCTTGTAGAATGTATGTGTAAAGGAACTGCTCTCACATGGAATTTGAGTAGTGTCAGGTAGAAAATTCCTGTGGAATCAATATAAAGTACCCCAAAGCCTCACTCAATCCTGTCATCTCAACCAGCTCTCTTCTACTTTTACTACAATCTCTCTCTTCTACTGGGTACAATTCTTAAAAAATTTGCTACAGTCAGTGACTCCCCATCTTGTTTTCCTACTCCATTTTTTTTAAAACTATACGTTCTCCAAAACATTATCTTGCTATTATAACCTATGAATCAGAAAGTAGTTGAGAGTTTCAGGACACATAAGTGCAACAGATTTTTTTCCACTGACTTTCCAATTTGTCCTCAGTGTTTTAGAGCCATGAAGTCTGGAAACTGCCACAGGTGCAGGAGATTCAGTCCCCCTACGGCCTGCTCAGGTTCCCTCTATACCTGCATGGCACACACTGGACTGTACTCTACTCCCGGCATGATGCAATAGATACTTTCCACTGACCTTCCAAGCTGCCTTGGGCTGGAGATTTGCTTCATTACATCATTTTTTGGGTTCTGTGGCTCCAGAAATTGTTTAGAGTCATTTTTACAGGTATTTGGCTGGGCATGAAGGGAGGGCTCTAAAATGTCTGTGTTGTTACTCTGCCATCTTGGCTCTGACTCCCCATATTCTTTCCAAGCCAATCTACTCCCCCAACCCTTCCACCTCCACCTATGCCACATACTTTAAGATTCATGGTTATTAGTTGGAGGAGGGAGTATGCATGTCTATAATATCTTCTTCTTGATATGCTAAGGCTGATGGATCACTTGAGTTCAGGAGTCCTGACCTACAGAAGATCTAGAGCTGATGAGGTATCACACTCAGTTTAGCACTAATAGAGTGAATCTCCTGAAAAGAAGAGGCTCCAGGCTGTCTGAGGAGGGGCAAAAGGGCCCAAGTAAGAAAAAAAAAAGGAGCAAGTTGAAACTTAGGTTCTGTTCAGGTGAAAGGCAGTTGTACTTCCAGCCTGGGCAAGATCAAATAACAACCCTCCTCCCAAAAAAAGATTCATGGTTAAATTGAAATTTAGAAATAATCTCAGTCTCATGTCAATGGTTAAATCTCATAGATGACTCCCCACTGAGGGCAGGAGCACAATTCCTCCCAGTCTGGAACTGTATAAGGACGCTTTAGATCAGGGACTACAGGGAGAATAGAACTTCATGGATGTGGATTTACAAGGTTTGTTAAACTCTGAATCTCTTTTTGTTTTAGAAAGTACTAAAAGAAAATATGTCTTGCTTCACCTAGGGCAGGAAAACAAAACAATCTAAAAAGTGAAACTAACCACCACCCTTCCTCTTGGATAGTTCCTGTTTAAAAGAAGCTGATAGGAGATCAGAAATACATTGCTTTATGTCATATACAATTTAAGAAGAGGTCTCATGTGCAACAGCCCAGAATATTTCAAGGCTGGAAAGGATCTTAAAGGTTGTGGATCTTTCTCCCTCTCTCCATTTGGGTAAGTATGGCTATTTTCTCCCTTGGGGACAAATCTAGACAATAGATTATTGAATAATAGGAATATTGTTTGTTAACTTCCAGAGGCAGTGAATTCCAAAGAGGGAGCACCTATTGTGGAAAGAAGGACTTTCCAGTTGACTAGTATTTTCTGAATGGAAAGAATCAATCATAGACTCCAGTTGTGGGGTTTTCAGTTTGTGATCAAATCTGGGATTTCATGGGTGTGCCAAGCTACCCATAAGGAGTTCCCCGGCCACCCCAGATTAGTCTTTTACTACAATTTAACAGTCTCAGGTAGTCTCTAGCAGCACTGAGCAATTCAGTGGGCTTACCCAAGATCACAGAAGAAGAACATGTCAGGGGCAGAACTGGAGCCTGGATCTTTTTGACTCCACGGCACCATCCTGTTTCTTGGGCTATAGAGGCAACTAGGTGTTGTGGGGAGGAGGATCTGAGTTTGAATCCTATCTCTACCCAACAGAGCCATTATGAGGACCAAATGAGATAACACAAAGTGCTTTGTAAGCCTTAAAGTACTATATAAATCCTAGATATTCTTTTTTCCCCAAATGATTTAATAATTTATTTTTTCTCAATTACTTATGAAAAGTTTTTAACATCTGTTTTTCTTTTATTCCCTTTTTTCTTTATTATTTTATTTTTCCCTGATAGAACATAAAAACAACTTTTAGCATTTGTTTTTAATACTTTAAGTTCCAAATTCTCTCCCTTCCTCCCTCTCCATTCCCCCCCACCATTGAGAAGGCAAGTGATTCAATATGGGTTATACATTTGTAGTCATACAAAACATATCCATGATAGTTAAAACATTTAGGTTTTTTTTTTTTTTGAAAATTTTGAGTCCTCTCTTCTCCTCTCAGGCTCAATTGAGAAGGCAAGCAATTTGATATAGGTAATATATGTTCAGTCATGTAAAACATATTTCCATGCTATTCTTCACAGAACTAGTTATGTCATTAAAAAGAAAAAAAAACAGACCAAAAAACTCCAAGAAAAATTAAGAAAAAATATGCTTTGATCTTCATTTAGACTCCATCAATTATTTCTCTGGAGAAGAATAGCTGAATGCTAGATATTCAGATTCTTATTAGATTATGTAGGGAAAAAAGTTTTGAAACAGTTTGTGGTAGATTCTCTCAGTCACTGGAGAGGAATGATACATTTTGGAAGACCTATCAGCAGGGCTCTGACTACTATGAGTAAAAGAGAGCAAATCAGATTGAAAACAAGAGATTTATTAGCATGCTAAAAAAAATTCTGATAGCAGCTTCAACTTTCTAGAGTACAGATTTCATTTTTCTAGTTATCCCTTTTAGAGTACATGTCCAATAGCAGCATACTATGGCAACTAGGGATAGAGAAGTAGCATTTTTCACATTAGAGAGTGGAGTAGGGAAAGCAGGAGTCATTCAAAGGGAAGAAACGGCTTTCTGGAGAATTATTTGCCATGCACCAGGCAGGATCTATTAGCAGAATGACAAGACATTTCTGTTCAAGGGATGGAGACCAGGGGAGGTGACCAAGTACTTTTACAATTGTGAAAAAGTTCCCTTTGGATAAAACTGCAGGGATAAAACCATTGGGAGCACTCTGGAAGCTTTTCTTATCTAAACACGACAAAGACTTGTGATAACAGTGGTTAAGACCATCCACTTTATATAATGTTCTCTATTTTATTTTTTCCTTGCTTTCCACTATTTTAAGTTTACTATATGTGGTTGGAGGGATTTCTGCATTTTTTAGCCTATCAAGTTGTCAACAAATTATTTCTGATTCCTATTTTCTCTCTCACAGAAAACTAAGATTCCTAGAAAATATCTTAAAAGTAGCTTTTTTTCCCCTTAAAAATAAAACTTGAAATTCTCTAGGAAATCAGCCCTGTAAACTACATGGTATATCATCTGTATTATCCAATAGTATATAATTGTACTCAATAGGTGCAGAAAAATATGTTATGTTTATGAATATATGTGTGTGTATATATACACATGTAAATATATAATTTATACACTTACATATACATATATACATACTCCATGGTCCCCATTAGGCTATCCATTTATATGTCTATGCATATATATATGTGTGTGTGTATACATACATATACATACACATATGTATATTTATACATACACGCATGCAGAATATTTGAAGGAGAAGGGCTTCTCTGACTAGGGGAATTCAGGGAAGCTTACTAGAGCCAATATTTGACTGGGGCATTAAAGGCTTGGTGGAAATTTAACGATCAGAGAGGGAAAGCAAGCTCTTGCAGGGATGGGGAGCAGTCTGAGCAAAGACTCAGAGGGGAGAGCAAAGTCAGAGTTGGGTGACTTGTCCAGAGTGTATGAAGAGGAGCCCCAGGATTATGATGGTGAGGTGGTACCAGATGGTGGAAAGTTTGGTGAGTGGGCAGAGGGGTTTGGACTTTAATTGGTAGGCATCACTGAAAATTTTTGAATAAAGGAGTAATGTTACTGAGATCTCTGCATCAGAACTGGTTTCTGCTCTCAAAGATCCCATATTCTTTGGGGGAAATAAAATCTTCAGAAAATGAAATACAAAAGAGCTATATTTCGTATATATTTCATGAGAGGCACTCACAAGCAGGAGGAATCAGAATAGGCTTCCTGTAGGAGACAGCATCTGAACTGAGTTTTGAAGAAAGTCAGAGATGTAACAAGGTCAAGGCTGTGAGCAAGGAGTGCATTCCAGGCACAGGGAACAGCTTGTGCAAAGACTTGGAAAGGGGAGATGGGATGTTGTAGATGGAACTTCTCTGAAGAGAAGTCTATTGTCACTGAAATTAGATGATTTAGTGGCTGAAAACACTGACCTGGATTCAGGAAGACCTGAGATTAAAACTGGCCTCAGACACTTACTTGCTTTGTGGCCCTAGGCAAGCCCTTCTGTCTGCCTCATTGTCTCCATCTGTAAAATGGGAACATAAACTCAGAAATAACACACAAAAGGTAGATAGATATATCAAAGATCCCACCAATACAATCCAGATAACATTAAAACATCTAAGCTAGTTTCCTTATTATTGTCTATCTCTACCAGCATCCCCTGATCTAGTTTGGATCAATGTTTCTCTCATTCTGGGGTCCTTAATCTGAGGTCCATGAATAGTTAGTTTTCTTTGTAATTCTATATATTTTATTTTACACATTTAAATAAGTCTTGCTGAGAAGGGTGCAAAGACTTCACTGGACTGCCTAAGGGCCTGTGAAACAAACAAACAAAAAGGTTAATAAATTTTAATCTTTGAAGATAAGCATTTCCTTGGTCTGGCTCCTTTGTTACTCTCAAAAAAAAGAATGATGTCATTTCTACTCCAGAACATCCTCAATCTCCCTGAAGGGCTCTTGATTATTAGAGATTGGGAGAGCCTGGAGGGAGGAATAGGGACTTTCTCTGTGACAGCAGCAGTCTAGGCCATAAGTACACAGACAGCTTGCTCAAATCTCAATTTTCTTCCATAGGAAAATTCCAGGGAATGAACATCAGACACAATGACCTCGGACACGACAATGCAGATCCCCGCTCTTGGCTGTCCCTTGTATCTGGGGACACTCTACGACTGCCGCACAAACACCTCTATCCCTGGTAATTCCTCTCCTGAAGTCAAGACCTTACTTCAGAAATCAGAGGAGGAGAATATCAGGAAAGGGTTAGAGGAGGAGAATAGTGTGTGTCAGAAGGTCAGGTTGGGAGAAAGTGCCAGGCAGTACAGACTCTTATCTTGTCCTTTCTCCCAGCCAGAGGCCAACTAGACTAATGCTCTCATCCAATTAAAGGAGAGTCTATGAACTTGCAAATGCTAGTTCATCAGAGATGTACTGAAGGCATCAGAGATGGGGGTGAGAATGGACTAGGAGGACAATTTAGGAGGGGGGTTTATTCACCCCATTAAGCAGATGTCAAAAATAGAAGCAATCTCTGCAAGATCTAGCAAAAAGGATCCAAAGGGTCTTCAGTGGCTGAAGTAAGTCAGACATGTTCTGCGTCATGGGGAGGTAGAGTATTTGCCCTGACAGAAACAAGACATTTATACATGAGAACAAATCCAGTTATAATGAACATTCAGGACAGTCTCGAAGGGGAATGGAAGTCTTAATCATGTAGCTAGAAAGATGGTTGTGCAAAGAGGAAAGGACAAAATTTTCTTTTAGTGAGAGTGAGGACTGGGAATGATTTGTATTGTGGGGGAAGCATCCAAGGCAAGAAGCTGGACTTGGGAGAGCAACGCTCAGAGGCATAGTTAAGGATAGGGATAAGCCCCTTGGTGTCATTGATAGTGGGAACTACCAATGAGTCAACTTCCATTGCCAATGCAGACCTGCAGCTTCTCTGAAACTCCTGCTTAGAGAATTGCTTGGGGCATTGAGGTGAGCAAAGACTTGCCCATATGGTCCCACAGCCTGGATGTGTCAGAGGAGGAAGGTCAACCTCAGGATTCCTGAGTCAGAGGCCTGCTCTCAATGCACTACCCCATGCCATCTCTCTGTAGCACAGCTGTTACTTTTCATGCTCTAGAGCAAATTCTGATGACTTGGAGATCTACTTTACACACAACTGCCTCTTAGAACCCCCAACAGGTGGGGACCTCATTCAGGATCACCTCCTGCTCTCTTAGGGCAGACAGTATAACTGACTACTCTTGGAGTCAGAAGACTGGGGCTCCAGTTTCATAATTACTAGCTGTGTTTGCAAAAGGTTAACCAACATCTCTCTGAGTCTCAGTTTATTTATCTGCAAAATGGGCTAATGACAGTGGCACAACTTACCTCATAAAAGTGCTGAGAGGAAATTGTTTTGTAAATGCTGTGAAATCTATATCAACATAAGTCTTTTTTAAGAATGCAGTCCCCAGGCTGAGAGGAGGAGAGGCTTCCCAACCTGTGGAAAGAACAGAAGAGGGAGATATGTACTAGGGCTGTGGGGTGGAAAGAATGAGGGCTCACATTCAGAGGTTCAGAGTAGGGAGATGCTTTTTGAGGGTTCTACCTATCCATCATAGAAGGCTCAGGGGAGCAAGGGAATTGCAGAATCATAAAGAAAGTGATTTCAGGTGAGGAGTGGGATTTTCTCCACTTCTGGCATCTGGGCCTCTTGCCCCACCAACCCTCCTTCCACAAGCTGCCTCCCAGGTCCAGCTGTCCCTGCAAATAACAGGATGTGGTCCCTCTGCAATCTGTCATTTACACCTTAATGTCTCTGTCCCATTCTAGGCATCACTTTGTGGGACAAGGAGACCCTGGAGAGAAATGTGACCACAAAGGAGCAGTGCAAGACTAACTTTGACATCATCACCTCTGACTCTGTTGATGAGAAGACCAAAGCCCTGAACATCCCTGTAGAGCTGAAAGCAAGTGTCCTGATGGGGTTGGTTGAAATAGGAGGCTCAGCCAAGTATTTATGTGACACCAAGACATCCCAAAAACGAGATCGGGTCACCCTCAAGTACAGTATGACTACACAGTATTCCCATCTTAACATGAACCACCTGGGCTATCATAATATTGCTTACCATGATGTATTTGATAAGGGAACAGCTACCCACGTAGTCACTGCAGTGCTCTTTGGGGCCCAGGCTTTCTTTGTGTTTGATGAGACAGCTTCCACCAATGGAAATATTAATGATAAAGAAATGACACTGAAGGCTGCAGTACAGAAGATTCCTCACATATCAGGAAATGTAGGGGGAGAGATAAAAAGGGAAGATGGGCAGGAAAACTCAACCAAGAAATTCAGGTGCAAGTTTTATGGGGATTTTGTCCTTGAGACCAATCCAGTGACTTATGAAGAGGCAGTAAAAGTCTATGCCTCCCTTCCTAAGTTGCTTCGGGGCTGTGGGGTGCCCCTCCAAGTCTGGCTGTACCCTCTGGAGAAGGTGAGACCCACTGCTGCCAGGTTGGTTCAACAGATCAGCCTTAATTTCGTGTGGGATGCCCAGAACACTCTGGAAAAGTCATTTGAGTGTGACAAGAGGTGTCATGACATGTTGGAGGCAGAAGGACTCCCAGTCTTTTTTGCAATCAAGGAGAAGATCAGGCTATTCCAAGAGTTAAATAAGCATCACAGACAACTGTTACAGAAGGAAATAGCCAAGGTATTACCTGAAATCCGGGCAGGCAGAGCAGAGGAAGAGGAGCTAATCAGAATTTTAATCAGGGAAAGCAAATCCCCATACAGCACTAATAAACGCTCAGAATTCCTGGATCAGAAGCTCCTGGAGATGAAGGTGGTAAATTCTTACCTCACCCTTCTGAAGGAGGTGCCAGTCATAGCTGACCAGGATGAGGTGGACAATGTGGTACTAGACTCTTCCCACAGATTTGTCCTAGTGTTTGCATTCACCTCCTTACAGGAGGAACCTTACTTGGCAGGTTGGAAACAGTGGCTACAGAATCCAGCATCATTCAGTTCTGACTCTGAGCAGAAAACGAATTCCTCATGGCTAGAGGACAGAGAGACAAGGAGAAAAGCAAGACAATTGGCAGAATCCTTTTCAACATTTGCCAAGGTCAATCATTTCACTGAGAAGACTCAATTCATTGTGACATCTGTCCCAGACCAGGAGAACAAAGGGGTCTCCATCTACCTCTATGAAAAGGGACTGCTGGTCAGCACCAACTTTGAGCTACCAGTCAAACCTCCCCCTCCCCAGATTGGGGAGGTCACACATAACTATGTAGAGCTCACATTGACCCCAGCGTCTAGGAAGGAGGACAAGATCACTGGCTATCAGGTAGAGTACCAGGTTGTAGGGAAAGAGGACTGGACCACCATCCTTGTACCTGGAAAGCCAGTGGTATTCAAAGTGAATGGCCTTGAGCCTGGTACAGAGTATGTGTTCAGGTTTGCTGAGGTCTGTGAGCCAGGGCTCAGTGAAAGAAGTGATGTGAGCCTTGCTGTGAGGACACTTACCCTGATATACCCTCCGGGAAAGCCAGAAGCTGTTACGATAGGCCCATACTCTGTGACCCTACACTGGCAGGGTTCAAGTGTTGTTGAAGCAGGAGTCAATATCAAAGAGTATAGAATACAGTACAGAAAGGAGACTGAGTCTGAGGAAGGGGAAGAAGAATGGCATGAACACAGCACAGGAAATAATGGAACTTACTGTGACATTAATGGACTGACACCTCAGACGGTGTACAGGTTTCGAGTTTCTGCCGTGTATGATGGTGGCAGGATGAGTGAGAGCAGTGACAAGAGTGGCCCAATGAGGACCCTTGCTACAATCTCTGGTAAGGGAATTTTAGCAACTAGGATCCATCAGGATGTTTCTCATTACTGGTATGTTTGAACAGGGGTTAATAAGGGGCTCTCCTTGATTTCACAATCCACTCAATGAAATCACAGAAGGTCAGATTCTGAGAGACTTATTTGCTATTTGTAAGAGTTCATTTAGTGTGGGAGAGGGTTGATCAAGGCACCTCTGAGCAGTCAAACTCCATTCCTCCCCCTCCTAGTAGGGTGTCAGGTAGATATTTACTAATTCAAATTATTAAAATAAGTGCTTGAAATTCTTGCTATAGAAAATCATACCGATATTCCAGGTGTATAAAAAGTGACCTTTGGCATATGTTTATTTTTTTAATGACAGTTTAAATTGCTTGACTTGAGAATCTCAAGATGCTTTTAGTATAATACAGTTTTTACAAAATCTAGAGTTGGAAGGATTCTGACTCTTCTGACTGTTAGCTGCCTCATATGTCCTCTCTAAGCAGTCTCCAAAAATGATTATACAAGCCCCTAGTCTAGGTAAATACTGCCACTGATTGGAACTCACTCTCCAGTTTTTTCATCCTATTTTTCATCCTATTTTGGTGAACTCTGATCATTAAGAAGTTCTTTGATGGTGCTAAGATCGACCTTCTTATAACTTACATCCATTGAGTTTATTTGTACCCTCTGGAGCCAAGCAGAACAGAGTTTTAGTCATTTTTCCACACAACAGCCCTTTAAATATCAAAGACAGCTATCATATCCTTCTTGTTGATGTCTTTTTTTTAAAATAATACTTGCCCCAAACATGTAAAAAAACAATATTTATACTCATTTTTAAAAAAGTTTAACTTCCAAACTCTCTCCCTCTTCCCTTCCCTCTCCCTGAGACAGAAAGCAATTTGATAGATGTTATACATGTTCAATCACATAGAACATATTTCTATATTAATTTTTGCTGCTAAAGAAAACACAGACCAAAAAAAGGTAAAATGAAGAAAGTGAAAAATAGAATGCTTTGATCTGCATTCAGAAATTCTTTTTCTGGAAGTAGATACAGCATTTTTCATCATGAATCCTTTGGAGTTTTCTTGCTGAGAAATATTTTTAAAAAATTTCCATAATAGTCATGTTGTGAAAGAAAATAGATGAAAAGACACTCAAGAAAAATAAAGTTTTAAAAAAGTGTGCTTCAATCTGTATTCAGATATCTTGGGATGGATAGCATTTTTCATCATAAGTCCTTCAGAGTTGTCTTAGATCATTTTATTGCTAGGAATAGCTAAGTCATTCACAGCTGATCATCTTATAATATTGCTTTTACTTTGTACACAGTATATTTCACTTTGCATCAGCCCATGTAAGTCTTTCCAGGTTTTTCTGAGAACATCATTTTTTTGTAGTACAATAGTATTCCATCATAATCACACACTACAACTCGTTCAGCCATTCCTCAATTGATGGGCATTCTCTCAATTTTGGAAGCAATTAAAAAAATAAAAAACAAATGTTAAACCTTTTTACATGTAAAGGGAAAAAATATCTTAAAAGAAAAATTTGTGAAAGCTGAGGAAATCAAAGATTCTTTAGGGGTTTGAGTGTCTATAACAAAACACTGTTCAAACATTTATACTATGAGGAGAATATACACATCAAATATTTCTTCATTATAAAGTATAGTAAAGTTTCTCAAATGGCTTCCAGGTCTGTGCTTCCAAATTTACAGAAATTTTTAAATCAAGACATAATTTCAAAAATCTAGACCTGAGTCATGGGCTTGATAGAGAATGGATTCTTTCTGGAATGTGAAGATCAGATGTTACTGTTGCACTCTTAGAATATTCTGATGTTTTGTGTTTACTTTTGTCTGTCTTGAATATTACTGTCACATCTCCTGTCTCTTTCCTAGTGAAACTATATTACTGAGAATTCATTCACAACTGATCATTGCACAATGTTGCTGTTACTGTTTACAATGTTCTGCTTCTGCTCATTTAACTTTGTATCAGTTCTTGTAAATCTTTTCAGCTTTTTCTGAAAGTATCTTTCTCCATTGTTTTTTATAGCACAATAGTATCCCATAGTAATCATATACCACAACTTGTTCTACCATTCCCCAATTGATGAGTATGCTCTCAATTTCCAATTCTTTGCCACCATAAAAGTAGCTGCTATAAATATTTTTGTACATATAATTCCTTTTGATTTTTTTTTATCTCTTTGGGATACAGATAATGTGATCGTTGGGTTAAAGAATATGCACAGATTTATAGCCCTTTGGGCATAGTGCCAAAGTGATCTCTGGAATGGTTGAATCAGTTCACAACTCCACTCACAATGCATTAATGTCCCAATTTTCCTGTGTCCCCTCCAACATTTGTCATTTTCCTTTTCTGTCATGTTAGCCACATAGGTGAGGTGGTACCTCAGGGTTGTTTTAAATTGTATTTCTCTAATCAATAGTGACTTAGATTATTTTTTGTATAACTATAGATAGACTTGATTTCTTCATCTGAAAACTCTAGTCATGTCTTCTTTTCCTCAAGCTATCTATCCCAAATTCTTTTGGTTATTCCTTATAAAACACAGGTCCTAGTTCCCTTATTATCTTAGATGTCATTCTCTGGATTTGCTCCAGATTGCTAAGAAGTGAACATAGTACTCTAGATGCAGACAGACACATAGGAAGATGATTCCATTTTAAAGTGCCTACCCTACTATGTGCCAGGCATTGTGATAAGCACAGTGGGCTTAGCATAGTGGGGATATAAACACAAATAAACACAAAGATAGTCCCAGCCTGCAAGGAGTTTATAATCTGATGAGAAAAGACAACATGCAAAAGAAGTTAAGACAGGGAGGGAGAGAGAGGAAGGTACCCCTAATAGATGCATGTTGGAGAATTCCAGAGAAATTCAAAAGCAGTATAGCTTGTGGAAAATGGTGGGGGGAGTATTCTGGTCCCCCTCATTAAATAGAGGCCCTGGAGCCTAAGGCTCTGCCCTTCAGTCATTTGAAACTGACCTGTTGAACTAGTTCCAGATATATCTAACTGTACTGTCACCCATTCCATATCTTTCATCTTCTTCCCAAAGATATAATAAGAGAGTATATCAGATGCCTTATTGAAATCCACATGCATTATGCCAAATGCATTAACCCTGGGTCTATCAATCTACAACTGAGAGAGGGGAGGGAGCAGAGAGAGACAGAGAGACAGAGACAGTGAGAGAGAAAGAGAGACCTAATCACATATGCCTTGTTCTTGATAAACTCATGCTGTGTGCTATAGAAGTAATGAATGGAAGTTATAGGAAGGTTAGGTTTTGTTTAAAAATCTTTTCTGGAATTTTCTGGGAACTAGCCAACAGACATTTAATCTGCAGTTGGAGGAATTCACATCCTTCCTTCTTTTGAAAATGGAGATATTTGCCCATTTCCAATGTTTTGGGTCTCTTCAAAGATCAACTCTGCTATTACATCTCAGTATCATAGTGGAGTTGGGCTGGGCCAAAACTTTTTTTTAAATTTTAGAACTTTGAATTTTTTTGTCATTTTAAATTTGATAAATACTAGCAAAAATAAATGTTCCCACATACAGAGAACAGAAAGAGGAAAACTATGATTTTTTTAAATCACACACAGCTTGGTTTTCTCAAAAATTATTTGACAAATTCATTTTGTTAGCTCCAAAGCTCTCTTATCTGTATCTCCCTCTGGATTCACTTCTGTTCTCTTCTGTCCAGTTATGTGATACCGTGGACAGAGGACTGGGCCTGGAGTTTGGAGACCTGAGTTTAAATCCAGCCTCAGACACTTACTAGCTATATGTCCATGGGCAAGTCCCTAAACCTCTATCTGCCTCAGTCTCCTCATCTGTAAATGGGGTCAATAATAGTACCTATCTTTCAAGATTGCTATGAGGATAAATAAGATAATATTTGTAAAGTGCTTTGCAAACTTTAAAAATTCTATAAATGCTAATTGTGATGATGGCAATGGTCTGTTGTTTTTTTGAGGGGGCATCACTACCACTCAGATTCCACCCCTGAAAAAAAATTTTCTCATAACAAATAAGCAAATGACCCGTCCCGCAGGTCAACAATCGTGGGTCAGGGACGCTGGAGAGTGCCGGGGGAGCTGGGCTCGAGGGGGACCCGGGGGACCTTGGAAGGCCACGAGGTCCGGGGACAGGATCATGGAGAGGAAGGAGACCGAGGCATAGTTGGTAACAGGCAGTCTCGCTTTATTGCACCAGGGGAGGGTTTATATAAGCAATCACTACAAAGTCATATCCTGGGGGTGGAGTTTTTCATCTCATTGGTGTGAGCCCCTCCAAACCAAACCAAAAAAGGGCACGATTCCCTATCCCAGGTCGTATTCCCTTCTGGTTGGTTGGTGGCTGCTTAGTCTCAGACCAGGAAGTCTTTCTAGCGCTGGGCTGGCAGAGCCACGTGGGCAGGTCAGGACTTCCTAGTACTCTCTTCCCCCCAGGAAGGGCTTTGGTCCATTGTGCCCTTAACAACTAAGAAGAGGGGAAGATAGTAACCGACAATTCAGTCTCCAGTCTCCAACATGTCCCCCGTTTTTATTTAAAAAAAAGGGTAGGTGGCTGGCCTGTCTTAGGCTATGTGGCCTGACTCCATGCCTGGTACCGAAAGTGGGCAGGGCCCCTGTCTTAGGCTATGTGGGTGGCCCCCACCTCCAGCATTTCTGGTAGGTGGACCCACAATAATCCCGTCATTGGGTACCTCTGCAGCCAATGGTATGATTATCCAGGTCATGGGGCCACAATATTCCCGTCATTGGCGCAGTCCACAGCTTCCCTGTCGGGAACATAGTGGAGGAGATTCATAGAAATCAGAGTAAGGGTAAAGTATCAATATCACACACAAGGAATAATGGGAGCTAAGATGCTCAAGGATGGGGAGAACAGGGGAGGGGTTGGTGGGCTGTTCAGCAAGGGGAGCAGAGTCTCTTCTTCCACCGCCGGTACCAAGGTTCTTTAAGGAGATCTTCGGTAAACTGAAGCCGGTTATCTGGGGGCTCAGGGACGTCATGTTCCTGTAGCCTGCTGTAAAATATATGTCTCTTCCGGTCAATAGCTGAATCTATCTGAGATTTAACAAGGGTGGTTAGTTTGTTAAAGGCTCAAGGGCCGAAAGAAATGAGTAGGAGAAGGCCCAAGAGTGGTCCAAGAAGGCTAGGAAGGAGTGTAGAAAGCCACGGGGAGGCGGAGAACCAGTTCTTATACCAGGATTCTTGTTGTTCCCTCTCCTTTTTCCTTCTTTCTAAGCTCTCTCTGACCTTACTCAAGCTGTTTTCCACAAGTCCTAGCCTATCTGAGTAAAAGCAGCACTCTTCTTTCAGGGCTGCGCACAGACCTCCTTGTTGTAGGAAGAGGAGGTCCAAACCTCTTCTATTTTGTAATACAACTTCCGCCAGAGATGCTACTGAATCTTTGAGGTGGTGTAATCCTGTCTGCAATTCCTCTAGATCTTTGTCTATAGCTGCACTAAGCTGTGATATCTGTCTATCATTTTGAACGAGGGAGGCAATACCGGTACCCGTCCCTACAGCTCCTAGACCCAAAAGGACGGTTAACGTTAATGCAGTTAGTGGTTCTCTTTTTACCCTTTGGGAGCTTTCTCTCCCTTGTTGCCAGATATTTAGGAAGTCATCATTTGGGTAAAAAGTGACATGAGGGAATAAAACTACCAATACACAGTAATCACGGGAGCTGATGAACTTGGAGATAACTAGAAAGGTGGTAAGGCCGGAGGAACAGGCAAAATAGTGGCCAGTAGGCGCAGAAGCATAAGTATGATGCTCAGAGACGATTACAGTCTGATTGCATATAGCTTCGAGCTGAAGAGGAGGGAGCGTATCGGGGCCCAGAATGCAGGTGCCAATGCCAGTAATTAAGCTAAGTGTCAGGCCTTGTTTTTTGTCGGTACCCCACCTAAGTTGTGAGATCTCTGATGTATAGTTGGGTGCACCGAACTGAGCCATGCCTTCATAAAAGGGGGGGGCGGAGGAGTAGCAGACCCAGCATCCTTCAATGAATGATACGTTTAGAGTGTGTAGGGTTTGTATGGAGGCATTAACTAGACTTAGAATCATGGAGGCAGGCGGTGATGGTCCGTGGAGTATAGTGGGGCGAAAAAGAGTGGTGTTAGAGAGGGGGGGGATTGCTGTGTATGCCAGATTGTCCCCACAAACAAAAACTTGCCCTAGTGGGGGGTACAGGGGGTCAGAGGTATTCGTCCAGGAAGAGCAATTTTGGGGCAGGGAGGACCCAACATCGAGGGTAATAGAGTTATGGGGGGTAATTCCGGTGTAGCAAGGGGAGGGGAGAGCAAAGGGAATGCCGGGCTGAACCTTAAAGTATTTAAAACCAAACCCATTCCAATTCCCAGGAATACCTTTCTATAGACAAGGTGGGAAACCTGCGACTAGTCCTGAAAAGTTAGTGTCTCTGAAAAAAGAGTCCCATTATTATCATGGTATAGTCCATCATCTTTAAACATGTGAGAAATATTGCCTTGGATGATAAATTTGGTTATTGTCTCACTCCATGACATCACCCTTAACCATGGTGGATTCCTGACGAACGCCCATCTCTGTTGTTCCTTCGGTGCTGGGTCGATGGACGCAGTGTTCTTGAGTGTCATGATAAGTACGAGAAAAATGAAAGGAGTCATCGTGACCTAGTTGATTAAGCTTCTCCAGAAGCTTTTCATCTGCCACCGATAGCACCTCCTCACTTCCTGTGACCGCTTCACCTTGGCAGTTGTCCTCTTATCACTCTTATTCTTTTCACTGGAACCCAAACTTCTTTATTATCATCTGTTAAAACACAAACATACCCTTTTCCCCACGTTAACACTGTATGAGGACCAAATCAATTTTTATTCTCATCGTGCCTCATTACTGGCTGCTTTCAGGGCACTTATTATTGCTGATTCATTCTTTGCAGACTCCTTATTAGGAGATGTTAAGAATTTCATAGCAGCCATTAAGCCATCATTATCAAATTTTAAATAATTTAGAATATAAACAGCCAAACAGCCAATTGTAATTTGTCATCAATTTAGAGTATAAACAGCCAATTGCAAATTTGTCATCAACTCCTGGTCCAACTACTCCTTTTTGTTTGTGCAAGTAGGTGTCCAGGGAGCGATTTGCTCGTTCCACTATAGCTTGACCAGTGGGATTATGGGGGATTGCAGTGACATGTAAAATGGAAAATTCCACCATGAACTGTTCAATGGCTTTACTGACATAAGCTGGACCATTGTTTGGTTTAATGCTTTTTGGTACTCCATGATTTAGAATGTGACCGAGTGTGTGTGATATAAAATATTGTTGTTTTGGCCCTCATTGCCTGTTGAACTTCCACAGTAATCTGTTTAATACCATCTGCCCTATCAGGAGTATAGGCTGACTCTAATCTAGGTATCAATAGTGCTGTATACTTTCTGTCTGTGATGATATTGCAAGGTTCTTTCACATATAATAATGCTTGCAATACTTCATATAATTCATTTTGTTATGTAGAAGTAAATGTTGTTTTAAATTTATGCATCTTCCTTTTAGATGGAATATACATAGATGCCCTAAATTTTTTTTTTTTTTTTTTTTTTTTTTTTTTTTTTTTTTTTTTTTTTGTTGCATCTGTAAAAACATTAACTCCCTCTACCGGTGAGGAAGAGCATTTGTCGGCCAAGACCATGGCCACGTGGCAAATTGCCACCCAGAAGGAATTGGGAACCCGTGTTGGAAATTCTGATTAATCAATATCTGCCATTCCACAAACTCTTGTATGCAGTTCTCTATTTGTTGACTTGTATACATAGTATAAATTGTGTGAGGTTCCTGTCCTATTAACATCCTTACTCTCTTCACTGCCTTATGTATGATTTGGGCTACCAGCACAGCATAAGGCACACAAGCTCTGTTCTTTATCTGAGCCAAATGTACCCACTCAATAATCCCTTGTTTTTGATGTAAAACTCCAGTGGGTATTTTTTCAGTGAATAAAATTGTTACTTTCAAGTCCTGTGATTCTAATATCCTGCTAATAGTACACCCCATAATCTTTTTCTGCACTAATTTCAAACATGTCCATTCTCTACATGAGTTTAATTGAGAAGGACCTTTCAATAAATCATATAATGGTTTCATTTGATCAGTTGTAACTCCCAACTGTGGCCTACACCACTGAATTACTCCTATCAATTTCTGAAAGTCATATAAAGTTGTAACCTTTGTAGAATCTATGATAGGTGACTTCAACTTAAGCCTTACCACCTTATATCATTGTTTCACAGGGTAGTTTCTCCTTCTCTGATTACATTTACTCTGAAAAAGAAAACTTTTTAGAAATTAAGTTGTTAATAAGTTCAAATACTAAATTTAACTTTTGCTTAAGCCAAGGAATGACTACAAGTTCAGATTAAAAGAGCAAGATCTTTCCTGCTTCATAAACCATTACATATTAATTTATCAATACATTGTCTTGAAAATGAAAATTTAAAACTGTTTAAAATTTGTCCTGTTGTTAACAGTCACTAGACTTTTACAAAAAATTTAGTTGAAAACCTTCAAAATAATAGTTCTCTTCTTACTTTGAAACAAAAATAAACCCTTAAAATTAAAATCCATTAAAGCTTAGTTGGTATGAAAATGTCCTTAGGATATGAATGCCGGAAGTATTACAACAAACCAAATTCTTAATTGTCACAGAATATTAGATGCATCCCACAAAATGCTCTTTAGTCAAAAAGGTGCAATATATACTCTCACATTGATAACAGTAAGAGACTGATTACAGAAAAACACTACTGCTTATAAAATTCTTTTAAACAATGGGGACATCATCTTAGGTGAGTCTTAGGTGAGTTTACTTAGATTGGGGCTCACGTGTTTTGTTGGTCACTTACTATTTATTGATCATAAAATTTGCTATAGAAAGAGAAAGCAGGGACATGTGACATAGCAAATAGGACAGAATAAAACATCCTTGACTTTGAATTCAGATACAAATTCTCCAATTATATAGTATCTGTTTCATAGCCAGACTCAGGAGTAGTCAGGTGGAAAACATTCCCTTTGAGTAGCTTGTGGTATTCCTCTGATACTGATTTAATGCAACCAACTATACTCAAATTCAAACTCAAAAACAAAAATATTTGTGGTCTCACGTCTTTCACCTTTAATAACAATTCCTTCATCAGCTGAGAGCCAGATAGTCATTCCTATTCTCATGGAGCTATAAGTAAGCAATAATGATTTACTAGGACTCATATGCATAAGGGAATTCCATTAAGATCTTTCCTTTTCAAGTTTAAAACTTGTTCAAATGTAAAAGCCAATTGCAAAAAATCCTCTCTATATATTACAACTTCTAATCAAGTCCTATTCATTGTTTATAATTTGCATAAGCCAATCAAAGTTTCTTTCTCAGGACTGATGACTACCTACTGGGATGGTTTCCTAAAGGCCCTCACAATTTTACAAAATAAAGGGGATCAGTACCGCACCCATGCCTGCCAACCCTCAAGCATACAGGAGGTCTGTTCTGAATGGGCACATCAAAATAGTTTTCATTCAATTCCTTTCTTTCTACATACAGTAATCAATTAACAGCTTTAGGTTTAGCATTAAAACAGTAACTCCAAATAACTTAACAATCTTACAACTTCTAAAGTGATAGCCAAATTGTTTGAGCTGAAACTTCTGTAATAGGCAAAGGTGAAAATACCTGGTTTTCTAAGTGACAATTACAAAAATCAAAACATTCTAAGACAAGGTTAGCAGGACTGGTAAAATTTAAAATAACATAACTGGTTTTACAGTTTTCCCAACATCTTTTAGTTTCAACAAAATTCAGATTAGAAATTTTGTTTCTCTAATACTGTTTCTGGATTGCAGGGGTTATTCAATTTTTTACAATGCAAGACTATAACACTTTAGTAACACCAAGAATGAAACTTAGGTGTCACTAATTACATTTCCAAACCATCACATATAAATAGTTAATAGAAGACTGAGCTTACTAAATGTAGAGGCTGGTTGGTTTGTGATCTCATTGCTGTGACCCAACCCCTATCCTCTGGGAAGGGTAAATTAAATTTCCTACTATTCTTTAGCATTCTCTTCCTTTGATCTAATCTGGAATGATAGGAGTTACAATTCACTGTAGACCCAGCTGAATGATAGTTGGGACTGCAGGGCAAAAATCTTAATGGTTCCATCCTTTACTCAAGTAAATTTTACTTCTGTGTCCACTCCTTAAGAACTTCTTTGAATGAGAGAGTTTTTGAATTCCTCAGCTGAAGGGAGGGAGACTTCTGGACAACTGCCCAGTGGCGCCAAGTCTGTTCCATTCTGCTGGAGAGTTTCAAAAGCTTTATCTCTGCTGAGGTGTCCCTTTAAGATTTATGCATATTTCCAATTTGCCTAGTGCCAAATAATATAACAAATCCTGATCTGTTTTAAACATCCAATTAGGAGTGACACGTTTCACTTAAAATGTGACCAGAATAACTACCTTTTGGTTACTTCTCATTATACAAAATACTTTTCTTTTAGGTGAGGCATGAGATAATGAAAATGCCGATCAGCCTGCACCAGATCTCTGTCTCTCTCCACCCTCAATTTGGCCAGAATTGGAGGGTGAAGCGAGAGAGAGTTTAACCAAAACTTTCAAATAATTTCCAAAACTTTTATGCTTTCCTTAAACTTCATATCCATGTTGTTTTCCTAATGGGCTTTGATTAAAGCCCCCTTTAAAACTGCACAGACACTATGTCCCTGCATTTTCCCATCCAAGACTACACCTTGCAATCACATAAACTAAATAATATAAGATTAGTTCCTCTCTTTCTCTCTCCCATACTTCTCCCCGATGCTGCAGTCATCAGAGAGAAGGGAGGAGGGGGAGGGAAAGAGATAACATTCCAAGGTCCAGCTACCATGGAGCTGACCGTAATAACTCACAAACACACGCACACAGAACATGTAAAGACAGAACACATATACAGACAATAAAAGAATCCAAAATACTGAGAAAAAATTGTCAGAAATCCTCTGTACACATTATAACTCTGGCTTAATTTCTATCTCTGTGTAACTAAGCCTTGCATAAGATTCCCTGTCTAGACTTTCTCCCATACAAGACTGCTCTTTTAGACTTATTCCTGCAACTTTTTACTACACCACAGATATGTGCTGAGTGCCAGAAAAATCATAGAAGTCTTTCTTCTTAACCCTTATTCCTCTCTTTTTGAAATTATGTTTTAAGTCCTTAACAAAAGTCTGTTCTTTGGACAATTGAGATCCCATGGTGTCGATAGACGCGAACACTTACCTTAATGAATTCTCAGGGGTCCGGACGAGTTGGGGCGTCTATCGGGTCACTGTCCAGTGTTCGTACTGCCCCACGTTGGGCGCCAATTGACCCGTCCCGCAGGTCAACAATCGTGGGTCAGGGACGCTGGAGAGTGCCGGGGGAGCTGGGCTCGAGGGGGACCCGGGGGACCTTGGAAGGCCACGAGGTCCGGGGACAGGATCATGGAGAGGAAGGAGACCGAGGCATAGTTGGTAACAGGCAGTCTCGCTTTATTGCACCAGGGGAGGGTTTATATAAGCAATCACTACAAAGTCATATCCTGGGGGTGGAGTTTTTCATCTCATTGGTGTGAGCCCCTCCAAACCAAACCAAAAAAGGGCACGATTCCCTATCCCAGGTCGTATTCCCTTCTGGTTGGTTGGTGGCTGCTTAGTCTCAGACCAGGAAGTCTTTCTAGCGCTGGGCTGGCAGAGCCACGTGGGCAGGTCAGGACTTCCTAGTACTCTCTTCCCCCCAGGAAGGGCTTTGGTCCATTGTGCCCTTAACAACTAAGAAGAGGGGAAGATAGTAACCGACAATTCAGTCTCCAGTCTCCAACAAGCAAAGTCAAGCAAAACAAATCCACATGTTGACCATGTCTGAAAATACATGTCTTTTCTGTACCCACCTTTAATCCATCAGCTTTCTGTTCAGACAGAAGCATGGTTCATCCTCTGCTTTCTGTAGCTGTGCTTGGTCAGTGTATGAGAGTTCTAAAGTCTTTCAAAGGTTTTTGTTTTTACAATAACACAACTGTATCTATTGTTTCCCTGAAACTGCTGACTCTCTTATATATCAGTTCTTATAAGTCTTCTCAGGTCTTTTTTAATTATATCAAGGGATCCTTGAACCTATTTAGAACTATTAGCTTCTCTTATATCATCTTTACACTTATCATTGATTCAAGTTCCTTTTAATTATATTTGTTTATACTGCCCAGCTTGACCATCATTCCCCTGAATGGAAAAAGACAGAAAGAAAATATTGAGTTTTTTCATGTTCTCTATGGTGTCTCTCTATACAGAATTATATTTCCTCTGCCCATATAACAGAACTGTCTTTCTTTTAATTCCTTCTTTTCATTAGTATTTTTACTAGCTGCAGCCCATAATGGGCATTAGTCTTCCTGACTCTGTTTCCAAAGATTTATGCCACTCATTTGTATTCTTCTTTCCCTGAATTTAACAAACATTTAAGCATCAAATACATTCAAGGCACTATTCTGGGTAACATTTTATTTACCTCCTTTTTTTTTTTTTAATTTTAGTATATAATTTTTTTTAAAAGTGTCTGACCTACTGAGAAAGTTTCATGTGAAACATATTGGTCTATTTTCCCTTTGTCTTCTTTATTATGATTATTCACAATTACATTATCAGAATCTCATCTTTGAACCAAATCTCATGCTTGACATTTGCAAAAGACTCTTCGTTGAAGAAGAGAATGTATACTTTCTCAAGTTCTTGTTAACTCTGCCTTTCATGTAGGCACAGAGCTCTAAGTTAATCCTCTCTACCAATGAAAAGAGTCTTAGGCTAATACTTTGCTTGAGCCCCAGGCTGCACATTTTTGAGAATCTTCTATCACTTTGGATCTGTCTTCCCTTTTGGTGTTTCTGGCCATGAAATCATACCTATCTTTCCCCTAAACTTTCTGAAGTATACTTTCCTATTCTAGGATACATGTTTAATCATGTCGAGGATGTACCCTTCCTTGATTGTAGGGAATTCCAGTATGACATAATTACTCTATCCCCAAGTTCTCATGATCCATCCTTCATTAATCATCGCTTCTTTATTAATTATATTTTGAGCACTCCTTCTTCTTGTTCCCTCTGCTTTTCTGGAACATGAAATTGTCATCCATCTAAATAAAGAATTCATCATATACTCTAACTTTAACAGAATAAAACTTCTAGCAGATGCCTAGATAATTGATCCCCACCCTAACTCCCATAATTTCCACATTTTGACTCTTTGACAGTTCTGTGCTATGCATAAAAACTCATATTACATATAACACATATATACACATATATGTATATGTACATATACTACATATATACATACACACACATGTCTCCTCTATCAAACTATACAACTTATAGGATAGTGTTATAACAGTATCTCTTAGGATAATAGAATCTCATAATTTAAAGGGACCTCAGATTTCTTTTGGTCCAACCATACACGGTCTGAAGCATGAATTCCTTCATCAATATCCACAAGAAATGGTCATCTACTCTCTATTTGAAAACCTTCAATAAAGACTTCTTCTTGACCTTCCTAACCGATCTATCCATATTATCTTCCTACTCAGCAAACTCCAGTGGCTCCCTATGACCTCCAGGATCAAATATAAAATCCCCTGTTTGGAGTTTAAAACCTTTCATAACCTGGTTCTAGTCTTTACTTTTCCTTTACTTTACTTCCTTCTATGGCCTTTTGTGGTTCAGTGACACTACTTCCTTGCTGTACTTTGCCAAGAAATTTCATCACCTACTCCAGATATTTTTACTGATTGTCCCCAATACCTTGAACATTTTCCCTCTTCAGCTCTGCTTCCCAGCTTCCCTCGCTTTCCTCCATATCTCAGCCAAAATTTCACCTTCTGCAAAAAGCCTTTCCCAATCTTCCTTAATCTTAGTGCTTTCCTTCTGAAATTACCCTTAATTTATCCTGTACATATCTTGCTTGCACATAGTTATTTACATGTTGTCTCCTCTACTAGAAGGTCGGCTCCTTGAGAGCAGGGTCTGTTTTTCGCCTACTAGCCAAATCTCTTCCATCCTGTACTAATGAAATTAAATTTCTCAACTCAAGTGGAGGAATTCATATGTATCCCTATTAGAGTTTGCTTCATCAGAATAAGTCTATTTTTTTAGCCTTTCCTTATCGTTTGAACCCTCTTTATCTTGCCATCTAGTCTATCAGGTATGGGCCCCAGATTCACATCTATCCTTAATTTGATATCCATGCCATCTGTGTTTTCATCCAAATTACTGTTTTATCTTTACTAAAATATTCTTAATTATTCTGTCCCCACTCAGGTTCAGGTATGTTTCTATTTTCTTGGCAAACAGTGCTACTTCTCTGCTCTTCTATCAAATCTATTACTTTTGAACAAAATATGTTCTTTATTTAAGAACCACATATCACCAAGTCTCAGTGATTCCTATAAGTTTCTTTTCCCCTCCTATTAAAATCTTGAGTTTATCTTGCATATAGTAGTATACACTTTGAGGTATATACTTTTAACATATACTAGAAAAGCATTATGGTCTCAAAAAAAACCCACCTCAGAATCAGAAATAGGAACCACTGCTATGTAATACTCCGTCAGTACCATTATTTCAATTATATACCCAATGAGGCAGGTCATTGTAATCACAGAATTATAAGACTGATCAGTCTTTTTTTTCCCCAAAAACATTACATAATTTACTTATTTTCAGTTTTCAACATTCACTTCCACAAGATTTTGAATTCCAAATTTTTTCCCCATCTCTCCCCTCCCCCACCCCAGGGCAGCATGCACCCCAACCATCCTTTCCCCCAATCAGCCCTCCCTTCTATTACTCCCTCCCCCAAGCATAGTCTTATATGGGCCTAGTCTATCCTGTATCCTTGGTCAAGAGCCAAGACAAATAAGAAACTTCTGTTTTTAAGGGATCTCCAGAGAAAGAAGACCTAGTGGGTCACCAGGTCCTCAGTCAAGATTTTGGTGGAAAGAGAAAGCCTTTTCCTTAATAGAACAGCGACATTCCTGTTGTCTTCTTATGGGACCCCTACCTCCACAGGACTGATAAACACAAAATCATAGACATCATCGTTAGGACAGCATTCATTTGTGTTCATGAGACAACAGTGAAGAGAAGAAAATCTGATTTGCGTATTTTTTTTTAAAAATCTGACTTGTTTTATTAAATTTAATTTTCATTTCTTAATTCTCTGTCTCTCCTTCTCTTCTATCACCTATTGAGAAAGCAAGAAAAACAAAACTCTTTACAAATATGTAGAGTCACCTAAAACAAATTTCTACATTGTACAAATACAAAAAGAAAAAAAAGAAAGAAAAGAAAATGTACTCCAATTTTTACTCTGAATCCTGCATTAAAGGATATTTGGAGGGTAGCATGTTTCATCATGAACACTTTGGAATTGCAGTTCATCATTGTGTTTATCAAAATTACTAAGTCTTACAAAGACCATTATCATTACAATATTGTTATTATATAAATTGTTCTAGTCCTCCTCATTTCACATTGCATCAATTCATACAAGTCTTCCCAGGTTTTTCTGAAAACATCCCCTTTTTTTCTTATAGTACAATAATATTCTCTCACATTATTGTACCATAATTTGTTCATCCATTCCCCAATTGATGAGCATCTCCTCAGTTTCCAACTCTTTGCAATAAAAAAAAAAAGAGCTGCTACAAATATTTTTGTACTGTGGGTCCTTTTCCTTTTGCTTTGATCTCTTTGGGGTACAGGTCTAGTAGCAGTATCTCTGGGTCAAAGGCACATATAGATGAATAGCTTTGGGGGCATAGTTCAAATTGCTTTCCAAAATCTCTGAAATAGTTGCTAGATCCACCAACAGTGCATTAGTGTACCTGGCTCCCTATAGACCCCCTAGCACTTTTCATTTTCCCTTTTTGTCATTTTAGCCATTCTGATGAATGCCTCAGGATTTTAATTTGCATTGCTCTGATTATTACTAATTTAGAACATGTTTTCATGTAACTATTGTAGTTTTGATCTCTTCCTTTGAAAACTGCCTATTCATATCCCTTCACCATTTATCAATTGGGGAGTCATTTATTCTTGTAAATTTAACTTAGTTCTCTATATATCTTAGAAACGAAACTTTTATCAGAGAAACTTGCTACAAAGAATCTTTTCCCAGTTTCCTGTTTTTCTCTTAATTTTAGATGTTTTGCTTTTGCTTGTACAAAAACTTTGTCATCAAAATTGTTCATTTTACCTCCCATGAATGTTTCTATCTCTTATTTGATCATGAACTCTTTCCTTATCCATAAATCTGACAGGTAATTTCTTTCATATTTCACTAATTTGCTTATAATGTCATATTTTATGTCTAAATCATGTGTTCATTTTGAGCTTTGGTTGGTATGTGGTATAAGATATTGATGTATATCTAGTTTCTTTCAGAAACTTTTGTTTTCAAGATTTCCAACAGTTTTTGCTAAATAATGAATTCTTGTCCCAATAGTTGGGATCTTTGTGTTTATCAAACACTAGGTCAGTATGTTCATTACTTCTGTATATTTTGTATTTAATATGTTCCATTTAAAACTGCTCTATTTCTTACCAAATTGCATTGATAATTACTGCTTTGTAATAGAGTTTGAAATCTGATACTCCCCATTTTTTAATTGATACCCTTGACCTTTTTTGACCTTTTGCTTCTCCAGATGAATTATTATTACTTTTTCTACCTCTGTGGAGTAATTCTCTGTGGAGTAAAGCTCTGTGGGCTTGATTGGTACAACACTGAATAAGTAAATTAATTTAGGCCATATTGTCATAAAGTGTTGGGCAGAGGTTAGATTCTATTGTTTCCTCTCACTCCACCATCTTGGTTCCACCCACACATGTTTTCTCATAGATCTTAGACAGGAACACACAGTACAGCCAGCACCCAGTTTTGTTTCCGTCATCAGCTAAATAGACAAAGGAAATGGGGATCTACTAGAAAGATCATCAGGTTTCTAATGTGAGTATTGGACTTTTGCATAGGTAGTTCAATCAATGTTCAGATTTTAGGACTTCAGAAAAGCCTCCCTCTTTATCCCACCAGAAAAAGAAAATCTCCCCAACCTGAGAGCTAAAATTTTTAAGCACTTAGAAGTTTATTTTCTTCTGGTATCATTCTCTATCTCCCCCAAGGACCAGTAACACCCTAAGAAATATCAATCATTTATACATCAGTGTTAATGATTTTTATCAGACTCTTTCCTGAGTACATTTATGAGAGGGGGGACCCCCTCATTTTGTCTGGAGGTTTCCAGCTCCATGAATGTCATTATCCCCTTAATCCAGCCTCTAGAATTATAGAATATTAGAACTGGAAGGGTCTTAGACATTACCTAGCTCAAAAAAAGCCCCTGACCTTTTGAATTGTTATTATAATTTTAATAGCATCATTCTTTATCACTGGTCGATAGTAAGTCCTCATGAGACAGCTTGAGCAAAACTGTTTTGCACTTGAAGAAAATAATACATGTTTTATCTATGCTGCTTCTTTTCATACCATTGTCCTTTCCAATGACCTCTCTTACCCTCCCCTACCCTCAGAAGAAGGCATGACTCTGGGCAAGTCACTTAAACTGTCTGCCTCAGTTTCCTCAACTATAAAATGGATATAATAATAGCCCCTACCATCCAGAGTTGTTGTGAGGACCAAATGAGATAACATTTGTAAAGTGATTAGCACAATGCTAGGCACAAAGTAGGCACTTAATAAATACTTGTTGCCTCCCTCTCCCTCTCTTCTTTCAGAATCCTCCCTTGCAGAGTTAAGCACAACAGATTAGCACACACTTTATTCTCTAGACCTTCACAAAGTCACACTCAGAAAATGAAAGGAATAAGGAAGAATACAAAAATGGAAGATGTTAGCCACCAGTGGAAATAACCGACCCTCAAGATGATTTACAGATGTGTTGCTGGTAATAGTAGGGCTTTTCTGAAATTTCAGCAAGGATGTACTGATAGCCTTCCTTAAAAAGAAGTTCTGTGCTTTCATAGCCCCTCGAGGATCAAAAACTCAACAGCACAAGTACAGCATGTGGAAAGTTTGGTTAAGCAACAGTCAATGTAAACAAGACCTACAGATGTCAGGAGATTATAAACTCCCTTTGTGGTAACAGGATGGCAATAGTAAGAGCAGCAACGTCTGCAACTACAACAGTAACGATTGATATTTGATGGCACTTTAAGATGTGCGGAGCAGATTACATCCATTATCTCATTTGATCCTTATCAACTGCCTGAAGAGGTGGTTGTTATTTTCGTGTCCATAGTTTCCAGATAAGGAAACAGCCTCAGAGGAGTTTTAAGTGACTGTTAAGTGACACAGCTAGTAAATATCTACTATCACATTTAAATTCAGGTCTTCCTGAATCCGAGACCAATGCTCTACGCACTGTGTAATCTAGCTGACAAAACAAGGAAGAGTCATTGTAAACTGTGTTTGCAGAGGGCTAGTGCCCATAAGGAAGGAGGTCATACTTCCATTGGACACTTTCCAGATAAGGCCACATCAGGAGAACTATGTCCAGTTTGGGTCACCACATTTTAGAAAAGGCATTGACTCTCTGGAACAAATGCAAAGGAAGAAAACTAAAGTGAGGAAGAACTACAGATCAGTTGGGGTCAGTGCTGTGCTAGTAAATACTTACAAACTGGCTCCTCCAGAGAGCAAGACATATTTGAAAGTCTCATCTGCATATTAACATTTTCTCCATTTTCTAGACCCCCAAGAAAATAATAAACCAAATCCTGATCTGTAGTTTTTGATGATTTCTGAGGTGTAAAGGTTCAAACTGAAATTTTAATTAATTAAAATATAATAACCACTTCATGGGAAGCAGTACAAGTTGGCTCCAAAACATCCGTCACTGGGTATAGAGTTGTAAATAAAGCAATGAATAGTCTAATTATAAGTACAGGTATAGCAGCTAGGGATGAGAGGCCTACCCTTCTGTTCCTCACTCTGTTGGTGATAGCAGGGGAAAAAAATCAGAGAGGAGGAAGGGACAAGGACCTTGAGACCCTGGGACTGTAGCCTTGGAAAAGAAGGCTACTCCCCTCCCCAATATTGATACCCTGGAGCAAAGCCCTGCTCATCTAGTGCTAGGTAGAGTTCTGGCAAAACCTGAGCTGAGGCATATTGCTATTGGGATGGTTCAAAATGAAGTATGATATAATATCAGCAAAAGTAGGAAGATGAAGAAAGATTCATCATTAGAGAGAATAGAGAAAAGTTGTTTTAGGGGCTCCTGCTAACAGAAAGTACTAAAGTAAAGAATGTATTGATCAGATGTACTGATTTTCATTTTGTTTTTCCCTTAAAAATATTAAGTAGGATGGCCTTCCAGGAAGGGTAAGGAGAAAGAAAAGGAGAGAGATAATGGCAGAAATTGTGGTAACATTAAAAAAGAAAACACTCAGAAGATATCAATAAAATTGTATTTATCTATTTAGAAATTTTAGAAATATAAATAGAATATTTAGAAAAAAAGAAAGAAAGTGTCTTCAGACCCTAAGGCAGGGTCCTTGAGAGGCAGCAGGTACGAAAGTTAAGCTAGGGGCCCAAACTTTGGCACTCACTTGTAGAATAAAGTGATCATTTTAATAGTTAACTCACTTCTAACATCAATTTTGTCTGTGAAAGGAGGATATGAATATATCTTTCTTCTTCCCAGGAGGGTCTGGACCTGGCAGTTACTCTAATGACATAAGAATTGTCCTTTTGGGGAAGACTGGATCTGGAAAAAGTGCAACAGGAAACACTATCCTTGGCTGGAATGCATTTAAATCTGATTTATCCCCAACTTCAGTAACCAAGGAATGCGAAAAAGCCAGCAGCATGAGGAATAGCAGGATATTTTCAGTGATTGACACACCCGGCATTTTTGATACAGACAATGATATTGAAGAAACTATTGATGAACTTACTAAGTGCCTGGTGCTCTCCTCTCCAGGGCCTCATGTGTTTGTTCTTGTAATATCTTTAGGTTGCTTCACTGAAATAGAGAAAGCAACCATTCAAGTCATTCAAAAATTTTTTGGAAATGATGTACTGAAACACACTATCTTATTATTCACTAGACAAGAAGGGCTAAAGGGGGAGAGAATAGATGATTTCATAGCAAAATGTAACAATCAAGACTTTTTGAACACGATAAAAAGCTGTGGGGCACGATACTGTGCTTTCAACAATGATGCAATAGGAGAAGAGAAGGAGGTCCAGGTCAAGGAGTTCATAGAAAAGGCCGACAAGATGATAAGGATGAATGCATACTCCTACTACTGCAATAAGACCTATATTCAGACTGAACAAATTATCCAAGAAGAAAAGGAAAAGTTGAATCCAAAGGAACAGAGAAGTGAAAATGAGGATGATTTCTTAATAAGATTGATTCAGCGAATTAAGGATATTTTCAGATGGCTTTTGGAACACATTCGTGCTTTCATCCAGACAATTGAAAATGAATTGTGTAAAGTTACTAAGACTTGTAGTTCTTGTTAGGACAGTCATTTTGCCAGTGGCAAAAATACTGAATAATGAATATTTTCTGAGACCAAAAACTGATGGGGTCCAGACTCTGGTTCAGAACTCCCCTTCAATCTTCCCACTTAATCTGGTCTTTCACATTCAAATCTGTTACCTTTAGACTAGCCTAGCCCTTTATTGTCTGTTACCTCTAGATTGCCCCACTTGCTTCCCACCCAAGCCCTGCATAGTTGGATACATCCCAATTGCCTCCAGCTATTTCCCACCCTTGATTAAATTGCTAGTTACCCAAGTCTCAACAAGATCCTCCTTAGACCCTCCTCCCAGACTACTAGACCATCTCTAGATTTTTCTCATGGACTTTCTGTATATAAGTTCCATCTCACCTCCATGAAGGCATTCAGATTCATTCCAGTTCTGACTCGGTCTAGCTGAGATTCTATCTGGCCCACTTGTTAATAAAAGCATCACAATTGCTTAAGTTCCTTAAGAGTCAACCCAATATAGTGAACCTTTAATAAACTCTGTTTTACTTTGACTGGAAGAAGGCTTGAGTCAAATTCATTTGGCAGGACCTGGTGTGTCAGTATTTTGGGGTCCCAAGCACCCCAAACCTCAATGCTTTGGAGAACCTAGGCCATCTCCATGTTAGGATGAGGTACCACAATAGGAAATGTAAAAATATGTGTCTACAAATCAGGCTCTGAGCATGACCAGAGATACTCAAGGAACACAGGTAGTGGGACAAGGCACTGGGAGCATGAGAGATCTTTCATCTGAGAATTACCAAGGTGTTCCTCTCCTCCTCCTCCTCCCAGGGAAGGTACACTCCATACTCAAAAGGTGCCTTTTTCCTCTGAGTTTACTGGCTACATTTCTGCCTCCAAGGATCAAGCTTTAAATACAATTCACTCTGGAGCTCGTAAACTGGACAACAAGCCACCACCCACATAGCACAGGGTGAAAGTAGGTACTAAATGGTAATTATTTCTCCTTTACCCAGGTCCCCTGAGGGTCTTCCCCTCCCAGTTTGATTTTTTTTTTAATTAAAAGGACCATCCCTTGAGAAATTACTTAAAGAAGCCTATTCATGGAGTGAGTGTATCTCACTCAAAGTGAGAATGTGGCAAGACTTTAGCCTGAAAGGGCCAGGGTCTCACAATACATCCTGGGCCATCTCCAGTCATCTTGATGAATATCAGGTCACTGAACCCAGATGGCTCAGGAGAAGAAAGTGAGATTGGTGACCTTGCACAGCCCTCCATCACTCAAAGCAAAGTCAACTGCAAGCCATATCATCATCTTGACATCATGGACCTCTTCAAGAATGAAGAACAAACCCAACAGCAACAAAAGTTGTTCATAGAACTTCAAGTTTGTCAAAAAGCTCCAGAAAAGGAATCTTGGAAGCCCTAGGGAGCAGCAGTGGGCAGCAGTGATGATAGCGTTTCAGTGCTCAAACATGGACAACCCAGATCTAGGGGCTTTGAGGTCCCTAATGTTCTATTCAGGTATTTGAAGTGGACATTATTGCTCCCAGGGCCCCTAGGTTGAGAGATATCTGTTAGGTTACTGGGCAGGGTTGGATAACCTGTCTAGTAACAGGTTTTTGTTGGGCCCCTGTCAAAACGTTATTCTTCTTTGGGTTGTGAAATATCTGATGAATTGTTAACAGTCATTTTTGGTTTAGTCCATTTGCATATTAGACCCCTCTTGCCAGGCAACTACCTTTTGCTGAGCACCCCCCTTCCTGACAACTACTTTTTGTTGAATGACAGCCAGTCTTTGATTGGATTCCTCTCCTGGCACCTCTTCTTTGTTGGGGTCCTCTGCCCAACAGTACCCTGATAACCCCTTCTGTTTGGGGGCTCTTGCCTAACAACAAGCCCCCTCCACCCTACCCCCTTATTCTGTCAGAACTCTGTTTGTTGTGGAAACTGCAAGGCTGTACCAAGTAGCGCCGAAATGCTTAAAATGCACACACCCACCTCAGTTTGGGGCTGTCTCCTCTGGGTCTCTCCATAAGGCAGCCACCAGCCTGGCTAATAAATGATGCTCTCGAAATTCCTAATTGACTTTTGCCTGTGAATTATTCTCGGTCTGTCCATTTCAGTATTGAGATTCCAGATGGGGCTAAAAATTCCAGGATGTGGGGCTCATCATGGGAAATGGAGGTCAGTACAAAAACTCATGGGAACTGGGATAAGACTAATTTACTTGACCCAACAGTGCAGTAGGGGGGTTAGCCTGGACCTAGCACAAACTCTCATTTCAGAAACTAAAGCTAGAGTTGATTAAATCAAAGAAGACACTGACCAGTATAAAAAATTACTGTAGCTCTAGAGATCCTCCAGAAGTATGAGCGAGTAACCTTGTAATACTGCAAACAGAGAATCAAATTAAAAAAAAAAAGAATTTTCTGCAAGAACTATGTGAATATCTAGAAGAAATGAAGCAAGATATTACAAATAATAATAACATTAGATAGCATTTAAGCTAGATTCAAGATTTACAAAACTCTTTACAAATATTATCTCAATTCTCACTAAAAGATAGTGACTATTAGATAGGACCATTATTATCCCTGTGTGGGACAGATGACCACCCAAAGAATGCTGGAGTTAGTTTTTGAGAAAAGCAAGGACTTTTTATTGTTTTTTTCCGGAAAAAGGGCACAGTCCCTGGCTGCTCAAGTAGCAGCAGTCGGGGAAGTGTGCTAGCTAGCCACAAGTAGTAGATTTTTATAGCTCTAATCAAGTCTCCCACCCCCACCCCCACCCTAACTCTAAATGTGCTCTTATCCATTTCCTCATTGGCTGAGTACTCAGGATGTACAATCTCAGCATGAGAGCTACTTTCCAACAGAAACAATTCTGCCTATATTTACTGGTGAAAAGCATACAGGTAGTACTTCCTGGGGGTCAAGATGGTGGAGTGATCGGTAAATGCTCTACCCCTCCTCTTGTTGACTTTGAAAAACCCATAATATATTTCCTCAGGAAAAATCTTGGAACAGTGGGATCAGCTGAAGGGGCAAACTATCTCTTAGTCCGTGAGGATTGGAAAATCACAAAGTGGGGTTCCTCTTGCTGTGGCTGAAGGGGACCAGTGCAGTTCTGGAGCTGTCCCAGACAGCCCCACCTCAGTAAATCAGGAGGAGATCCTGAGCCCCTGGTCGGGGGGGAGTGGAACCTGCAAGACCCCAGGCATGCCTCAGCACCCCAGGGGAATTGGGAAAACACTAACACAGACAGGATCATCCACCACTGAGATTGACTATGCTCTAGCTCAACAGAGGAGTTCTCTTGTGGTCAAACCACCTCTCCCCCACACTTAATGCAGCTAGCTCCAGGGTACTGTGGAAACCCAGAAAGACTTCACCTGATCTCTGCTTTCAAACATAAGCCAGCTCAGTATCAGGTAAGCTGCAGTATTTTAGTATCTAACTGAAAGAACCAGAGGCCACAACACAAAAAGCCTCAAGTTTTAGGCATAAGAACTGTGGGACAGAGCCCTCTGTGCTCCAGAAGCAGAGATCTATTTTAAAAGCCAGGAAAAGGGTGATTATCATGAGTAGGAAGCAAACAGAAAAAGAATAGACCACAGAATCTTTCTATGGGGATAAGGACCAAAACAAGTTCCAAAAGGGACCAAAGAGGTCAGCATTGAGACTGTACTACCATCTGAAACTTCAGAAGTAAAAATGAACTGGTCTCAAGTGCAAAGAGCATTCATCAAAGAGATGAAAAAGGATTTTAAAAGTCAAATTAGAGAAATAAAAGAAAAACTGGCCCATGATTTAAAAAATGATAAAAGAATTCACCAAAGAGAACAGTTCCTTAAAAAGGAAAATTGGACAAATGGAAAAGGAAGTACAAAACCTAACTGGAGAAAATAATACCTTAAAAGGAACAATTGGACAGATGGAAAAGGAGATGCAAAAATTAACTGAAGAAAACAATTTAATTCAAATTAGGATTGGACAAGTAGAAGCTAATGACTCTATGAGACATCAAGAATCGGTCAAACAGAATCTAAAGAATGAAAAGATAGAAGAAAATGCAAAATATCTAATAGGAAAAACAACTGATCTGGAAAATAGAGTCAGGAGAGAAAATCTAAGAATTATTAGTTGACCAGAAAGCCATAATGGAAAGAAAAGACCCTGGACAATATCTTTCAAGAAATAGTCAAGAAAAACTGCCCAGAGGTCCTAGATCCAGAGGGCAAAAAAGTCATTGAATGAATCCACTGTTTATCTCCTGAAAGGGATCCCAAACTAAAAACACCAAGAAATATTGTTGCCAAATTCCAGAACTATCAAGTAAAGGAGAAATATCAAGGAGCCACAGTTGGGATCACACAGGACCTTGCAACTTCTACATGAAAAGATTGAAGGAATTGAAATGTGATATTCTGTAAGGCAAAGGAACTGGGACTACAACCAAGGATCAATTACCCAGCAAAGTTGAGCATAATATTTCAGGCAAGGAGATGGATATTCAGTGAAATAAGGGATTTTCAGGCCTACTTTATGCAAAGGCCACAGCTCAATAAAAAATTCCATCTTCAAACATAAGTCTCAAAAGAGGCATAAAAAGGTAAATGGAGAGAAAATCTTATTACTCAATATGGGCAAACTGTTTACATCTCTATAAGGGAAGATGATACTTGATAATCTCAAGAATTGTATATTTATTATGATATATAAAAGGGATATACATAGATAGAGGGAGTGGGTATAAAGTGAATGATGTGATGATAAAAATGTGATTTAGGGTAAGACAGGATTATAACAGGAGATGTGAAAAGGAGTAAATTACAGAAAAAGGTAAATTACATCACAGGAAGAGGCACAAAAAACATTACAATAGAGGGAAAGAGGGGAGGGAGAAGAGCATTGTTTGAGATCTGATTTGGTTTAAGGAGGGAACAACAAACTCAGTTAAGTATAGAAATCTAACTAGCTCTATAGGTAGTAGGAGGGGAAGGGGGAAAGAATAGGGAGGGGAGGTTAAAGGAAGGGAAGAAGTAGTAAAGGAAAAGGGGAGTAAAACTGAGGAGGGCTGAACAAAGGGAGGGAGGACTGCAGGAGGTGGTGGTCAAAGTTTAAAATAGTGCTGTGGAGGGGACGGGAGAAGGGAGAACTAAAAGCATAAATAAGGAGAAAGAGGATGGAGGGAAAGACACAGATGGTAATCATAACTGTGAATGTGAAAGGGATGAACTCTCCCATAAAATAGAGACAGATAGCAGAATGGATTAAAAAACATAATCCAACAATGTGTTGTTTACAAGAAACGTATTTGAAATGGGGGGATACACACAGGGTAAAAGTAAAAGGTTGGAGCAGAATATATTGTGCTTCAACTGATCTAAAAAAAGCAGGGATAGCAATCCTAACCTCAGACAAAGCAAAAGCAGAAGTAGATCTAATCAAAAGAGATAAGGAAGGAAACTATATCCTGCTAAAAGGCACCATAGACAACGAAGCAATATCATTACCAAACATATATGCTCCTGTTGAGGGCAAGGGTGGAGTGCAGTTGACGAGATCAGGATAGATCTTTGGGGAAACTGTTCTTTGAGACTGTGCTCATTATCATCCAGAATGGCTCTCCATGCCCCCCAGATGTTGTTGTCTCTGTGAGACAAGAGAATTACAGAGAACAAGGGATATGTAAAATAGGATGCTCCTAGGCTCATGGTCTGATTTAATCAGAAGACTGATTTAATCATCCTGATTGATTTAATCACTGGGACAGGAAATGAGCAGAATGTCACGTAGACTTTGCAGATTTTGTCTTTATAAACCCTAATCCTCAGATCAATAAATGGAACTGGTTTATCTTTTCCCACCTCCCGTGACTCTTTTCTTTCAACCACATCACTGAGCCGTGTAGGGACGCGGGCCGTCCGCTACATGCTCCAAGTGATACAGCATCCAAATTCTTAGAGGAGAAGTTAAGGTTAAGGGAGTTACAGGAAGAAATAGACAGCAAAACTGTACTAGTGGGGGACCTCAACCTCCCCCTCTCTGAACTTGATAAATCTAACCTCAAAATAAACAAGAAAGAAGTGAAGGAGGTGAATAAAACTGTAGATAAGGTAGATATGACAGATCTCTGGAGAAAATTGAATGGATGTAGAAAGGAATATGCCTTTTTCTCAGTGGTACATGACACATATACAAAAATTGACCATGTACTAGGGCATAAAAACCTCACAATCCAGTTTAGAATTCTCAGATCATAATGCAATAAAAATTATATGTAGTAAAAGACCATTGAAAGATAAACCAAAAATTAATTGGAAACTAAATAATCTAATCCTAAGGAAAGAGTGGGTTAAACAACAAATCATAGAAACAATCAACAACTTGATTCAAGAGAATGACAACAATGAGACAAACGACTAAATATTATGGAATACTGCAAAAGAAGTTCTTAGCGGAAGTTTTATATCTTCGAATGCCTACATGAATAAAATAGAGAAAGAAGAGATCAATGAATCGGGCATGCAGCTGAAAAAGCTAGAAAAAGAACAAATTGAAAATTCCCAAGTAAATACCAATTAAAAATACTGAAAACCAAAGGAGAGATTAATAAAATTGAAATTAAGAAAACTATTGAACTAATAAATAAAACTAGTAGTTTTATGAAAAAATCAATAAAATAGATAAACCTTTGGTCAATTTGATTTAAAAGAAGAAAGAAGAAAATCAAATTACCAATATCAAAAATGAAAAGGGTGAACTCACCTCCAGTGAGGAGGAAATTAAAATAATAATTAGGAGTTACTTTGCCCAATTGTATGCCCAGAAATCCGACAATCTAAATGAGATGGATGATTATTTTAAAAAATATGAATTCCTCAGATTAACAGAAAAGGAAGTTGAATACTTAACTCCATCTCAGAAAAAGAAATCGAACAATCCATCAATGAACTCCCTAGGAAAAAATCTCCAGGGCCTGATGGATTTACAAGTAAATTCTATCAAACATTTAAAGAACAGTTAATTCCAATACTATATAGACTATTTGGGAAAATTAGTGGAGTCCTACCAAATTCTTTTTATGATACAAATATGGTTCTGGTATCTAAACAAGGAAGAGCCAAAACAGAGAAAGAAAATTATAGACCCACTTCTCTCATGAATATAGATGCAAAAATTTTAAATAAGACATTAGCAAAAAGAATACAGCAATTTATCATGGGAATAATACATTATGATCAGGTAGGATTTATACCAGGAATGCGGGGCTGGTTCAATATTAAGAAAATTATCCTAATACTGATACATTAGGGGATATTAGGGGAGGCTAACAAACATATTCTATATGACCTCCTATATGGAGGGTCATTAAGATAGTTAAAAATACACAGAAGGAGGCACAGTTAAGCAGAGTGGTTTTGAAAACAATGTGTAATATTTATTATACATATTTTTTAAAAGAAGAGCAAGCTGTGTGAAATGGAAATTATAGAACTTTTTATAGTCCCACGTTCAAATGCATCTTGTCAAACTGGGCTTTGGTGCATGCCCAGACCACCTAAAATAGCATCACTCACAAGGGAGAAGCTGAAGACTTATGGCTGGGGGAAACAGGAGAGTAAGAGCATCCAAGATAATGGGATGGGGGGCGCGGGGAATCTTCCCTTGGACCGTATCATCCTGTTTATTTTCTCGGGGGAGGATAAGTCGTGGACGCATGATTTTCCGGCCTCTGCAGGCTGTCATTCTACTTGACAACCCCGCCCGCATCTCTGAGTGGTGACTGGGCTCCTCCTCAGTGACATCGCGATGAGCCGGCCCAGTTCTACGCCTCACTCCGGATCCTCACGGTTGGCTAGTCCCGGAGGCTGAGTCCCTGGAGCGCCTCCGGACGGGCAAAGTGGGGCGTGAGCTGCTGCCCGGGTCTGGCGGGCCTCTGGGGGCCGACGGCATTGGAGATTGTTCGTTAACTGTCTGACCTCAACCTTTTGGAGCGGGGTAAGGGCCTCTGGAGAGGCAAGGCTCAGTTTAGAGTCAGGGTCACGGTTAGGGGGAGCGGGGCTGGCGCTTGTGCATCATTTCTTCTCGACTCCCTTTCGCTGCCCGGGGAGGTGCTTTAAAGCCGGGTTGCCCAAATGAGGTGTGCCCTGCCCATCCAGGCGGAACCTCAGCTTTACACGAGCTTCTTAGGCCGGGGGGAACATTGTCACGGTGCAGGCCAGCACCATCCCCACCCCACCCAGCTGTGGGTAAGTGAAGCAGGGATGAGCGTTATCCCCAGTGGGTGACGTCGGGCAACCTCTCTGGGACTTGGTTTCCTAATCTGTAAAATAAAGGGGTTATTTTCAGTGGGGTTTGGAGTGCCTTCTAGATACTATAGAATAGTAACAATACTGAATAATGATAATGTTATATGCTACATAAATGAAATAACTATATAAATGCTACTTTTTATGTAGCACTTTAAGGTTTGCCGAATGCTGCACATATATACATAGACATACACACTCATGTAGCTATGAGATTCCACATCTACCTCTGAAGTAGGGATGCCTCACTGGAACTATTCAAGGAAAGGGTAGATAAGCAGGATTATAATGGTGGATTCCTGATTGTTCTAAGAGGTTGGTCTGGACACAGGGGTGGGGAACCTGTGACCTTCTAGGTCCTTAAATGTAACCTTTTGACTGAATCCAAATGTTACAGTTTAATTTGGATTCAGTCTAAAGGCTGCACTTAAGGACCTAGACGGCCACATGTGGCCCTAAGGCTGCAAGGTCTCTCTGATTCTTAATACTGTATGACTTGCTCAAGATCACACAGAAAGGGTGTGCCAGAGGCAGGACGAAAACAAGTTTTTATACTACAATTACACATCTCCCCTGCTAATAGCTCACATTTATAGAGGTTCTTGAGTTTACAAAGCATTTTCTAGTGTGAAAACAAAAACTCTGAGTTGCTGGTTTAATGTCTTTTCCCACTGCTATAGTGCTTCCACCAACTACACGTCAAGAATATGTACTTAAATACCAAAGCTTATCACATGTAAGTGGGATATCTATAAATGCTCTTGTCTGTGTTGAGCGGTTGAACTGTAAGGCTTACAATTCATGAGATTTTAAGTTTGAATAGATACTAGTTTATCTAGTACAGCTTCCTTATTTTACAGATTAGGAAATTTAGTGAGGAGATTTGCCTGAGATCACATAGCTAATAAGTAGTTGAATCAGGATGTTATCTGTTATCTGACTCTAATGCTATTGCTTTTTCTTTTCCCTCATCCCTTCTCACAGTTACATGAAAGATATCCTATTAAGCTGTTAGTACTGGAAAGACAAAGTGGATGAAGAGTGAATTTTGCAGAAAATCAGGTAAGCCAGGAATGTTGAAGGAGCTAGAGGCCTCAGATGAAGAGCCCAAGTACAGCATGGGTAGGACTAATGTGATGAAAGCATGTTTCTTCAGAGAAAGATATGAATGAACAAAACTCAATAAACTATGAGAAGGTTTTGAATGTTTGACATCTGTTGTCAGTCCATAAATATTTATTAAACACTTGCTTATGTGCCAGGTACTATACTAAACTCTAGTTAAAGAATTGTTAAAGATATATACACACAGACATATGTACACATATATTGCATATATTCATGGTTATGTAAAGATCAGGATGTGGTTAAAAAACAGTGTGATGTAGTTGGTTCAAATTTGAAAGTAAAATAAAATATTAATACAACACCAAGTTATACATAATTTTTGTGATTTTAGCCATTTTCCTTTGCTTATTTTTGCCTTATAAAAGGCAACTTCTCATACAGGGAAATAATTAACTGTAGTTATTTTTGCCTCATCCAGTTATACATATGTAAGTGAATGCCCTTAGTACTCCAATCATCCTTCCTCTTCTTTTCTCCATAAGCTCTTCCCTTTGTAGGTAGGACTCACTCTTATGTAGCTTTGAATTTGGATTTTGGAGACATGGATTTGAATCCTATCTCTCATACTAGCAGTTTGTCTGTGGACAAGTTACCTGACCTCAGTTTCCTTATTTGCAAAATGGAATAAAAATACTCATACTATCTACTTCATAAAATTATGGCTCCAGGAAAGTTGCTTTGTAGAGTTGAAAGCTTTCTATAAAAATTGGCCAAAGAGAGATGCAAACCAAGATGTCACAAAACACACAATCTGTCTCCAAAATCCCCTGTGCACTAAAGATGTCTTCAGGTGGATGCTGTAAGACTATTTTTCAAACATTATAGAGGTTTATGCCTCAGATGGGATGCTCTAATTATTTAGTTTCATCTAGAATTCCCTTTTTTTCTGTTGGAAACTAGGACTGGGGTCTTGAAAGTGTGGGAGCGTGACAACAAGCAGTTACTAAGTAGGGAGAGCTGAGACGAAAGTCAAAGAGGCCAACATTTATTCGATGCTCACTCACGTAGAAAGGGATACTAAGAATAAAACAATTACAAATGAACCACTAATAAATAATGGTGCAAACAGAATATGTAAACACTGAAATACAGCGTACATGGGAGAAACATATTTACATTTCACATGACTGCTGATGGAGGAGTTTAAACAGGAGAATTCACAAAAAGGGGCCTGACTGTGGCAAATGAATATAACATGGTTCTAGAATACAGATTTGGTATGTAACCGAGACCCTAACCCAGCCTAAAACTCCTATTCCTCTGTGCTCAGTGAGAAAGTCTCAGTACTTGACTGGTAGTTTTTAATTTAAATCAAAAACTTCCTTTAGGTCATATTTGGTAATGATATAGGAGGGAAAACACTGGACTTGAAATCTAGAGGATTGGATTCTAGTCCTAGCCTTGTGACCTTGAGGAATTTGCCTAATCTCTCCAGGCCTCAGTTTTCTCATCTGTAAAATGAAGAGTCTACACTAGATAAATCCTAAGAGCCTTTCCATCTCTTATGTTCTGGCATCCCTCTTGAGTAGGGACAAGGCTTTTTGTGGGGTTTTTTGTTATCCCACCTCCTATGAACCCAGAGAAAAATAACTTTATTACACTGGTTTTTTTGTGTCCCACCTCCTGCAAACACAGAGATTAATACTTTTATTACATCATACACTTGAGTTCAACAAACAGTCAGGTGTATATTGCATGCAGGGGACCATGCTAGGTTTTGGTCATGATTCTGAAATAACAGACTTACTCTCTGTTCTCAGGGAAATTAGAGTCTCCTGACTCTGTGACCTTGTCCCTGACTTTGTGACCAGTTTACCTTTTTGAACCTGCTCCTCATCAATAGTAATAATATTTAAACAACTTACTTCATAGGATATGACAAGAATGCTTTGTGCAGTGTAGAGCCTCTACATAAATGTGAACTATTAGCAGGGGAGATAAGTCAAGTAATTGTAGTATGAAATAGAAGAGAAAAAATGTTTGGTACATATTACCAGAGTGTTATAAATGCAAGTAGCATAAAGAGAACACTACTGTTTCATGGGCTCACAAATGTAAAATTCATAGGATCACAATTTAAATTTAGGGAACTTAGAGGCCTTTTAGTTCAGTCTTTATTTTACAATTCATGGTCACAGACAGCAGCAGAATTGAGATTTGAACCTTAATTCTCTGAGTAATTTTATTGTTCTTTCTGATATACCACACGAGGGGGTAGAAAAGGATTCATTGAGGAACAGGCATTTAAACAAACACTTATTGTTCGAATGAGAACCTCAAAGACTTGATAGATATTGGCTAGGGATAGGGACAGACTTGAAAGTATTCCACTGGATCTTTCCCTTCCAAGACCCTCAAAATAAAGATCATCTAGTCTGTCCTCTTTCCTACTGATAGAAATATATTGCACAGCAGCCATCTTAACCATGTAGACATCCATAGAGGATGATTCAGACACCTGCTGAAGTAGTAATGTATTTCAACTTTTGGCAGTTTCCCATGTTGGGAAGTACTTCATTATATTTTACTTCAATCACTCTTGGTACAACTTCAATACATTTTTTTTTCCATTTCAAAGGAGATGGAGAATAGCCAATTATCATCTTCCATGAATTGAGAGTTAGGCTTGTAAACTTCAGAACTGAAAGTGATTCAAGGAAGAATCACGTCAAGCACCATTTAACAGATTGAGGAAACTGAAACCTGGAGGTATCAAGTAACTTGTCCAAAGTCACACATGTAGTAAATAGTATTGTTAGGATTTGAGCTAAGGTCTTCTGACTCATACATCATCTTCTTTCCACTGTACAATTTTGTCTTCTTTTCATCTAATTGATCTTAGATCTTCTCTTTTACAAGTCAAATAATACCAATTTCTTTGCTATTTATATATCCTTTTGTTATCTTTGTTTCTCTCATCTCATTTCTTTCTCAAATTATCCTAATTCTTCTTATTGTATAAGAGCCCTGAACTTGAGTCAGTAGCTTAGTTAGGACTTTATATTAGTCTGAAAAAAAAACCCCAAAACTTTAGGGGTTTTTAAAATGTATTTTATGGATTATATTTTTAATTGTGGGCTTTCTTCTTGCACTGCTGTAGTCTCTCCTTGAAATGCAAATTTATTTATCATTAACCAAAGATTGGTGTAACTAAACAGGCAAATTAGCAGTAAAAAAGTCACATAATGAATTATATTACTGAATAGCAATGATTTTGGATTAACTTCATCATACGGCTTTCCAACTAGCATGACAAACTTTGAATTGACTATATTTTTATGCAGACACTTGTCTGATCCAGCTCCAGAAGATTCAGAATCAAGGAAAGCCTGTTGGAATTTTCGCCTTACCCTCTTGCACCATAGGTCCACTTGTTCCAGTTTGCACTTTCTAGGCCTTTGACATTTGAGTGATTGTGCTGGCTTCCACCAGAGGCCCCTTTTGTCTGCTGCTCTTCTGGTTGCGTTCTGCCTTGAGGAGGATTCTTGGAAGATCACCTGCCCTTGTTCACCTGATTATCCTTTAGGCC
The DNA here is from genome assembly GCA_023548195.1 of Bettongia penicillata ogilbyi. Taxonomy (NCBI): domain Eukaryota; kingdom Metazoa; phylum Chordata; class Mammalia; order Diprotodontia; family Potoroidae; genus Bettongia; species Bettongia penicillata. Next base: position 3,992,101 of record JAJHZJ010000233.1, read on the forward strand.
TGAGATCGGTTATAAGAGCAATTGCAGGAAGCGGTATGGAAGATCAGAATGCTGAGTAGGATAGTTCATCTCCCACAGCTCCTGTCAGGCCAAAAATAAAACCAAACCCATAAAAACTACCCAGACTGGGTTGAGGGTAGAGGAGGCTTTGGAGTTGAGGAGGCACTCCTTTTTGCTCTCAACCCGTTTGTTTTGTGCAGAAAAGAATAGTATATAATATTAGTAGGGCTTTTGCCATGGGAAAGTTTTGGTTCCTCATCTTTAAGGTTTTGTCTTGAGCGTGGTATATCTGCTGGCTCTCCTGTAACTACTTCTCTTCTTCCACATATTTTCTTCTTTTTGATCTTCTTAATCCTTCCTATCACCATTGACCTATTTTCTGTATTCCCAAGTATACTCCCAGTTGGGACAAATCTGAGCAGATATCAGAGACAGTCTTTTCTTGAAAATTATTCTGCTTCCTGGGCCCCTTCCCTACTATTCAGCCATCTTTTTTAGAGTCAAGATGTCAGAAAAAAAAAATGAACTCTATAAGAAGCAGAGAGTATTAGATTCAGTTAAAGCAATTGCTTCAATACATTATTGGGAAGTTTGCTCCATAACCAACACAGCATACAGATTGTCATTAGTTTAACCCAGGTCATTTGTGGGACTCAAAATAAGCCCAGAGGCTGTTGTCCTAAATATAAGATCAGCGTAGCCTCCCACTCTGACACCCGTGGCTGAGAGACACAGCCCCCTAGGACTCTACTTTTCACATATTAGAATGACTTGTAGAACAGAAGCACTATCCCTGTAATTATGATGAAAAGCATCAGCTTGAAGAATCTGGGGGACTTGTCCCCAGGATTGGGAGCCTTACAGGAAGCCTAGTGAGGCTCCTCTGACCCTGTGAGATGGTAGCACTCAGCCCAGGGCTGTGAGCCAGGTGCTACCACAGATGAGCTATCTGTACATCTTCCTGAAGATCTTTTTGCATTTTGAGGCTCAGGAAAATGGGGAGATCCTTTCTGCTGTGCTTTTGTCAGAGAGCTTAGCCCTGCAACTCTCTACCACCACTTCCATTAGCTTCCCATAGAAGTGGAGTTTCTCTCCACTTCCACTAGGAAAAGTGTAGTGTCTAGCCAACCCTGGCCCAACTAGCCATCATTTGCTTGCCTTACCCACCCTCTAGAGCAGGGGTGGAGAACCTGCAACCTGATGGGTTTGGATTCAGTCAAAGGGCTACACTTGAGGACCTAGAGGGCCACATGTGGCCTCAAAGCCACAGGTTCCCCACCCTTGCTCTTGAGCCTATTTGACTGAATACATAATTGATTTCTGAAACAACCCTGTCATCCTAGACCAGTGACTTTCCCTGCAGATGGAGAGCATTAAGCTTTTCAAAGATCTTTTTGTTCTGACCATGAACCTGGGGATGGCAGTAGTCAGTTGGAAAAGAAGGCCTTTGCTAGCCCTGTTTTCTTTAGCTAGCCTAAGTGTTTAGAGCCTGGAGAGACTAGAGGATGTGGAAAGTGTTCATCTACTCCTGCTAATCCAAAGAGCTCAGAGCATTCACCATTCTAGTCCCATTCCACTCACGCACACCGCCATTTCTACAGCCTCTGAGACCTGAAGTCTCTGAGAGTTGTGCCCTCTGGTGGGGACACAAGCAGGAATTTTATGCCCATTTGATGAAAATTTGGGATGGCTTTCAGACCTCTGGAAGATCTCCATGCTCAATCAAAAAACTGTCAGTTTTCTTTTCAGTCATTTTAAAAATGACAATTTCATTTTCCATATGTGAGTAAAAATGTTTCATTCTTGTGTGATTATTATTACTTCGTAGGATCAGAGTCAACATCTTACATTATACAGTTTTTCAAGCGTATACCTACCAAGCCATTTCAACATCATATAAGGGATGTTTTATAGAGACAACAGCAGGAAGGTCCTTTGCATGATAAGAAAAATAGGTACAGGCCAACAAAACATTTCTCAAAATTACTTTCAAGCCTTCTAGAAAGGATGCTAAAATGTACCAGTTTAAAAGAGAAGGGAAAATATGTAACCCTGACCTAAAAATCTTTAAGGCTGTATTTACCCATTGCTGTCTTCATGGATCCACAGAGTTGCAAAGGATTATGCTCAGATTGTTGAGTGTAGCTAAGTAGTATGCATTGGGGGCTACCCTCATTCCCACGGTATCTCCTCCATTAACCTGCCTCATAAGATTCATTCCATCATGGTCAATTGAATCTAATGAGTCTTTACTGTTTCCTACTGTGTACAAGGAACTACACAAATGAATGAAATGTAGTTCCTGATATCAGGGAGCTTGTAGCTTAATGAGGAGGGACAGAAATTAGAAAGCAAAATAGACAGAGAAGATCATAGAGCACTCCCACCAAAACAACCCTGAGAAGCAGGGAGGACAAGGGCTATCCCTATCTTTACTGATGAGAAGACTGGAGTTCAGAAAAAAAGACTTGCTCCCCCACCCTGGGAGAGGGACCCAGGATTTAAACCCAAGGTTCAGCTCCAAATCAAGTGCTTTTTTCACTACCCCACAGTGCAGCCTAAAAGGAAGGCATCCAGTAGAGTGAAGTAAGACAGCAGGTTAAGAGAGTGTTTTATGAGGCCTCCTATTAAATTGGAAAGACCTCAACTGGAAGAAGTAACAGAAAAAAACATGTTAATGTGAGTAATATTACTCAACTGAGAGAAGCTCTAAAATGATGGGTCACTAGACAGGTAAATTTTGATGAGTGAATTAAGGAAGGAAAGAAAGTTGGGGATTTCTCAGAAAGATCAGTCCAGACGGGCTGCCAAAGTTTGGAGCTCTGATTAGCATGCTGAGATTTGGGGCATCTGGTGTAGGATACAAAAGGGGAAAGAAGGGTTGAAAAATGAGATGGGATGGTGGTCCAAAGGCCTTCCCAGCTTGATCCTTACCTAATTTAACTAAGAATTTAAGGAAAATAGCCTTGGGGTTGCATGTCCCTTTCCTCTTTCATAGATTATCTGAGCTGAAATGTACCTGAAGGATCATCCAGTCAATTCCCCTCATTTTACATGTGAAGAAACAGCTAAAGCTGAGAAAACTGGAGTGATTTCCTCTAGTTCTCACAGTGAACTCGAGGCAGAGTTGGGTTACTAGACACATTTAAATCAGAGCTCTTCCCACCATACTAAATGAGTTCTAATGAGCTGATAGATCCAGACCCCACCTTTCAGGTCCTTCAACCCATTCTGTTCCCAGTGTCTCTCTTCCCAAGGCCATGCATTATTTTTTCATTATAGAGTCAGATTCATTTTATATTTTGAATATTGGCCTAAGAATTACTCAGATACTTCACCTTAGTTTATAGAAAGAGGTGTGTGTCTATGCTTTTATTCATGTATGTATACCCATGTTCAATGCCTGTGACCAACAGCATGACATAGTGAAAGAACATAGGATTTGGAACCAGAAGACCTGGGTTTGAATACCTGCTTTGCCCTTTACTACTTACTATGTGATCTTGGGCCAGTTTCCTCATGAGTGCATCTCTTCTGTAATTAGGGGGTTGTTCTAGATCAGCAGTTCTTAAGCTTTTTGGTCTCTGGACTCCTTCACACAGTTAAAAATTATTGAAGAATTGCCCAAGGAGCTTTTATTTTGTGGGTTGTATATCAATATTTATATTAGAAAAAAAGGCCTTGGTATTATTCTGCAAATAGTTTTGACCCAGATGATCCCCTGGGAGGATTTTAGGAACCCCCCAGGAATCCCCCAAAAACATTGAGAACCTCTAGGCCAGATGATATTGAAAACCCATTGCAACTCTAAAACCAATGATCATACGTATGTCACTTTCTTAGTGTCCTTTCCTCTAAGCGCATTGTGTTCAGATCTGAAAAAATAATCAGGGCATATGACTGACTGACTTCCTTCCTTCCTTCCTTCCTTCCTTCCTTCCTTCCTTCCTTCCTTCCTTCCTTCCTTCCTTCCTTCCTTCCTTCCTTCCTCCCCTCCTTCTCTCCTTCCCTCACCCCTTCCGTCCTTCCCTCCCTCTATCCCTCTCTCTTACCCTCTCTTCCTTTCTGCAAAGTACTGTGCTAAACTCTAGGGACACATACAGAAAAAGTCAGACACTGCTCTCCAGGAGGTCACATTGTAAGGAGGAGACAATACATATGGAATGTTTCATTTGCAAATCAGTTGGAAAAGGTCCCGTGGTTTCTAAGGCACAGCTAACCAACTGGTAATTAATGCCTCTTCTTTGGTGTCATTTCCTCAGATAAAATCATATTCACTTCTGGACCAGAAGCATTCCTATTACAAAGCCTCTTGATGTCCATCAGGTTCTGAGGGAGATGGTTGTAACATTTGGGGATGGTAGGCCTTGCCTCCCACAGTGACTGTGGTGGCTGGGCCTGAAGCAGAGCCCGCAGTTGTTTAAGGGTTGTCTCCATACCCAGGACTCCTGCACTTGTACTCCCTTTGGGTGGGCCTCTTTTCCCCTCAATAGTGGCTGGAGGGGTTGGTTACGAAGCAGTTCTGGTGGCATGGGGAACACTACTATTCCCAGTGCTCTTGGCTATTTCCATCAGGGTTTTGAGTGGAGATGATGGTTAAGGTAGTGATGATGGTTTGATTGCCTAGAAAAGGGTTGGGACCTGTGACCTTGAGGCCACATATGGCCTTCTAGGTCTTGAATGAGGCCTTTTGACTAAGTCCAAGTTTTACAGAACAAATCCTTTTATTAAGGGGAGCTGTTCTGTGAAGTTTGGATTTAGTCAAAGGGCCACACTTGAGGACCTAGAGGGTCCCATGTGACCTTGAGGCTGCAGGTTTCCCATCCCTGGCCTGGAACATGTCTCCTCCTTTCTCTCACTCAGGGTTCATTGCTGCTTCAGCTAGGCTGGCTTGCCTCTCCTATGGGTGGCTATTCAGGAAGGAAATCCTGTCAAAAGAAAGGGGCTGAAGGGTTTCCTAGGAATATGAGGGGCACAAATCCCCACACCCACCCATGGCTCTGTAGAGTATCTGCCTTTATCTCAGGTGGTTATGAGATAGCTCATTCTTCCAAATATTAATTGTTCCCCTTGCTGGCAGAACAAAAATACCATTGTGGGCTCTGTACTTCAGGTAGGAAAACTGAGACTTAGTGAGGGAACTTGACCAGTTCTCCAAGTATAAGTTCCCTAATAGAAGGGACTTAAGGGACAATCCATTCACTTTGTACATGAGGAAGCAAGAGGTTTAGAAGACTTTTATTTTTCATCATACTGTTTTTCCTTGGATTATCTTGTGTGAAATAAGTAATCTCTGCAATGATCATTGTCTCCATTGTACAGAAAGTTGTTGTGTTTGTCCTTTGTTCTCAAGGAGGACTATCACATCAAGATGATGACATGACTTGCAGCTGACTTTGTTTTGAGTGAGGGAGGGCTGTGCAAGGTCACTAGCCTCACTTTCTTCTCCTGAGCCATCTGGGTCCAGTGGCCTGATAGTCATCAGGATGACTGAAGATGGCCCTTTCAGGCTAATGTCTTATCACATTCTCACTTTGGGTGAGATACACCCATTCCATTAATAGGTTTCTTTCGGTAGTTTCTCCAGGGATGGCCCCTTTAATAATAAAAAAAAAAATCAAACTGGGAGGGGACATTAAGAGGATAACATGACTTGTAGTTGACTTTGATTTGAGTGAGGGAGGGTTGTGTAAGTTTACCAATCTCACTTTGTTCTCCTGTGCCATCTGTGCCCAGTGGCCTGATATTCATCAGAACAACTGGAGATGGCCCAGGATGCAATGTGAGACCTTGGCCTTTTTAGGCTAATGTCTTATCACATTCTCACTCTGAGTGAGATACACCCATTCAGTAAATAGGCTTTTTTAAGTTACTCAAGGTATGGCCCCTTCAATTAAAAGAAAAAAAAATCGAACTGAGAGGGAAAGAGCCTCAGGGTTCGTGGGTAAAAGAGAAACAATTATTATTTAGTTGTTACAGAAAATAAAACAGGCTCCGAAAAGGAAAGTCTTCTACCCCTTGTTGTACAGCTACCTAGATCCTTTTAGAATACTACTGTTCTTTGTATACAGAGATGCACTATTGTTCAACCATCAATGCATGTGTATTGTTAAGTTGCTTTTCAGGGGTAGATGGGTTTGCAGCGATCTATCCAGGTACAATTGGGGTTAGCAGTCTTTGACTGTGCAAAAACTAATTTGCCCTTTCAAGAACTGAGTCTATGGTTCTGTCTGCCCTAATAGCACCCTGAAGTAACCATTTAGCTAATATGGCAATAATAACCAGGGGTTTGTTGATTCCTGAAGCCCTCTGCTACAATAATATTAATATAGTAGCAATAATATTTATATTATTAGAATATTTAATGATAATAATACAATAACAGTAATAACAACAATATGAATTTGTATGCAAACATTTTTTTATACAGATTTTTACTATATGACTTCTTTTGTATGGAAAAACAGCAATCAAAGGGAGTGTTTGTTGTGGTGGTTTTCAGCTTTTTTATCTTAGCACTCCACCATACTCTTTAAAATTATCGAGGACACCCCCAAGAGCTTTTGTTTACGTGGATTACATCTATAGATATTCAGAAATTTAAACATCTTAGTATTATTATGAAAATACTCTTATCTTAGGAACTCCCTGAAAGGTATCAGGGACTCCCAAGAGTCAACCACATTTTGAGCATTGTTTTTTTTCTGGACTACACTAACAAGCTATAGGTATATATGAGAATACAGAAAAAGCAAACTCAGTTAAGGAACATCTACTTTAAAATTATATAAATAATATATGGTAGAGACAACTGCAGCTAACAAGATATCTGCATAAACCATATAGGTGACATACAGTTCAGAGAATTAACTGCTACAAAGAAATATCAAAGAAATAGTCAAACAAGATAAAAGGTTCAGGATGTTTTAGCAGATACACATCTGTTCCGGGACAGGTATGACTCAGGACAGTCCCCAGGTAGTTTAGATTTAAATCTGGAGCAAAATCGAACTCTCATTTGTCATTCAGCAGTTAAAAAAGGAGATTTATTTAGCCATTTATTTAGCAAAGGAAAGATATTCAACAAAGGTAGACAACCTCAAGTTGACTCATATGAATGAAACTTATCTAGGCTGCACATTTGGATCTGCCAATTAAGCAGCAGAATGCCCCTGGAGAGCCTCCAGACTTTGTATTTAGCTGACCATGCAGTGATGTCAACATCTTGAGCCAGTCAAAACTCAGTATCTTTTAAGAAAAAAAACAACTATCTTACCTTTCAGGGAGTGAGCATGTTGCTCCTATAATATACAGAAAAAGTTCTGTATTTGTACTTCCTTGGCAAACTGTAACCTTTTACTTTGTAGTTACTTAAAACCAAGATGGAGTTACTTAAGATTCAAATTTAGCTACTCCATTTCTGACCTAAAGACAGTAACGGAGTTTACCTCCTTCAACAGGACTTGAAGCTCCTTAGTTAAACCCTCCTGAGAAGCAATTTTTTTTTTCCAGGAAAATAAACTACTGGCCAGGTCAGACCTGAAGGAGGAGACCTGAGCTTTGGACTAGTCTGCCCCTGGCACTAACTTGCTGTATTACCATGGATGTATCAACTTATCTCTCTGTGCCTCAGTTTCCTCATCTGTAAAATGAAAGACAGAGATGGGTGATCTCTCAAATCCCTTCCAGGGCAAATGCTTTTATGACTCCAAGGGCACAAGCAAATCAAAAATGTATAGAGAGTGAGGGAAAAACTGAAGAGTGGTAACATGGTTTCGTATGTGTCTTCAGTTAAAAGAAATCGCTTATTTTATGTTTTAGCTTTCTTTTAAAGTATAACTGACTTTTTCCTCACAGTGTTGGTGAATAATATTAGACTACATTTAAGGATGTTGAGAGCTAGTAGAATGAGTCTGGGAAGACTCCATGGAAGAGGTGGCCCTTTAGAAAGACCAAACTCAAATGTTTGTTTAGATTAGATGTAGGGATGGAGAGAGAAACATGTGCAGAAGAGAGTGGTTACATTTGTTTAGAATGAGTTGTGTTGTTGTCATGGACTATAAGGTGATTTAAGTAAGAGGAGTAGGTCAGCTAGTGGAGTCTTGCTGAAGAACTCATAGAGTAAGGGTGTGTACCAAGGCCAGTGGTGTCAGTGAGGGAAAGAGAGTTATAGAAATATTCATTAACATCCCTCTCAGCCCTTTGCCTCTGAGATTCTGCACTGGTATTTGGGTGTGTCTAGCCCTTTAAAAGTTCCTTGTTGGTATGGGAGGAGCTAGTTGCCTTGGCAGAGGGCCTGGTTTCCATGGAGATTGGTATGGCTCACAAGGTGGTGACTGTTGTAATTAATAGCAGCATATCTTGCAAAGTGGCTGCAGTTGAAGATCAGCAGATTCCAAAAACACCTGGGGTGAGTGGCTCCTCCGGGCCAGCATCCTCTGAAGACTTTCCTGATTCTTTGACCTGCCTTTGAGGCTCATCTGACTTGCCAAGGTTAATGGAGTCACCAGGATAAGGGGTCTCTGTTGAACCGAGGATTCCTATTTGGGCCCAGTCCCAGTGTGGCCCAATGTGCAGGGAATGTGGCCCATAAGTCAGCACTGAAGGAACAGTTTGGGGCTTGTCTCTTTTAGTAGAGCTATTTGAATTTATCCAACCCTTAGTGAATATTCTTCCCTCCAGCCAGGTCAGCTTCTTTTTTTATCTCTCCCTTTCACACTATGATTTATTCTTTCCTCCTGCCCTTAGCTTATGCTATTTTCTTTCTATTCCCAGCCTGAAATATTTTTCCCCAGGTACCCCTCCCCGCGAGACATCAACTGTTTCAGCCCATATCGATCTCCATTTTCTAAAATCACATGTAGCACTTAGAGCCTGCATAACATATCCTAACTGTGAAGTAGATAGTGGCAGAGTTTCCTTTCCTATTTTGCAGATAAGAACCAAAGCCCAGAGAGGATGTGGTTTGTCCAAGCAAGCATCAGAGTTGAGTTTTGAAACTTCACATCTAATGCTCTTTCTGTTGCACCAAGTTGCTTCTGTAATAGGTTTCAATAACATGTTGATTGTCTTCTCACCCCAGGGACCCGGAAACAGACTACATGGGACTTGGCCTACATCAAGTTGATTATTGATGCAAGGGACAGTATACGTGAGGAGCGACTATCTGAGCTGATCCTTGGATGAAGGCAGATCTCCACTGACTAGCACTTTCCCCCATTCACCCACCCATCCCTGGATAACCAGACCCCAGACAACTGAAGTCTTCTTAGGCTTCTGGTCATTGCTACCTACGCCTCATGGAGTCCCATGGGGAGAGAGCTGGAGAGGGTGATAGGGTGCGTATTACAGCCCAGATGCTTAAAGCCTGGTCAGGTGAATTTTCTCTGGAGTCCATCTTGTTGCTGAAACTTTGTGGTTTAGGGCTGGTGGACCTGGGCTGCCTAGGTGAATGTTTGGGGCTGGAGTGGTTGGACTTATCTGGTAATACCCTCACCCACCTGGGACCCCTGGCCTCCCTTCGGCAGCTAGCTGTACTTAATGTCTCTGCCAACCGTCTGACAGGGCTAGAACCCCTGGCTTCTTGTGAGAGCCTGCAGAGTCTCAATGTAGCTGGGAACTTATTGGCTGGAGTGGACCAACTGCAATGCCTGGCAGGACTGCAGCGGCTGGAATACCTGAGACTTCAGGACCCCTTGGCTCGGCTTAGCAATCCACTCTGCAACAGCCCTTCCTACAGGGCTGCAGTGGGGGAGCTGTTGCCTGGACTAAAGGTCATTGATGGGGAGCGAGTATCGGGTCAGGGCAGTGAATTCTACCAGCTGTGTCGAGACCTTGACAAATCCTTGCACCGGAGCCCAGGGCCTGTCTCTCTACTTCCTCCCTGTGAGGCCAAGCCATGGGTGGAACCCAGCTACTGGAAGCCACCACAGGTCCAGGGCAGCTCCATCTTGGAAGATGCATGCCGCCAGTTCCAGGACACCGTACAAGAATGCCAGGAGCTGAGCCAGAAGGCCGATGATAGTCTGGCCCAGGCAGAGGAGGCCCTTAGACCTGCCAGTGGGGACACAACTTCCTTTGTCTTCTAAATCCAGCCAATCCCCTATGTTGGGAGGGGAGTGGCTGGAGAAGAGAGTCTCCGAGGTGCACCAGGCTTTGAAGAGTATATATGATCACAAACCTCATTACTGGCCCCCTAGATCAGATCCAACTAGTTATGTCCCCCTTATTTATGTTTCCTACACACTCTCAAGGTAAATTAAGTCTAGATTCTCATTCTTATGGAGATGTTATGCTTGAATCCTCCTGCTTTCTGTTTATATAGAGAAACCAAGCATTCCAGGCCTCTTCCGGAGTGTCCTATGCCTCCCCTCCCCACCCCCACTCTCACAAGACTGATACCAAAAGAGCAAGTGCTTGCACCTAAGCTGATTCTCTGTCCTCCCCACTCCCATGGCCCCAGATAGAGGGCTGTGATGGGGTACTGGCTGCATACGTAAAGGCTTCTTGAAAAATAAAATATGCTATCCTGCTAAGAAGTTCTTCTGTCTTCTTGGTACCTTATACCTATCTGCTTGCCTGCTTATAACACAGACCTGAGGGGAAGGGGGGAGTTGACTGTACCTTCTAAAGTTCCTGAGACAGAGGGTTACACATCTTGGGACAGAGGGGTTAAGGGATGGGGGTGATGGAGAGAGCCTTCAGTTTGTAAGATTTTCGAAGAATTACCTATCTTTATTTTTTTCTTTTTTTAGGCAATAGGGGTTAAGTGATTTGCCTAGGGTCGCATAGCTAATATCTGAGACTGGATTTGAATTCAGGTCCTCCTGATTCCAGGGTTGATACTCTATCCACTGCACTACCTAGCTGCCCCTTAGAATTGCCTATCCAAGTCATCCTTCAAAGCTCAGCTTAAGCCATACCTCCTCGAACTCTTCTGAAACCAGTGAAATCCCTTACTGCTCACCTTCTTCTCTGAAATTCTGCTAAAACTTAGGTAACCTGGACAGCAGAGAACATAATTGTCTACTGTTTTGTATAGTTCTGTCTTTAAATTACAACTTGTGGTTTTTATGGAATTACTCCTTCTTTTGGGAGATCTATAATAATTTTTGATACTGGTTTGTTTTGTTATATTTACTCATCTCCAGCTTTAGTTCCTGAATTGAGGCTTTAAGCTAGAGCCAGGCTATGGCCCCTGATACATATTTAGGTGGGGTGGTTGGCCCTGCTTGGTCTCACCCTTGCATCCCTAGGGTTCCTGTGCTGACCTCTACAATCTGGAGTTAGCTTCCCTCCCCCCACCCTATATATTTGAGGCTCAGATCACTGAATCTTCCCTTTCTGACATCTCAGGACAGTGTTAGGCATCACAGATACCCTGCACCTAGGGTATGCAGGTCCAAGTGCAGCTGCTGTGTTCTATTCCCTGCCATTTCCCAGGGATTCCAAGGTCCCTACCCTTGGACTTTCTAACCACCTTGGGGTTTTCTAGGAAAGAGCTCTCCACTCACTTTCCTATCTGTCTTCTTTCCTATTTGACTTCAGGTTTCTGATGAATTTTTTCCCTCAGAGTCAAGTGGAAGAATTCACTTACTATAGTTTCTTATTGAATTATTGAATTTCATGATCATTCAATCTGGTGTAAATTTCAGGATTTTTTGGAGTAGGTATGGTGGAGTTGTAGGGTCTGCTCTTGAGGTAGCTATCTTGGCTAAAAGTCGAACAACTCTGAGAAATTTTTTCCTCACATCAAACTTAAATCTATCTCACTTCAACTCCCTGACTTTGCTTCTATGGGAGAGCAGAATCTACTATTCATTTCACATGACAACCCTTGAAATATCTAAAGACAGTTATGTTCTATCTCAGGGCTTCAGTTTTGTAGGCTAAACACTTTCATATGGAATAATTTTGTGCCTCTTCACCATCCTGGTTGTCTTCCTTAGAGCACATTCCATCTTGTCAGTGTCCCTCTTAAGACAGGATGCTCAAATCTGAAGACACAACTCCAGATGTGATATGACCACAATATTATCACCTCCCTTGTGCTGGAAATTCCAGTGCTCTTTCCCTGAGCTCTGGTCTGGTCTTTGCTCTATTTGTGGATAGGATTGGGGTAGGGATAGGGGTAAATCAAGGAAGTAACCATAGTGGCAGCAACCAGGCTTGACCCCCTTTTAAACGTTTACTGATGCTTTTTTTAAGGGTAATTATTTCACAGTATATTATTCCCACTCCCTTGAGAATCTTCCCTTGTAACAAAGAAAGACAATTCATCAAAACCAACTGACAAATTAAGCCATCTGACAGCATCTGCCACATTCCTCCCCCCATAGTCCACCATCTCACTAATGAGAAAAGGAAGGCACATTTTATCATCAGCCCCAAGGAATGGAGTTTGGTCATTGCCATTCATCTAAGCCTTGACCCCTTCTCATGATGCCCATTTACTTCTAAGGCACTGTGGAAGGAAGCGAACACATGAAGTCGGAAGCACGTTTTATTTGAGACAGGAAGGAACAAGAGTGCTGTGTACAGGGTTGGCACGGTCTGACCTCTTCTCCCAGGTAAGGTGGGATAGGGGGTGTTTGCCCTGATGGGTAGGAGGGATGTTGAAAGCCTTCACACTATTCACTGGTTTTCAAAGGGATTGAAAGCAAGGTTGCACCCTGAAGAGAAGAGAAATTGTTAAGGATGAAAAAGAAATTCTTAACTCCATTCCCATCCCTTCTACTGACTTTCCCAATGCCTAACTCTGTTCTCTATCTTGACCCCATTCTCAGTGCTGGATCCAAATCCTAACCTTATTCTCAGTTCTTAAACCCATCCTCCCAGGCTATCCTTGCCCATGTGCAGTTTATTTTTCTTTCCCTCCCAGAGGTTCTTACCTGCTTAGGATTCAGCCAGAGCTGTGACTCCTAGAAAAGGCATATGTGCCAGGGAAGTAATAGCTATGGGGCTCCTCACCAGCTCTTTCCACTTGAGTGCATTGGCTTTCTTGCTGCCCATCAGGATCCTAGAGATACATTAGGCTTGGTCTCGGCCACAGGGTCAAAAAGGAAACCACTTTCTCCTATTCTGCCAATCCTTGACTTGACCTTGTCTCACTCTCCCTCCTCCCTTCTCCCCTTCCACATACCTGAACCATTTTGTCTCAGGGAACAGATGGATCCTGTCCAAGATCCTTCTTCACCCAGTTACCTTCTTCTGGGCTATTCAGACACCATGGTTCCCTTCTCTGTTCTTTCTTCCTCCACTCTCCCCCTTCCCTCTACCTTAGAAACAAAGCATCAAGGTTTACCCTTTGACTCCCCGGGGGCCCAATGGGGCAGTGAATCATCTGTTTCAGGATCCGGTCCTTGGAATCAAACTTGATGCAAGCCAAACAGCTCCTCTTCCGCTGAGATCATAGGGGCATAGGTCAAAGGATGATAGATCTAGAGCTGGAAAGCATCTTAGGGGTCAGCTAGTCCCACCTCTTCATTTTACAGATGAGGAAACTGAGGCCCAAAAAAGAAATGACTTGCTCAAGGTCACTCAAGTAATAAGTGGCAGAGGTGGTGACAAATCCAAGTCCTCTGATTTCCAATCCAGCACTCTTTGTCCTATGCCACATTGGTCATATAATAGATGAATTAGTATCAGGGAATGGGATACACTGGGGACATGGAAGGTTAGTGCTGTTGTGGGAAGAGACAGTTGGCTATGGGGTGGGGTAGGGGATATGAGGTCAGCTGTACTAAAATGGAAAGCACTAGAGGCAACAGGCTCATTTCTTGGCTAATGGGGACCAGAGATGGAGGGGAAGGTGGGGTTACTGATGACAGGTTGGTCTAGAATAAGTGGAATGCAGAAGCTGGTGCCCAGAAACTCCTCCATCTAGGACTTTGGGATCTTAGAAATCATTTAATCCACCCCCTTCATTTTAGAGGTCCAGAAGAAATTGAGGCCTAGACAGGTTAAGTGATTTGCCTGTGATTACTGAGTGAGTCAGTAGCAGAGCTAGACCTAGAATTGAAGTCTATAGATATCTGATCCAATGTTCCTTCCACTACATCACACAGTTTCCCCTAAACTGGATTTGTTATGATTAAGCTCTGGTATTTAGGTCTGTATTAGTTCGGTCTTGGATTCACCCAGAGGCTAGATCTGGGGCATTGTCATTTTAAAAAATAAGGGAATCCTAGAATATTCAGTAGTCCTGGGAGATCCCAAACAAAATCCTCTCCTTTGGGTCTCTCTAATGTCTTGAAATCTAGAAGCAGGAGGTAGAATAAACCTTGATATCTGGGGACCTCAAAGCAAGACTTTACCCAGGACCTGTTTGATACTACCCCAGACCTGCTCCCCTCTTATTTCCTCACCTTTACTCTTGAAGATTAAGCTCATTCCTACCCTCACTCATCCAAGGGACTCATTTGAAATTGACTCAAGCTCCAGAAAGCTGTCTGTGTACTCCTCCCCACTGACTCCCAATGCCCTGCCTTCCCAGATGACATCTCTGTTCTCAAACCTTCTCATTATTTTTCCTCTCCCTCAAGCCACACAAAGATTCACATGTTCCCATAGCTCCCCATCTCAAGGTCTATCTCTCTGACACACAAAAGAGGCACATGTTCTATTATCCAGACCACCACCCCCTCCATTTCTCATATATTTCTCATACACATACAGTGCAAGTCCTGTTACCCTTCAAGGTAAACACAAAAGACACATGTTTCACTGTGTATACACAATACACTAAAGGCATATATCAATATACAGACACAGATCCATATCATATGTATACACATTTTGACATAGGGATCCATTATATATGCAGGCATTCATTCATCCCTCTGTCCCAGACATATTTCATTATAAGGACATAGAGACTCAGATCTATGTTCCTAAAACCACACAAATACACACACACAGCAGAGGGGAAATGATTTTCACTCACCCCATTAGGCTTAACCTTGCACTCAGCATTCTTCCAGTCCTTCTTTCGGCAGCTGGTCTGCTGGAGCCCAAACTCCAGTCGAACAAATGTTCCTCCAGGGAATGACTAAGGATAAGACACAAAGGTGAACCAGTGACCAGCTCCCCTCCTTTATCTTGTACCTTGTAGGCTTCATTGAGGTTAAGGGCATTATCTTACTTCTGCCCAATTCTTTCCCCCATCTCCCTATGCCTAGCACAGTGTTCTGTAAACAGTAGGTATTTAATAAATGCTGGTTGCATCGTACTGCTTCATATGGCACGATATTGAATCATCAGTGTTGTTTTGTTGTTGTCCAACTCTTAGTGACCCTTTTGGGGGTTTTCTTGGCAAAGATACTGGAGTGGTTTGCCATTTCCTTCTCCAGTTCATTTAACAAATGAGGAAACTGAGGCAAACAGGGTGAAGTGACTTGCTCAGGGTCACACAGCTAGGAAGTATCTAAGGCCAGATCTGAATTTAAGTCTTCTAACTCCAGCCTGGTATTCTATCCACTACACCACCTTCCTATCCAACTATATTGCAATGCTATCCCTCAAGTGAAATGGCTATAAGAAGATGATATCCAAATATGGTACAATGGAAAGAATATTGGATTTGTAACCAGAGAACCTGGGTTCAAATCCTGACTCTGCCACATATTGTCTATGATTTTGGACAACACAATATCTCCTCAGGCTTTGATTTCTCATCTATAAAATGAGCCACTGGACTAAATTACCTCTAAGGCTCCTTTGCTTTAATCTGTGATCCTATAATCTTTTCTTGCCATCTAGAGGCTTATAAATTCCAAATCACTTCCCAACTTGCCTCCTGAGCATCTGATGCTATCACCAGCTGTCAGTGGTCCTACAGCAATAGCAGATATGAGTTGTTTCTCTATACATGTGCCCTGGCCATATGTCCTCTACATGTGTACTCACTATTTCCATGGAGAGTCTGTGTATCTATGAGAAAGTGTGCTCTACCTTTGGGTGAGATAAGGCTCTGTTGTGACTGTTTTTTACTATGTTATTTCATTAAATGCCTTTGAATAAAAACCAAATCAAACCAAAAAAAAATCCTTGTCTATTAGAGAAATACTGACATCTCTGGGGTGGAATCCCAGATGCACCCCTCCTAGAGCAAAGTAGAGAATTCTTGCAATATATCCCTCCACCCTCATTGCAGTCAAAGGGGTCCCTCCCACCCACCATGTCACTGGCATTGTTCACACCAATCTCCTTGAATGCCCACTGCACAGGTGGGTGATTGTGGAACTTCTCCAAAGCCACCTGCAAGCCCCGCTGTTGTGGCACTGAGAGCTCATCTGCCCTGGTTCCGGTGGGCCCCAGGGCACTAAGCCACAGGGCCAAGGGCAACAGCAACTGCCTCATTTCTTTTCTGCACATCACAGTCAACTGGACTCAGGACAGGCACCTGCATGGGATGAAGTGTCCATGAGAGCTAGATTCCACCAGCCAAATCCCATGCTCTCTACCCTCCCTCCACTCCCTATTCCATCTTTGTCTCTTCTGTCACCCAGACTCAATGTCATGGTTTCCTGCTGGTCCTGGTTTGCCCTTGGGCTCATCCTTTAGTTATATGGGAGAAGCAGGACTCAGGAAGTGAAGGAATAACTGGAGTGGGAGGGTAGGGGTCGATGTGGCCTTAGATAGGGTCATCCCTAGGGAATTGGGGAGTAGGGGACAAATATACTCTACCCTAAATGAAAAAGAAAGTGAAATCAGAATAAAATGAACAACCAGGAAACCTTTGACAGAACAAAAAGAAATGTGGCACGGTGGAAAGAGTCCTGGATTTGTAGGCAGAGGACTTGGGTTTGAAGCTCAGCACCGCTAATTGGGTAAGCTTGGCCAGTCCTTTCACTTGGATCTTAGATTCCTCATTAATAAAATGAAGAGGGGTGATTGATCTCCGACCACTTTTCTAGCTCTTTTCCTAGGACCACCTGAACTGCATCAGGGTAACGGGAGTGGTTTATAGAAGAAGAGAGGGGCAGATAGTATAGGAAATTTAGTTAGGTTTGTTTAGCACCAGCCTGGGATGTCCCTCCTCATCAGCTTGCTTCTCTAGGTTAACTGCAGACCTCTCCCAGTTCTGGGTCCATCAAAGCCTGGGGGTAGGGTTAAGGTGGGGACTGAGAAGGGAGAGTTGCCTCCTATGAGTCCTTCCTGAAAGGGACAGTGCTGTGGGTGCTGTCCAGCTGACCCTCTTGCCTTCCCTTCCTACTTTTCTCTTTTGTAGCTCCCTTCCCCAGCAGGATATATTGGGAAAAGCTGCTCTCTGAAGTTTCCCAGAAATTGGAAATGACGTCAGAGCCAAGGCCAAGTTCCTGAGGCCAGGAAGCAGATTCCATCTTCCCTCCACCCCCTCTCCCATTCTGCCTTCTCTGCTCCTCCCATGCCACCCCTCTTCTCAGCTCGGTCTCTCTCCCCAACCCCTTCCATCCAGTATCCTCCCCCTTCCCCTCTCTTCCTCCCTCCTCTGGGGTCAGGTCAGTGCCCTGGACTTTCCCAGCGCCCGGGAGGTCCTTGCTCCACCCCCAGCCCCTGGCACTGAAAAGGCCCGTGGGGGAGGGAGGAGAATTGAGGGACCGGAGGTGAGGCTCACACTGACGATGAATATTTTGGGGAGGACGTAAACATCCTGAAGAGGGGCTGAGCTGGGGCTTAACCCTCAGCATGCTGGGGGCCTGTTGCTGGGCTGTCCAACCCAAGAAATCTGGATCTCAAGATTCCAGCTTGCCTTCCCCTTGCAGAGCCTCCTGGTTCCTAACCGACACTGGCTCTTTTCTAGTTTAACTCCTTCCCCTAAAGGTCTCCTTTTCCCCCTCTTTCTTCTGAGGCCAAATCACTTCTGTTTCTTTCTTCTTCCTCCCAGTTTCTGACCTTTGGGAGGCGGACTTCCTCTGCTGTCTGGTCCCCTACTAGCTCCACTGTGGCAAACCCTTTAACAGTTCCAAAGCTTGGTATAACCCCCAGGCTAAGGGGGACAGAAAACTGGACCCTGGCATCTGCTTTCCCCTTCACCTCTGACCCACGTCTATCTCCTCACCCTCTCGTCCATCTCCCATTTCCCTCCCCTCCACCGCTCTCCCATTTCACCTTCTTCTTAGCTGGGGATTCTGGACCTCTCCTCCTAAGCTCCCGGTAGCAGTCTGCCTCTCCTCCCCTTTACCCCCCAACCTCCGCCTCCCCAGCTCCTCCCCTGCATCTGGTCTCTGCCCCCATCTCCTCCCATCTCTGGCTCCATGACACCCCCCCTCCCCATTACCATCATTCAATCCTTCTAGGTCTCTAATCCCACAATTTCTAGGGTGCCCTTCTGCCCTAACCCTGAAGGATCCAGAATGGTCTCCCATGCAGCAGTCCCAGGCATCCACCCCACCCCTCAAACCTCCTCTTCTTCCATTCTCCCTGACCCCCTCCCCCATCCAAGTCCAGGGAAGCTGGCCAGCTGGCCTGACCTCAGTCAAGGCAGTTAGCTGAGCTCTTCTACCAGACTGAGCCATCAAAGTAGGGGATCCTGTCCAAAGGACCTACCTTTGGGATAAATGCTGCCACCCCTCAACCTTGCGTAGTCCAAACCTTGACCCTCCAAAGACCATATGGTCTCTCCTCTTGCTTCTAGACAGGGCTGTCTTTAAACATCTCTTGCCTCTTTCAATTGCCAGTGCAAGGGTCTCACACATACCTAGTCAGAAAGTTCATTCTAGAGCCATGGATCCCTTGATTTGACAATAAAATAAACATTTACTGAACCCTTATTCTGTGCTCTGTGATAGCTCTGGGGATAGAAAACAATCCCTGCCATCAAAGAACTTACATTCTATGTGGGTAATAAGGATACATTTACACAAATAAAGGATATAGTCCCATGAACCCCTTAATCAACTTGATGAGATTATAGGGCCTACAATGAAGCCGACTCTTACCGGTTTATGAAAAGGAACTGTTAAATTTTTAGTGAGTATTCACACTTCAGAAACTGGCAAGTGCTACAATCAGGACTTGATTTATTGTTTAATTGATTGTCTACTCCAGACTTAAGAAAATGATGCTGATTAAACTTTAAAATGTGTCAAGTGTACTTTTGAAGGGCCCTGTGCTAAGCATTTACCATCACTCTCCTACACTGGACTCTTGTCAGAAGGGGCACTTCAAGGCCACTTGCAGAGGGGGAAGGAGAAAGGGGGATGGGCAGACTCTTGACAGAGAATAGTGTAGTTAGAAAGAGCAAGCTCTCTCTTTTGATTCCCCAGAACATGGTGCAGGAAGAATGCAGCAAAGGAGGGGAGTGCGGAAGGGGATTTTTCTTTCCCCCTCAATCCCACCAGGAGCAGCAATGGAAATTTATAGTAGAAGCACCATGGCAAGCTGAGAGTCTCAATTCTAGATGACTTCTGCCTTCCTATTCCCTTTTCTGAGCACAGGTTGATGACTAGTTTACTCATGTCCTAACTGGATTATGGGCAGTTAGGTGGCAAGGTGGACAGAGAGCTGGGCCTGGAGTCAAGAAGACCTGAGTTCAAAACTGACCTCAGACACTTACTAGCTGTGTGATCGTGGGCAAATGCTCATTTCAGTTTCCTTATCTGTAAAATGATCTGGAGAAGGAAATGGCAGACAACTCCAGGATCTTTGCCAAGAAAACACCAAATGGGGTCACAAAGAATTGGACTCCACTGAACAACCACAATAATTAGTCAATAGTCAGTAAGCATTTATTAAGCTCCTCCTTTGTGCCAAGTACTATGCCAACCTCTGGGGATACAAAGAAAGGTAGAAGGGCAGCCCCTCTGACACAGATATAGTTTCATTGGCCCTCTGGGTTCAGAGGTTGATGTGGATAACAGATAGGATAAAGGGTGGTGGGAGGTCAGACAAAGGACTGCCCTAAAATTTTTGAGGGTGGAAGTGGGGGACAAAAGGCAGAGCCAAGCTGGCCTCCTTGCCACCACACTGCCTCAGGAAAATATAAACATTTACATTTCCCAAGGAAGGCTAGGTTTCTAGAATGGACAAGTTGTCTGGCAGAAGAGGGCAGCAACTAAAATGACCACAGAGAGAGTGAAAAGAGATTTCAGGTTGCCCCTAGGAAGGAAGCAGCAGATGAAATCACAGAGTTGAAAGGGGATTTCCAGACTTCAAGCTGCTGCCCTGATTTTGAGATCAGACTATTTTCGTTGTGTCCCAAGCTGTAGAATGAGAGCTGGAGTGTTTGTGATCTGATACTCACTTCCTTGGTCCTATGATCTAGACCCTCCCTGACTAGGGATGCTGCCATGGATGGGAAAAGAAAGGCTGCCCCAAGTGAGTATTTTCCTTTGGTGGGGAAGTAGGGATGGGAAGAGGAGAGAAATGCTGGGAGAATTGGATCTGTCAGTGAATGAAATTGGTTATCTGTGTTACATTCAAGCACCATTTTGCGACCCATTTATTTAATGTAAATAAACTGCTTACTAAGAGAATGGCCTTTAAAAAGGCAGAAACTTTTGATTGACATGTGAAAGAATCTGGTGGGTGTACAAACTAAGAGACTAATTTGCATGAATATCTCTTGATCAGGCTTTTTAAACCTGGGGTCCATGTCCATGTAGACTTGAGGGCTCCCATGAACTTGGATGAGGAAAATTTGTATTTTTAAATTTCACTAACTTCTAAATGAAATCTTTTCCTCCAGTTATGAATATAGGCAAATGACCATGATAGATACAAAGTACCAATACCAATAAAAATCACAGACATTTTCATATCAGATTACAGTTGTTGCAGATGTCTTGAAATATCATTTATACTCATCACTGCTTTGAAATGACTATTAGTTATTAGCCCCACCACTACATTGCAGGTGATTGCAGTTTTGCTGTCTACAGAATGTATTTTAATATATTGGTTTCCTTTGTAAGCCTATGTGTTTTATTTTATGCATTTAAAAACATTGCTCTGAGAAGTGGTCTATGGATTTATCCAGCTTGGCAAAAGGGTCCATGACACTCACAAAAGAGTTAAGAACCCTGCTTTAGATGGTTTAAGAGTCCAGGAGGCAGAGCTTTTGAGTGGCTGACAGCAAGAATGGAATTGGCTCCTGCTGATGACTGTAGACTACAATTTAAAGGATGGGCCAGCCAGTTGTACACTCCAAGAGCACAACCTAGCGGTGACAGTAAATACGGTATAATTTGGAGAATGGCAATGCATTAATAACCAGCGTGTTCTGGAAGTTCCATAGGTCATGAGGCCTGAAGTAACTAAGACATCTAAGACATGGATGTGAGGACAAATGCATTCTGGACATGCAGAACAGCTTGTGAGATGGCTTCTAGTAAGGGAGTCATATGAATGAGTCTGGGAAGGTAGGCTAGAGTCAGGATGTGAAAGACTTTAATACTAAGCTTCAAAATTAATATTTAATCTTCAAGACTGAAGGTTGTTGAGCAACAGATGTATGTTTTATTTAGAAAGGTTATTTTAAAAATTATGGGGGGGCAGATTGGAGAGAGACAGAATAGAAACTTGGAGACCAATGGGAGAAGTGATGAGGCCTGAATTAAGGTAGGGAATAGTGTGAGGGAGAAGGGTGCGGATGCAAAAGATGTTGAGGAAGTATGATTCACAAAAGTTGGTGGCTGTTTGGATATGAAAGGTCAAGGACAAGAAACAGTAAAATATGACTGAGATTGTGCATCTGGTTGACTAGAATTGTGACACCCTCAGCAGAAATAAGGAAGTTTAAGGAAGGGAGAAAATAAATTTTGTTCTATATATATTCAGCTTGAGATGCTTTCAAGACAAGTCCAGTCAACAGTAAGTTGACTTCTAGTCAGCAGGAAATGGGGCAGGACCAGAACTCAGAAGAGAGATAAAGGCAGGAGTTAGAGCTGTATCCAGTACATGCTTACAACAAGTAACAGGAAAAACACTCTCATTTTGGGGCTAGGGTGGGAAGGGAACAGAGATCGAAGAAATGACAAGTGGAATGACCAAGATAGAAAGGGAGTAGGAAACAGGGTAGGATAATGAACTCACCCCAAAGTGGAAGAAATGTCAACATTATCAATGACTTTGAAATTCAATGCCCTGGGGTAAAGTTCTGGTCACCTTACCCTAGTTTTCCTTTTAGTTGGTACAGATTTGGTAGTCACCTGCAAAGCAATGATAAATGAATCCTTGGCCTCGAGAAAACCCACAATTACTGAGTGAGAGCTGGATGAGGATAGCTAAGGAGACCAGGGAGACAGGCAAGGGGAGAACGAGGAAAGAACAATGTCATGAAAGCCCAGAGGAGAGAGTGTGCAAGAAATGAGAGTGATCAGAAAAACCCAAAGCTGCAGAGATGAGGATGGGGTTTTATATTATATGTGACAGGGGGTTAGGTGAGCTCAGGGCCTTTCTTCGGCGGCAGAGCAGTAAGTAGCTGACCTCACAGAGAGATCTCTTTTTTAATCACTCCCCGTGGCTAGAATAGCTCTTCATTGCCTGTAGCTTGATGATTCTGATGTTTGTTTTTATTGTATCCTTTTTCCATTAAGGGCAGATTCTCATCATGGAAAGAACATATGCCATGGAGTCTGAAGACCTGAGTTCAAATCTCAGCTCTGTTAAAAACTATCTCTGCGATTTTGGGCAAGTTACTCATACTTTTTTCTGGGCCTTAAATTCTTCATCTGTAAAATAATGAGGTTGGAATTAGATAGACTAGATCTAAGGTTCCTTCTAGCAGGCAAGTCATTAAAGCAGTTTTTGTTTTTTTAAAGAACCATTCTCTGTACTAGGTGATGGAGAGAAAGGAAATAGGGAGATGGAGTGTTCATACTTTAGGGCAGAAGAATTTAGGGGAATTGAAACTTCCTGGACTGGTAGCAATAGAAATGAGAAATACAGAAAGGGATTCTACCCCAGTAGCTCAAGGATGTTGGCCACCAGTACCGACCAGCAGAGAAAAGGAAGAAAATTCCATATGGGATTGAATCTACCTGGTTTATTTGCTTTCCAAGTGTTCATCATTCCCATGACTTGTAATAGTCCTAGTACACTGTTCTTGTCATTTCATCACACCTCTACTCAAAAATTTTCAGTTCTTCCACATTATCTACCCCAGAAAGTATAGTCAGATATTATCTGACTGTGGCCTCCTTTTGCTTTATGCCATAATCCTTTTCTTCAGTTAAACTGGACACTTCTCCTTCCCCTGTTCTCATGTATCATCTCTGTTCCCAGTGCCGAGAAAGAATTCCTTTACCTTCTACTTTCATCTGTTGATGAAACTCTCCACTGGGGTGCTACCTTCTCATGAAGTCTCACTCTCTCTGATTTCCCACTCCTTCAGGCTGAAGATGAGTGATCTCTTGCTAATCATATTTTTCATAGCTTCTTGGACTTCTCCTTTGCATTTACTTCACACTTGTGTGTCATACTTCTTTGTGTACCTGTTTTCCCTGACCTCTGTAAAGGGAGGGTTTATATCAAAGGTTCTTAATCTGGGATCCACTGACTCCCAAAGGATCCAGGGATTTCAGGATGTATGTAAATGTGGATAGGGAAAAATATGTATACACACACATCTATCTTTATTTTCACTAAGTGGTTTCCTTTGTAATTCTATATATTTTAGGCATTTAAAACCCTTATTCTGAGAAGGGTTCCATGGGGTTCACCAGATTGCCAAAGGGTTCCATGACCCAAAAAAGATCCCTATTCTGTGTTCCATAGGTTTTATCTCTAGCACCTAGTATAGTTCCTAATATTTAGTTAGCATATAGTGAATATTGGTTAAATGAAGGAGTAAATGAAGGTCTCCTTCCTAACTTGGGTACTGTTGCTTCACAATAGTTATCTGTATTTTCAAGTAGTCTGAGGGAAGGAGTTGAAAATTAAAGTTTTTTAGACTTGTGAATCACAGGTCACACTGACCTCTTCTTCTGAAACTTACTCAGGCCTTTAATGTAGATCATCACTTCCCAAAGGCAGGGAGACCCTGACTGGGACTGGGATGGAAACCAAAAGAAGATTTCTCTTGGGGATAAGAGGCTATTGTTACCTAAGAGGATAAATAAGATAATGGTGATTTTATGAAGGAATTCCTCTCTGTAAAGCTCTGGAGCTCAGGGACAAGTCTAGGTAGTTGGCACCATACTGTCCTGAGAAAGGTAAGAGGTTCTGGTCAGTTAGATAGATGGGGTGAATTGTTGAGTAAGTCAAAGTTGTTCCTACTTCAGTCCTCCTGTGAAGACTGATTTTAATGGAGCGAATTTAAAAGTATGACTTTTGGGTGAGGAATGAGGAAAGGAGTCCACGATAACCGGGCAGGGGAGGTAGCTCTTTGAAGGAGAAGCAGGGCCTTGAAGTGTCTTTTATCACACCACACATATACCTTCTACTCCACCTAAGTCTCAGTTCTGTCATTAAGTAGCTTTATAACTCTGAGCACATATCTCTGGGTCCTGGTTTCATCTGGAAAACAAAGGCCTTAGACCAGAGCTCTCCAAAATCCCTTCTAATGCCAGTCAGGTCACCAATGCCCTTCCTCCTCCTCCTCCTCTTAATAGTGTCCATTTATCCTTAGCCAGGATACTATCCCCTCAGTCGGCTCAGAGCACCATGACCCTTTCCCAAGGGGATGGAGGAAGCTGATCCACAAAGATGGGCTTTTAAAAAGCTGGGACCTCTTTAGGGTTCCAGGCTGAGCAAGGGGTACAGGCAGAATGACAGATCTGAGAAGGGTTTAGAGGTGACTGAAAAAGCAGATCCTCCAACGGAGAGGACATTCAGAAAGCTTTTGGTCAAGTGTCCCTGCTCCCTGACAGTAACCCAGGTATCGGTTCTGTTCGATAAAGGAGGAGTTTTTGTTTTGTAGTACCCTTAACCAATCTCTCAGGTAATCAACAAGTGTTTATTAAGTGCCTCCTCCATTCGGACCTGGGGAAGAAGAAAGAACGGAACAGCTTCCCCTAAACAAAAGGAGCTTGTATTCTAACAGGAGAATCCACACATCTTTATCTACGTATCGAATTCAGTTCCTCAGCAGTAAAATCATCTGGAGAAGGAAACGGCAAGTCCTTCTCGAATCCTTGCCAACAAGCCCCCGAATGGGTCACCAGGAGTCGCAGGGGGCTGACCCAACGGGGCGCTGGGCGCCCCGATAAACACCCACGAAGTCGTTAAATGTACGAGGTGGGAGTGGGGCAGAGATGAGGGGCAGCTCGGGGCAGCCCTTTACGGGCGAGGAAACCGAGGCCTAGGAAGGGGGCTTGTCCGGACAGTCACTCCCCTCCCCCAGCTGGCTCAGCTCGGGGCAGCCCTTTACGGGCGAGGAAACCCAGGCCTAGGAAGGGGGCTTGTCCGGACAGTCACTCCCCTCCCCCAGCTGGCTCAGCTCGGGGCAGCCCTTTACGGGCAAGGAAACCCAGGCCTAGGAAGGGGGCTTGTCCGGACAGTCACTCCCCTCCCCCAGCTGGCTCAGCTCGGGGCAGCCCTTTACGGGCGAGGAAACCCAGGCCTAGGAAGGGGGCTTGTCCGGACAGTCACTCCCCTGCCCCAGCTGGCTCAGCTCGGGGCAGCCCTTTACGGGCGAGGAAACCGAGGCCTAGGAAGGGGGCTTGTCCGGACAGTCACTCCCCTGCCCCAGCTGGCTCAGCTCGGGGCAGCCCTTTACGGACCAGGAAACCGAGGCCTAGGAAGGGGGTTTGTCCGGACAGTCACTCCCCTGCCCCAGCTGGCTCAGCTCGGGGCAGCCCTTTACGGGCGAGGAAACCCAGGCCTAGGAAGGGGGCTTGTCCGGACAGTCACTCCCCTGCCCCAGCTGGCTCAACTCGGGGCAGCCCTTTACGGACCAGGAAACCGAGGCCTAGGAAGGGGGCTTGTCCGGACAGTCACTCCCCTCCCCCAGCTGGCTCAGCTCGGGGCAGCCCTTTACGGGCGAGGAAACCGAGGCCTAGGAAGGGGGCTTGTCCGGACAGTCACTCCCCTGCCCCAGCTGGCTCAACTCGGGGCAGCCCTTTACGGACCAGGAAACCGAGGCCTAGGAAGGGGGCTTGTCCGGACAGTCACTCCCCTCCCCCAGCTGGCTCAGCTCGGGGCAGCCCTTTACGGGCGAGGAAACCGAGGCCTAGGAAGGGGGCTTGTCTGGACAGTCACTCCCCTCCCCCAGCTGGCTCAGCTCGGGGCAGCCCTTTACGGGCGAGGAAACCGAGGCCTAGGAAGGGGGCTTGTCCGGACAGTCACTCCCCTGCCCCAGCTGGCTCAACTCGGGGCAGCCCTTTACGGACCAGGAAACCGAGGCCTAGGAAGGGGGCTTGTCCGGACAGTCACTCCCCTCCCCCAGCTGGCTCAGCTCGGGGCAGCCCTTTACGGGCGAGGAAACCCAGGCCTAGGAAGGGGGCTTGTCCGGACAGTCACTCCCCTCCCCCAGCTGGCTCAGCTCGGGGCAGCCCTTTACGGGCGAGGAAACCGAGGCCTAGGAAGGGGGCTTGTCCGGACAGTCACTCCCCTGCCCCAGCTGGCTCAACTCGGGGCGGCTCTTTTCAGCCACACGACGGATCTACGGCTCCTTGGGGCACGTCTGCATCCCTGGGGGATGCCCACGTTACGGCCAACCGCGTGACCTCGGAGAAGCCCCTCAATTTTCCTGGGTATAAAACGGAGGCGGGGTCCTCGTAATCCCCCGCGTGGAATCTTGACTCCTCACCCAGACTCCATCGGAGTCCGGCGGCCCGGAGGACCCCGCCCCCGCCCGCCCCGCGCCGCGGCCTTGGCAGCCCCGCCCCTCCCCGCCCTGCGCCCGAGCACGGGGACTGACCCTCGGCAGCTCCGGTAGTCACATGGTGCTGGGCTCTGCCAGGGAAGGAGGGAGGCACGGAGGGTCGGAGCGCGGACAGGGGGAGGAAGGAGAGCTCCAGGGAGGCCAGGAGGTGGCGGGGAGGGGATGGGCCTGGCGGCGGTGAGGCTGGGCCTGCTGCTGGGCGGGGAAGCGGCACCCATTTCCCCGTACATGGATGGGAGGCGTGCGTACAAACACACGGACCGGGAGGTACGACCCTGCCGGGGCAGAGTGAGCGGGGAGGGATTTGAAGGGGGGAATGGCGCCTACCGACGCCTGGGGTGCGGGGCCGCGGAGGACGCATGCGCGGGAGGAGGGGGAGGGGCGGGGAGCGCCTGCTGGGGCGCTGCGGAGCGGGGTGTTTAGCGCTGGAGGCTGGGGTGTGGGTGTTGGGGGGCGGGGAGGACTCCTGCGCCTCTCGGGAGGCCCAAATACGTGGGTGCAAGTGTGTATGTACGCATCTCTGTGCGCATGTGCCGGGGGAGGATGTGTGGATGCGCACGTACACCTGAAGGTGTATGCACGCCCCTGCGTGGGAGAGGTGTGCTTGTCGGCGCAGGCCTGGGTGTGCTGCGGGATTCTCCGCCTCGCCTTTGTTCTCCACCCCCGCCCGATGGGCCCTCGGGCCTTCTGGGGAAATGGGACAAAACAATGGCAGGTTACGGAAGGGAGAAGCTCTTCAGGGGTGAAGGCATCCCTGGACTGGAGCAGGGGCGGCTCCTCTGGGAGTGCAGGCAGAACTGTAGGATCTCTGAGGCCATCGAAGCCAGCCTCCGCCCGACCGAGGTTCCCCGCACAGCCTTTCCCTCTCATGCATCACTCAAATTATTGGGAGTCAGAATTGAGCCCATTGTGACTCTGCTGACGTTTTGGGACAAGCAGAACAAGTCCTAACCTGTGGGACACATATGATGTGGAAGAAGGGTTAGACTTAATTTTGAATTTTGATTGACCCAGAAGTCGTCAGAGCCAGAAAGGACTGAAAACTGCAGGGAGGCAGATTTCAGATGGATGTGGAAAAATAACTTAACAATTTGAGTCATTAAAAAGTGGAATGGAATATGTGTGCATATGTCTTATATATATATATATATTATACATGTGTAATATATATGTACATATAATGTCTGTATCCTGTCATATGTTAAAAGAGTTGATGTATCTAGCCTCTCCCTAAGTCTTCTTCAGGCTTTAAACATCCCTAGTCCTTCAGCCAGTCCTTGTAAAGACATGGTCTTGAATCCTAGAACTATTCTGGTTGTATTTGTGAATGTATGCTCTGAAGCTTGTCAGTATCCTTCAAAAAAAAAAAAGTGCTCTGACTTGTACACAATTCTCCAGGTTTGGTTTGACCAGGGGAAAAGGGGCTATCTCTTCCTTGCCACCAGATGCTGTGTGTCTCCCATAATTCCACCTAAGATCGCTATAGCTTGTTTTGGCTGCTATGTCAAACTGAATTTATATTGACGTGGAGTCCAAGAAAATCCCCAGGTGCCTCCCCATCTTATACTTGTGAAATTACATTGCTGTAAAACACTGATGAGGAAACTAGCAGTTGCCCGTCAAATACTGGTTTCTCCCTGTCTGTCTCTGGGAGGACTTTAACCACTGGTTAAAGCAAGTCTTGTCCAGAGTGGTGTAGGTAAAGTCTTTATTTTTGCAGGTATCCCTACATTCTGGAAAGGATCGGAGATCTCTCTCTCCTGGGAGAAGTAGGTTTATTCGTAAACGAGGCTGGAAGGAGAATCACCTGTTCCTGCATTCCCAGGGTAGGATCTGGGCTTCTTCCTGATCCCTTGTAGGTTTGGTGAGGGTAAAATATGTAGGGGATCACATTTCAAATGAGGGCTATGGTGGGGCTGAATTTGATCTTGTACTCAACTGCTTAGCCCATGGGAAAGAGCTAATTCTCTGACACTCTAGATAGAAGAAAATTGTGGGAGCAGTGGGAGATGGGGAGGTCTCTTGAGTATGTGGCAAGGCAGGAAGTTGGAGGAACCCTAGGGATAAAAGCTTTGTGGAGAATCAAGGGTCCCTGCCACCTCCTCTTCCCTGCTCAGTGTGGCTTTTTCTTTCTTATAGGGTCTCCTGGGGAGGAGCCATGTGGCAGTGGGGGGCAGCTGCCTTCTGGTGGGGGCAGGATGCTCCGAAACACTACAGGTAAGGATCCCTTTGCTCAGTCCTCTGAGTTTTGAACAGCCTCTTTTTATTCTACCCTGCTATGGCCTTGAAGGTGAAGACTGCTGTCCTGTTCCTCCTTCAGGTAAAAGAAGGAATGGGAGTAGTAGGCCTCATAGGCCTGAGCCTCCCTGAAGGATGACTTATTCTTTGCCCAGGACTTCAAGGACTACCTTCAAGGGTGTTTAGCTGTGCAATTGGATCATTGCTCTAGTGCAGTAGGGATGTTGACTTTTTCCTTTTGCTACTTAGAGGATCAGAGTAGACAGTCATTGCTGTCTGAGGTTAAAGTCTTGGGGAGAGCATTGTAACTTGGAGTGTTCAGGAAAGACTTCATGGAATGGGGAGGCATGAAATGATTTAATTTGTTTTTAGACTGGACCTGCGGTTATGTTTGTGCAGGGAATTCCCTGTACTAATACACATCATCTCCTGCTTATGGTTTTTGTGAGTTGGCAGGGGAACTGAAAGATTTAAGTGCCTTGTCCAAGGTCAAATCACCTTTATGTCAGAGGCAAGAACTGAACCCAGGTTTTCCTAACTCTGAGGCTAGATATTTAGAACTAGATAGCATCCTAAGAGTGGTCCAACCCTCTCAATTTATAGATAACGAAATGGAGTTGCAGAGAGGTCATTTAAGAGTTTCTCCAGGTCACATAGTAGCCCTTCTAAAATGACTCTGATTCTTTGTCCCCAGCAGGGCAAGGACCTCTGTTGGAACGCCGCTGCCGGAGACCCCCTGCTATGGGTCCATCCCGGACTTGGCTCTTCTCTGGATCCCTTCAGGAGTCTCTCCAAGGGTCAGAGCAGGATACTCATAGGATTAAATTAGAAGGGACTATAGCAGCTAGTCAGAGGGGCCTGTTCCAGGGTGGTGCCTACCGCTGTGCCCGCTGTGGGAGGCACTTCCCTGGATGGGCAGCCTTACGTCGTCATACTCATCGGCACCATAGCCGTCCACCTTTGCCCTGCCCTGAGTGTGGGCGTCGATTTCACCATGCTCCTTTCTTGGCCTTACACCGCCTGGCCCACTCTGCTGCCACAGCCGTACCTCCTGCCACAGGTTTCCTCTGCCAAGTCTGTGGGCAGAATTTCAGGAGTTGGGCGGCTCTTGCACTGCATGGCCAGGCTCATGCCTCATCTGCCCGGGCAGTAGCCTGTCCCAAGTGTGAGAAACGCTTCAGCCGAGCCTCCCAGTTGCGGGCTCACCTGCGACAGAACCACCCACCTGCCCCACCACCTCGCCGTTTCATCTGCAGTGGCTGTGGTCAGAGCTTTGCACAGTGGGCTGAGCTAGTTGCCCACAAACAGATTCATGTGGCTGAAGCACAAGCATCAGAAAAAGTCCTTGCACCTCGGCCCCGGGGCCGTCCAGCACTTACTGCTGCACAGCCAGGTGGTGATGCAGCTGATCGACCCTTCCAGTGTGCCTGGTGTGGCAAATGTTTCCGGCACAAGCCCAACCTAATTGCTCACCGCCGTGTGCATACTGGTGAACGTCCTCACCAGTGCCCTGAGTGTGGGAAACGGTTCACTAATAAGCCCTACCTGACCTCCCACCGGCGAATTCATACTGGTGAGAAGCCTTATCCATGCACTGAATGTGGGCGCCGCTTCCGTCACAAACCTAACCTTTTGTCCCATGGCAAGATTCACCGGCGCCCTCAGGGCTCTGCAGAAGCCACTAGTAGCCAAGGGAGTTTCCAGCTTCCATCTCACCTATTGGAAACTCAGCAAGACCAAGCCCCAGACCTGCAGCAGGATCAGGCCATGGATCCTCAACAGGACCAGCTCATGAACCTTCAGCAGGACCAGGCCATAGACTCCCAGCAGGATCAGTCCACAGATCTTCAGCAAGATCTGGTGGACTCCCAGCAAGATCAGGTCTTGGATCCTCAGCAAGACCAGGAAGTAGATCCTGCTGTCCCTTATCGTTATGATGAGCATGGCCGCACCTTCCGGAACCGAAGGTCTTTGCGGGGTCAGCAGCAACTACATTCTGGGGAACGTCCTTTCATTTGCAGTGAGTGTGGAAAGAACTTCAGTAAGAAGACCCACTTGGTAGCCCACATCCGTATCCACTCAGGTGAGCGGCCCTTTGCCTGCCTGGAATGTGGGCGCCGTTTCTCACAAGGAAGTCACCTGGCAGCCCACCGTCGTGATCATGCTCCAGAGCGGCCCTTCATTTGCCCCGACTGTGGCAAGTCCTTTAGACACAAGCCCTACCTAGCGGCCCACCGCCGCATCCACACAGGTGAGAGGCCCTATGCCTGTCCTGACTGTGGCAAGGCCTTTAGCCAGAAATCCAACCTTGTGTCCCATCGGCGCATCCATACGGGTGAGCGGCCTTATGCTTGTCCTGATTGTGAAAGGCGTTTCAGTCAGAAATCCAACCTCATCACACACCGAAAGAGCCATGGTCGAGAGGGGCCATTCATCTGTGCCACCTGTGGTGAGAGCTTCAGTCATGAGCAAAAGCTCCTGACCCATCAGAGGAAGCATATGGCCTGAGCTGGTGGGAGTGGATGAGCAGAGGCAAGGAGAAAAACTTTGAGGGGTAGGCAAAGAAGGGATAGTGATAAGGTAAGGGATGGGAGGCTGCTAGTGGAAGCTGGTCAGGACCCTGGAGAGAGAACTGGGTGCCTCTACCCCAGCAGGCCTGTTAGGGGTTTCCAGATACTCCAAGTTGTTCCCACCTCACTGGAAGTTCTATTTCTCTTCCTCACCCCTGGGGAAAAAGTATTTGGAAAGAAGATGTATCAACATCCAGAGAGAATGAGGAAAACATCTGGACACTTGCAAAGACTTCTAATATGTTAGGCAACATCTAGATTTATTCAGCTATCTCCAGGAAAGGAAATGCCCTAATGGTGTCAGTTTTTGGTAGCACCTGATTTCTCCCATCCCCTTCATGCTCTTCTCTCCTAGTTGCCCCCCACCCCTATCCCTGTCCCCCCTGTCTTCATCTTTCCTTTTTTTGTGTATGTAGCCTTCTCTCTACTCACAGTTGTTTTCAGCTTTGGATTGTCTCAGTACGTTTTCTCCCTTTCCTCCTCCTTCATTTCCCAGATCAAGACTAAATCCCTGAAGTGGAGTCCCTTTTTCATTTAGTTCTTTTAGCTCTCATTACTGTTCTGGATTGAAAGGGAGATGCTTGGTTTCTAATCATGAAGCTAAAAAAGGCAAGTGAAAAAGACCTGGGGATTAGGCCCGGTATGGGACAGGCATCTCAGGAGCCTGTTGGAGTGGACATTAGAGTTCATCTAGTTCTCAGCTAATTCAGGAATTTCTTACCTCATCTCTTAACAGACCAGCCTCCGCTTGAATACTTCCAACGGTGGGAATTGAGAAACCTTTGAAGGTAGTTCATTCTCTTACTAAATATCTAGTTGTTAGATTTTTCTTTATTACATTAAGTGAAAGTGTATTTTCCTGTACTTTCTACCTGTTGGTTCTAGTTCGGTCTTCTGGAGCCAAACCGTACATAGCAAATCTATTTCCTTCAAGTCCCAGTGCATAAAACTGATTTCCAGCTATAGCTGAAATGTATTCTCTCCTTGTGTTGAGCTGCAAAGGTATGAGACCTGAGAAAGTTGTTTTCCAAGGGAAATGTGTAAAGAGGTAGAAACTCAGACAATAAAATAATCTTTGGGACTTGGGGTGGTGGATGAAGGAGAATGGTTGTAAAGATCAACTGGAGAGATTCCAGAGTGCCATAGACTTAAGTTTCTTATAGCTGGAAATCTCAAGAGTGACTTCAGCCTTGAGGGTTGTGATAATTTTCTAGGAGGGCAAAATGAAGACATTCCAGGGCTCTCTGGCAAGCAGGTAGAACTGGGATGAAAATCCAGGTCTCCAGAGAGCTTTATTTTCCTATTCTTTGGCTCTGGGTCATCTCCAGTAGTCCTAATTCATATCTTGCCACTGGACCCAGATGGCTCCAGAGGAGAAGGTGAGACTGGTGACTGCACAGCCCTTCCTTACTTAAATCCAGTTCATATGCAAGTCATGGCATCGCCTCCCTAATGTCATGGTTCTCTTTGAGAACAAAGGACAAACAACAAGCTTAACTAGGGAAGACAGAACCATGCTTGACTTTACCATTATCGTAGGATCAAAGATTTAGAACTGGAAGAGAGAACAGAATAGAGGTTATCTAGTCTAATCCTAGAATTGTACATGTAAGAAAATGAGGCCCATAGATGTGCTTACAGTTACATAGGTGATAAGTGACAACCTAAATTTGAGTTCTCTAAATTCAGTTTTGTCTAGACACTACCAGCATCAGCAGTGTGATTAAAATTAAGGTTTTGTAGGCTTTTGTAGACTCAGATTTTGCTCTGTTGAAGCCTGTGCCCACCTAGTGGGTAATCAAGATGTGATTTTAGTAGGTAAGGTGCTTCTAGGGTAATATCAGTTATCGCACACTTGGCAGACTGGGCTAATTTTACTTTGGTGTCAATTCATATTACACAAAAATACACACATATATATAAATGAGGTTGGGCCAGGCGGACAGAACCTCTATAAATGTTTCTTCCTGCCTTCCTGGGAACTTTTAACTCCCATTATTACAAATCATACTACTTTGTATTTAGTTATTTGTGTATATGCTTCAGCTTCATGAACTTAGAGAATATTAGAACTGGAAGAAGGGATTTTAGATAACTTGTATTTGATATTGTAGTTCTCCTGTGCATTTGATTAGCCTTCTCTCTATTTTGTTTTGACAATATTTTCTGGTCCCATGGCTTCATTTATCATGTCTATGCAGGTAACTCCCCACATCTTTTCTGGTCAAACTGGCTAACTTCTCCCTATTAATATCTTGTTCTCTCCTGTTCATAGCCTTTCCTTTCCCATCTTCATGGGAAATGGACTCTTCCCTACAGCTCCAGCTCATAACTAAAATTGCCCACTGCCCACTGAATCTTCTTCTCTGTATTCTAGTGGTACATCAGAATTGGTCTGCCCCAAACTGAGTTCATCCTGTAACCTACAAAATCTGCTTTTCTCACATCCTGTATGATGTAACCACCATTCTTTCAGTTACGGATGCATATAACTTGTCTTTTTTTCTTAAACTTCTCTTTCTACCTCCCACCTCCATATCTACTCAGTTATCTAGTCCTAACAATTCTACCTGCATGTTGTCCCCCTTTGTAGTTTAGGGCCTCATCTGTCTTTATGTAGGCTATTAAAATATTCTTCTAACTGATCTTCATGCTTCCAGGCTATCTCCTCCTTGCTACTTGAGTAAATTTTTTAATGCACTGCTTTGAGCATGTCACTAATGAAAAATCAGCATTTGTTCCCTATTACTTACCAAGGAAAGTGTAAACGCTTGATCCTGGCATTCAAGGTTTTCCTTAATCTATTTCTACCTTACCTTCCTAGCATTATATGTCCCCTTATATTCCTTTTTTTGAGCTAAGTTTTGCTATCCTCATTTTCACCGTTCCCCCACCCATCTCTGTTCCTCATTGCTGTCTTCCATTTTTGTAATAGACTTTATGCTTCCCATCCACCCCCGTCTCTGTCTGTTGCAGAGTCCATTCCTTCAACGCTTAATCAGGTTTCATCTCCATAAAACTTCCCTAACCACTCTCTCCCACCACCCGCTCAGTGAATGTAACTTTTCCTTCCATTTTTTCAGGACTTTTACATTTAATCTCATTCTCCCCTTGTATCGTTGTACCTGTCTATTCCCATTAGATTGTATGCTCCTTAAGAGCAGGGTCTGTGTTGTTTCTGTCTGTATTCCTAAAACCTAGAATAGTTCACATAGAAGGTGCTTAATAAATGTTTGTTCAGTTGAATTAACTAGTCCAACCCCCTCATTTTGCAGATGAGGATGCTGAGGTTCAGAGAAGTGGGAGGTCTTGTCCAGGATTACACAGCTAGTTTGTGGCAGAGCCTGGACTAGGACCCAGATTAATGCTAGTACTACTTCCCCCCACTACCACTTATCTGCTAGATTGTGAAGTCCTGAAGGGCACAGACTGTCTGATAACTCTGTATCCCCCCTCAGCAAGTAAAACATAATAAATGTGTTGGATCAATGAATGAAGTGACTTCTTTGAGTTAAGACATCCTGTTCAAATGGAAATGTTTCCTTTGAGAATTGTTATTGACAGCTCAGTTCTGTAGCTTTTCAAGTTTTAAAAACTTTTTTCTACAACCTTGTGAGGTAGATAGTGGGAATTTTATCATACCTATTTTGCAGAAGAGGAAATAGACAATAGATAGTGGGAATTTTATCATACCTATTTTGCAAAAGAGGAAATAGACAATGAAGTGACTTGCCCGTGGTCAACACACAGCTAATAGTGTGTACTAGCCCCCAGTTCTGTGTTCTTTCGACTATACCATACTATTTCCTAAGATGATGACATACATCTTAAGTCCCATATTCTGTCTGTCCTCCAGCTGTTTTCCAGTGCTTCCCCCATGATGTTACCACAGTTGTGAAGAACAGGTCAGTTGTCTAAAATTGGCAGCTGTTGCTAATGGTCAAACAGGGTACCAACCTTTCTTCCAGTGAAGCTGCCTATGGACAGAATATAAAAGGATGAATCTGAATCTCTCTGATGATATTAGACTGGCCTTCATACTGGGGTACAGGGCTCAATGTATTGCTCAGTGGGAGAACAAGAAGTAGGTATGACTTCATCTTGGTAAACTAATGAGTAGTTACATGAGTGGTTTTTCCTGGGTGTCTTTGTTTTGTGTTCCCTATGCTTCATGTACTGCCTTTGGTTGGGATCTTTGTCTAAACTTTCTGAAAACTTAGGCTTAGAGTACACCAAAGGTTTGGGAAATACTACATTCAGGTAGAAGTTGAGTAACAGGTGCATTCTTAACAATAAACTTGTATTCATTTATACATTTGTAAGAAGGTCAAGGAAACCTGTTTGGTCCATTGACAATGCTGTCAGGAGAACTCGCACTGCTACCTGAGCACTTCCTGACTCGGTGACAATGAATTAATTAGAATAGCACATGGTCTTTTTAGCAGAGAATAGGGCCTTGAAGGGCTGGAATAAAAGGGGCATAGATTTTAATCAGAGCAGTAGGGAATAAGGGTCTGCTTGGTGGAGGCAAAATCTAGTGGGTGATGCAATGCTGTATTTTGGGCAGCCAGATTTTGCATGGAAGCATTATGTTCTTGTCGGACTACCATGAGTAGGGTGACTCAGGTTTTTTTAGGACTCTGGGTTGTTGTCTTATTCTGTCCCATAGATTATTTTTATTTGAAATAGAGCTTTGAGAATAGTCTCAGAGTGACCTCTGGTGGCTTTGTGAAGCATATACTTGGAGTCAGTCAACAAACACTTAAGTGTTTACCATGTGCCTGGGGGCATGAGGGAGGAAGGCAGGCCAGGGATGGATAAGGAAGTTTCAGAGGTTCATAGAAAGATTGGAGACTACTCTTACCTGTTTGTGTATAGAGGAGGAAACAGGCATAATAGTGTGACTTGTGAGATTATGCAGGGTACCCACTCATTCCCTTGAGAATCAGTTAACATTTTTTAAACACCAACTATGTGCCAGGCACTGTGCCAAGCCCTGGGAATACAAAAAGACGCAAAAGGTACCCCTGTCTTGTAGGAGCTTATAATCTAATAGAGGAAACAGCAGACAAACACAAAGCATGCTACAGACAGGATAAATAAGAAATAGAGAAGCCATTAGAAATAAATGGGGTTAAGGGAACAGCCAGGATCTAGTGTTGCCAGATTGAAGAAAAATATACTGGGCAGTAGGGTGTAAGACTACTGGAAAGGTAGGAGTGGGCTGGATTTGGAAGGACTTTAAATGGCAAACAGAGCATTTTATATTTGCTCCTAGAGGGCAACAGAAGGCCTCTGGAGTTTATTGTGTGGGAGAGGAGGGGGTGGGGTGGGGAGGGCTGGGGATGAATGCCTGTGGCATGATAGGACCTGTCCTTTAGAAAGATCTTTTTAATGGCCTGATGGAGACTGGATTGGAGTGAGTAGAGACTTGAGGCAAGCTGACCCACCAGTAGTCTGTTGGAATAATCAAGGTGAGGCGATGAGGGTGAGGCTATGAGGGCCTGTACCAGAATGGTGGCAGTATCAGAGGAGAGAGCACAAAGATGCTTGGCCACAGCTTGGATGTAGGGGCTAAGAGATAGGGATCTAGGGTGACTCTTAGGCTGTAACCCTGAGGAACAAACTCAGTGGATGGCATTGCTCTATATAATAATAGGGAAAGTGGGAGTGGGAGTGGATTTAGGGTGAAAGATACTGAGTTCCATTTTGGATGTACTGAATTTAAGATTTCTGCTGGACATCCATTTTGAGATGTTTGAAAGGAAGTTGGAGATGTGCAGTTTGAGGTCAGTGAAGAGATTGGGGCAGGAAAGGTAAATTTGATAATTATCAATATAGAAATGGTAATTAAATCCTTGGGAGTTGTTGAGATCATCATTTGAGGTAGTATAAAGGAAGTAGAAGAGGAGGACTCAGGACAGAACCCTGAGGGTACGGCTAAAGGGTATGCACTAAAGGAGGAGCCTTTAAAGGAGACGAAGAGAGTGGTCACAAGGGGGAAGCCCGGAGGGTGTGGTATCTTGGAAACATGGAGAGTGTTGACCTGAAAGTTTGCTTCAAGAAAAGGCAACAGGCTAAATGCATATCTTTATTATTAGTTACGCTTAAAGTTAATAGTTACAAAGTACTATAGAGCCAGATATTATCTGACTGCTGATACAAAAATTGGCCAGGCTTAAATCTATTTTAGGACAATCCAGGGTGTTCTGTGTCCTTCAGAGTTATGGTCTCCATGAGATTAACTAGACCATTAGAAAGAAATTTCTTAATTGCATAGGTTGTAAATCAATAAGATAACAGTTTGACAAAGTTTCAAATAGGAATTACAACCCAAGATGTCTGTGTTTTCTCAACCATTAACATGCCAAAAAATAGTATATGTCCAAAATATTAAGATATGTAAAACATCCCATTATTCATAAAAACTGTAAGGTTAAAGGTCTCTTAAGGAATGTTAAGTCAGCCCTATCTGGCTTTTGTTGACATAGGAAGAGGCATTCTCTGAGTTTGCTTTAGAGAGAACAAAAAGATTATTTCAAAATTTACATTAAATATTATTAAGAGAAAAGAACCTCTGGGAAAAGAGAGGAATCAGTTGTGTCAAAAGCTGCAGAGGTCAGGGAGAAAGAAGATTGAGAACAGACAATTAAGAGGTCATTGATAATTTTGAAGAGAGAAGTTTTGTGGAATAATAAAAGTTGGAAGCCAGATTGTAAGGGGTTAAGATAATGAGAGGAAAGTGGGCAGAAAAGATATAGGACAATAGTTAATCAGGGGGGAAGGGTCAAGTAAGGGATTGTTAGGTTAGGGGACATAATGGGCATAGTTGTAGGCCTTAGGAAATAAGCCAGTAGAGATGGAGAGATTTAAAATAAGTGGAAGAGTAAGAGTGATAGAGGGGGAAATCTGTTAGAAGAAATGGTATGGAATGGTATCATCTGAACAAGTAGAAAGGTTAGCCTTGATAAGGAGTAAACTCACTTTATCATGTGAGAGGAGTGAAGGAGGAGGAGAGAGTCAGAATGCATCTGAGTCTCAAGAGATGAGGAAGAAAGAGCTTGTAGTAAATGGCCTCAACTTTTTTGGTAAAATATAAGACAAGATTCTCAGCTCAGAGAGTTAAGGGGAGGGGACCCATGAGAGGTTTGAAGAGGGATGAAAAGTTGTGGAAGAGCTGTTGTGGATAATAGAGTGTGAGTGGATAAGGGAATCCTAGTAAGATTGCCTAGCAGCAGTGAGGATCCAGTTGAAGTTATTTTACACAAATTTGTAGTGGACCGAGTCAGAATGGTTGCATGATTTTCTCCACCTTCACTTAGCAACATGTGTGGGAGCAAGGGTAACATGGTGGGAATGAACCAAGACTGAGGCTGGGTGGGTTGTAATCAGTGATATGATAAGGGGTTCAGGATTCAGTGTAAAAATGAATTATTTCACCAAGAAGTCAAGATGAGGAGAAGAGGAGACAGTGGCAAGTCAAGAGAGATGGCCTGGGAGAAAAGTAAGGGGTCAAGGGATTGGAAGTCCCAATGTGGATGAAGGGTTGGTAGGGTCATGTAAGGGATTGCAGAGGGGAAGGTAAAAAGCCAATAGATTAAGGTTGGAAAATGGGATTTCTGAAATCTTGAATATGGAGGCAGTCCATTTGTAAGTGATGGCAAGAACAAGGGTTAAATAGTCTTCGTGTTTGGCTGAGGTAGGGTAGCTGTGGTTGTCATTTGTCCTTTGTTCTTGGACCATTGCATCAAGAAGGTGATGCCATGACTTGCAAGTGAATTGGATTTAAGTGAGGGAGAGATGTGCAAAGTCACCAGACTCAATTTCTCTTCTAGAGCCAGTTGGGTCCAATGGCTAGCTACAGATCAGGAGTACTGGAGATGGCCCCCAAGGTAGAGGAGTAGCTGGTGGGAGGTGAGTAGGTTGAGAAGCTTAGTGGTTAGGGTATTTAAGGGATAATATATATGTTGAAACCCTCTAATATGAGGACAGGAGTTGAGGAAGAGAAGAAAAATTGTAAGGTATCTTACTGAAGAAGGAAGGAGAATGATAGGGTCTATAGACAAAAGCTACCAGCATTTTGATTGGATAGTAGATATGAATAGCATGAAGCTCAGAGGAAGAGAGGTTGCTGACTGATGAAGGAAGGAGAATCTAAAAGTATCAGTGAGAAGCAAGGGAATATTCCAACTCCCCTGCCTCAGTTAGTGAGCCGAGAATAATTGAAAGTGCAACCAGTACTGGAAAGAGTGGCCAGGGAGGCTGCCATCAGAGGAAAGCCAGGTTTCTGTAAGAGCTGGTAGATGGAAGGAGAGACGAAAAGATTGTAGATGAAGAGAAGTTTGTTGCCTACAGAATGGGCACTCCAGAGGGCACAGTGGAAGGCCTGGGTGGAGTTAGGATGGAGTCTTAAAGATTCTAGAATGTTAGAAGTGAATAGGAGATTCAGCCCTCAGGTTGCAGATGAGGAAACAGGCATAAGGGAATGATCCACCCCCAGTGACAGAACTAGTTAATGGCAGAGTCTAGTAGACCACCCGGTGTGCCGCTTTTCCTGCTATACCATATTTCTTCCCAGGAGCCCACGGATCTGCTGTAAATCCTTATGCTGCTGCTTGAGAGGATCAGAAGGCAGACAGGGCTCAGTTTTCTCATTTACAAAATGACAACAAGACTGACCCTCACTATTCCTGCTCCCTTTTTCTCTTATTTTTTATGGGCCCATAGCTCCTACCTTAGCCCAAAGCTCCCTGATCCCACCTGAACATCCCCTGTTGGCACCTGTACTGGTAGTCTACTGTGCTGACCAGTGAAAAGGTGCAAATACCTTCACCTCTTCATGGGTGGGGGAGGGGAGGTGTTGGGGGAATTAGGAGGTGCTCAGAGTTGGCAAGGACTGGCGGCCCGAAACACCTTCTTACTATAAAAGTAAACTACAGGCGGCACCTGAAGAGTGGGTGGGTGCGAGGGAGCCGTCGGAGGCCTCCTCGAGGACCTCGGGTCCCAGGAGAGCCTTGGCTGTGGTCCTCTGGAGGCGGGAGGGCGCCTGTAGGAAGGTGCGTGGCCGGAGGGCCGGGCCGGGGTCTGCCCGAGCCGAGAGAGGTGAGACGGTGCACCTGACGGTGGTGCGGGTCTGGGACAAGAGCCTGGACTGGGGGTGACCGCGTGCTGGTCAGGCGGAGACGGCAGGAGCGGAGCCGGTAGTGAGCGGGGAGAGCCTCTGGCTGAAGGCCTTGGCGGCGCCGGGACTTCCTTTCCGCTTACCTTCACTTCCGCCACTCCATCTTTTACGGTGACTTGGTTTTCTCTTTTCCCGCGGCATCTAGGGGGTTAATGCCTGGGCCGCCTCGCACCCCGCCCCTCCAGCTCACCACGGGCCATTGGTGTGCGAGATCAGCGAGGGCCCGCCCCTCTGGTCTCCTCCGATAGGGCTGTTCTGGCCACCTGAGCGGGATCGCCAATAGCAGCGCGGCGGCTGGGGCCGCCCCGCGCCAGCCAATCAGCAGAGGCGAAGGTGTTTTATTTTCTTGTGTCTCCGTCGGTCCTTCCTTAGCCAACGACACCTCTGTGGGGGACACGAGCCAGGACCCGAGGGAGGCGGGGCGGGGCGGGGCGGGCGCCCTGCCCTTCCTACCCACCGTAGTAGGAGGGCAGGTGACCGGCAGTGCCAGCTCCCTGCGCTTCCTCCCTCCGCCCTGGGGCCTCTCTCGTTTGGGGCTGGCGGGATGGGTCAGACCCAGGAGCCCCTGGGTGGGCTTTGGGGATGGTGTGGTGGTGGTGGTGGTGGGTTCTGGAGGGCCTCCCTGGAGGAGGAGCCGGCCCGGGGAGTGCAGGGACCCCGGGGAAGGGCGGACCAGAGCAGCGGGCAGGGGAGATAGATCTAGAGACTATGGGGAGGAGAAAGGCTGGGGAGCTGATTGCTGGAGGCTCCACTCTCCTGGCTTTATTTGGGACAGGTAGGTTTTGTACGTCTGAATCTGTCAGGACATTAGGATGTTTACGACCGCGGGGCTTAGGAACTGGTAGAGTGGAAAGAGGTTACTTGGAGTAAGAGGATCCGTTTGATTCTCAGTTCTGCTTCTCACTGCCCGTGAGACCTTGAACAAGTCATTACTCCACTGTAAGGAGGAGGTGGTAGGCCGAGATGAGTAGATGAGGCAGATGTCCCTTCTAGATCTTCCCGGTCTTCTGGCTTGGTCCTCAAAAAACCTGTATGACTTGGAGCAAGCTACCTCAGAACTTAGATTTATCATCTGGTAAAATT
This sequence comes from Bettongia penicillata ogilbyi, assembly GCA_023548195.1. Taxonomy (NCBI): domain Eukaryota; kingdom Metazoa; phylum Chordata; class Mammalia; order Diprotodontia; family Potoroidae; genus Bettongia; species Bettongia penicillata. The sequence continues at coordinate 4,033,919 of JAJHZJ010000233.1, forward strand.
GAGGCAGGACCAGACTTTTAAAAATCAAATTTTAATTTTTTTAATTAGGAAAAATATAATTTCTTTTCCTCCCACTTCACTGGAAAAAAAACAAAAGAAACACAAAACCTTTCTAACAAGTACTCAGTCTATCAGAACAAATTCTAACATTTCCTAGTTCAAAAAATATGTCTCATTCTGCACGCTTCATCATCACCCCTACCTCAGGAGGTGATTCTGAGGACCTTTACAATTCTGACAATCTTATTTCTATCTTACAGATGAGGAAACAGAGGCTTAGAGAGCCTTTAGAAAAACCAAATGGCAGTTGATGCAAAAAATTTATTATAATTTTTCTTTGAAATAAAGGTTTTCGTCCTATCTCTTTTCTTTGCCTTGAATATAAAAAAAAAATGCATTGCATCAGTTGGTGCAGTGTAGCCCTTTGATGTATTCTGAAATTCTTTTCTTTCTAGCGTTCAGTGATTTACTCCCACAGCAGTAGCGGAAACCCAGGTCTTAGAAGGAATGCAATGCTTCTGGCACCACATTCTTATCTTTGAAAAGGGTTAGGGGCCATAATTCTTTATGAAAGTAAAAATATTTTTGTGCAAACTCCCAGGGAATAGGATGTGGTTGTGTGGATTAAGATACTGAGGTCTAGTTTGTCCCTTGCCTCAGTACTCAAGTTAATTAAAAGAATCCCTGGGGAGAAACACCATATATACTGGAGAGCAGGATGACTTCCAGTGCTGCTTCTGGCACATGCCTTCTTGTGTAACCCTGGGCAAGTTATATCCTCTCTCTGCCCTTGGCAATTGTCTAAGACTAGATTAAGTCCCAGTAACTCACTCCCTCCCCTGCTAAAAATAACAGGTCTTTAGAAAAAAAATAATCCCAAAGACCTTAGTTTTTTGCCTTCTTTAAAATGAGTACAATAGCTTCAGTCCTTTCCAGCTGTAAAATTTAAGATCCCATGAACATTATTCTCTTTAGTCACTGACAGGACAGTAACCTAGATCTTCATGCTTGCCAGATGAATCTGGGTGTTCTGTGCACAGAGTTCCTAGAGACCCTCAAATAAAAATAGTTCTTGAGAATTTGGGGCCTGTGAGCTTTATGAAGAGGAGCAAGACATTCCTGGCTGTGAGGAACTAATAAGTTGGAGGAGAAGATGAAAATATAAGAAAAACTGAAGGCAGTAGAAGAGAAGCACTTGTTGAATGAGTGGTAGAAACAATCTGTTAGAGGAAGAACTCGGTATTGGCTGAAGCAAAAGGCTACAGAGGTGACATGGCTTTTGTGCTGCACCTTGTAATGTTAATGAGAGTTAAAAATCTTCTTAACCCCCCATTAATAGACCTCACATGGAGCCCATTAAGGGGAGCTTGATTAGAGGAGGCTTGTTTTGTGGGAAGGCCCACACCTTTTGCTAATCAAGAGTCTTGAGAGTGGAGTCCTCCTGCTCTGAAAAGTGTATATATACTCTGAGGTGAAGTTTTACTTTGGGCCTTACTCTTTGGAAGAATATTCGGGTGCCAGATGAGACTCTGGGTAGCTGTTAAGAAATCCTCCAGCTTTGAAAACCCAGATACTGGTGCTTTTCTCTCTAGTAAGTATGTATGTATGTAATGGCCAGACTGTCTGTTGATCTGTGATGTATATATTGCTTATGGTCAGACAGTTAGGAACCCTGTCCCTTGGTCTTTTTCTCTGCTTGTTTTTTTCTCTGTTGGTGAATGTAATTAAAGTAGATTGTTGATCCCTGATAATATTTAATATAAATTTTAGACTCTAATAAGGGCCAAAGTTTGAATTAAGAAGAGCCTGGACCTAATAGTCCCCTTTGTTTAACTTAGAGGACACCTTTTGATGTCAGGCAAACAAATGGAACCTCCTTACCAGACCCTTCTTCTGGCATCTTAGTGATAAGGAAAAACACAGATACCTTGAGTTGTAACTTCAGCTTTGTCAACTCTGTTAAGATACCACTTCAAAAGCCTGTTTAGGACAGGATATCTGTCATCTGGGTGATGGGACTTTTTCCTTATCTTAAATCACAGAGACCTGCTACAGAAAGAAGATGCCCATAGCTTGGGATCATAAAACCCAACTGAAGCTACTTTGTTTACAATGTGTTTATCTAAGAGAACTCCTTTCTCACGGCAAAATGTATATAAGCCAGAAGATTTCTGTACTGGGTAGCCAGAACATTTTTCTGGCTCCATAATGCATTATGTTACCATTTTCTTTAATAGGAAATTGATCAATTAATTAAGTCATAAAATGTATGCATTTAGCCTCTTGCCTTTTCTTTAACCAAGTTTTCAGGTTAACACCCCTCAAAAGTTGCTTTCCTTTCGGAAAAGCAGATCTAAGCACCAGTACATCACGCCCTCCAGCGTATGCCTGGGTGCTTGCTGCTGCAGACCTTGAAAGATGGCTAAGGCTTGAGTGGTATTCTGGGTTAGGGAAATAAGGTCTTGGAGGCAGGAAAAACTTCACTTGTGTTTTGGGGCATGGCAAAGAAGACCAATATCATTAGATTGTACTGTACTTAAAGAAGAGGGATGAGAAAAGGGTGGAAAGGTGTGCTAATCCCAGACTGTACAGGGTCTTGAAAGCATGGCTGAATTTGGACTTTAAACCGTCAGCAAAAAGGATCTTTTTGAAGGTGATGAGAATGGTATTTGAGGAAGAAAATGCTGAGCATAGTGTGCTGAATGGATTTGAGGGAGGAGTTGAAAGACCAGGAAACAATTATAGAAAGCCAGATATGAGTTGGTAAGGACTTGAGTTAGGGGGTTCCTTGGGAACTGAGAGGGAGGGAGAAATGTGAGCGACCACTGGAAAGAGTACAATGAGGCTGAGCTGCCTGACAGACAATTGTCAGAGAGGCCATAGGATCTTAGATTTAGAGGTGGAAGGGATCTTAGTAGGCTGTTAATAACTGGTCTAAGCTTAAATCTTTGATGTTCCTGAAGTCTACATTGTGATGCCCCCAAGCTAAAGGTAATCTGTCTCACCTCAAATTTCTTGTAGTATGTGTCAGAGACTCTTGTTTGCTCCAACCATCTTCTACTATATATTGTATTTATGTAAGTTATATTCTGTCATTAGATTGTAAGCTTCTTGTTAATAAGGTGGGGGGCGGGGAGGAATTCTACCTTTGTGTATGCAGGTGAGGATTTGGGTCAAAGATTCAGAAGACTCTTGGGGCCCAGTCAGCTCTGGCTGTTAGGAGACCTCTGTTTTAAAATTCTGTATGATCCTATGCAAATTACTTAATCTCTCTGGGCCTCAGTTTCCTTATCTCTTAAATGGAGAAACTACTTAGTACTCTGCCTGTCTCTTAGGTAAGTAATAGCAGATGAGAAGATGGAAGTACAAGTCATGGTGGTGTGTGTGTGTGTGTGTATGTGTGCATGTATGTGCGAGTGTATGTGCATGTGCAAGTGTATGCGTGTGTGTGCATGTGTGCATGCATGCATGTGTATGTGCGAGTGTATGTGTGCATGTATGTGCGAGTGTATGTGCATGTGCAAGTGTATGCGTGTGTGTGCATGTGTGCATGCATGCATGTGTATGTGCGAGTGTATAGGGCAATGGTTATTACTCTGCCTTCTGGTAAAAAATAGGAAGGGGGTGGTGTTTGCTCTACTCTGAGTATGGGGCATCCCTTGCCTTGCTAAAGGACAAAAGTGGGTAAGTACTTCTTTATGCCCTAAGGCTACTAAACTAGCAAGCTCTGTGGTCTAAGAGGGAGAAAATGAGTAGAGCTAGGCTGCAAGGATCAGGAGCCTATTGAAACTAGGACAGAAGACAGTCTAAAAGAGGTAAATCTGAATTTGGCACAAAGGGCAGTGCACTGGGAGACTTCCAAGAGGACGAAGGAATGAGGAGGTTAAAGTAGCTGTCTCAGTTACCATTTGGACATAGTTTCCCAGGCATTCTTGCGAATGAAAGGCCCCCTTAACACATGGATAAATAACTTAACCTTCCTCCAACCGTCATTGGACAGAAGGGCAGGGTATGATAGGGCTAATAAGAATTGTGGCTGTGTGTAAAGCTTTGAATTTTTGCTTTTCCATTCTTTAGTTGATTTTGATGCTATTGCTGTGCGTGAGTTTTTACTCACGTAAAAACTTGTGCGTGATAGTTTTACTATCAAAAACTGAAGTCAAGGTAAAATAGCTAAGGAGCATTAAGACTGGAATTTCATCCTTGGTCATTCTGTGGACAACACGGCCAACTTTTGAGTTTCCCCTTTGACCTTCCCCACTCAGGATTTGAGAGTTCAGCATTTGGCAATCAGAAAAGATGTGGGGGATAGGTTAGATGTATAAAAGAAAGAGAAGGGGCCCAAAAAGAGTAGAGCAGGGTAGAAGCTGGAGTGCATTGAGTGATTTGGGTCTGGGGTGAATGGAACCTAGAACAGATCTGTTGAGGGGAATCGGGAGGTATTCTCATTGAGCTAGCTTATCTTGGGGAGAGGTAGGAGGGGCAGGGTAATATAATAATTATAAATCAATGTATATAGCACTTTAAAGTTCACAAAGTTCTTTTCTTTACAATAACTCTGTGAGGTGGGTAGGGCAAATTTTACCCCCATTTTATAGATGAGGCAACTGAAACCACAGGGTTGGAGTAATTTGTTAAGGTTGGAGTAATTTGTTAAGGTCATACAATAAGGGTTGGGGTCTCAGGAAGGAAAGGAGGAAGAAAATTTAAATAGGCATTTAAATAGGGCCTACTGTGTGTCAGGTACTGTACAGAATACCTTACAAAAGGTAAGTGCTGTAATTATCTCCATTTTACAATGGAGAAAACTGAGGTAAATAGAGGTTAAGTGACTTTCTCAAAACCACCGAGCTTTTAAGTGATGAGGCTAAATTTGAGCTTGCTTCCTGACTCCAGGCCTAGTGCTTTATCTATTTTTTGACCTCACTGCCAACTCCTGGTTCCAACACTTTTTCCACTGTACCATATGCCTTTGATATAGGGAGAATCAAGAATAGTGCTGTAGATAGTTGCAGAGATCACTAGGACAGCTGGGTTGGATATGTGAAGAATGTCTCTGTTCCCCTTGTTAGGAAGGAACGTTACCAACTGTTAGAGAATCAAAAGCCATAACTAGTCACTAAGCACTTGACTATGAAGAGGCCAGTCCTGCCAGGGCAATTGTAGGATTTAAAGGTGGAAGAGACTTGAGAGATCATTGAGTCTAACTCTTATTTTGCAGATGAGAAAATAGAGAAGGGTAGATCTAGAGAAATAAAAAGACTTGCCCTAGGTCGTATGGGTTGGATAATTAATGGCATAGGAGGAATTTGGATGAATGTCCCCTGGGTCCAAATCCTTGACTTTTCCCACTAAACCACATTATCTCTGGGGAATGCTTCCCACTGTGACCCTGTAAGACTTAGACCAGGAGTCCTGGCCAAATCTGGCTACAACTTGTTGTTTTATAATGTTGAGCTTGAAATGGTTTTTGCATTTTTAAGTAGTTTCAACAGGTGGGATTTGGTTCTTTGACCAAAGTTTACTGACTCCTACCTTATAGCATGGGTATTTGGCCAGACTGATTTGGCCATAACTATGGAGCTCATCTTGCAGTTACCCAAGGGTTCTGGCTCATCTTAAACCTGAGTGCCAACTGATCTTTTGCCATTATTCTTGGAGCCAACAGGAGGATCTTCCCATTAGCACAAATCAGAATTCCTGGAGAGTAGGCAGACCTGAGAGGTCAGTGGGTGAGGACTGGTGGTGGACTGACATCATTGATAGAGACACCATTCATAGATAAGTACAGAAAGCTTAAACATGACCAGTTGTTTGAGTAGATGACATATGGGTCTGGGCTGAGTTTTTGTGGTAATGACAAATCTTACTTGCCTAGTCTTTGGGTAAATTTTTGAGGCCTTTTCCTGAATAATAATAGTGATGAATATCTCACACTTATATTTCACTTTAAAGTTCTGAGCCTTGACTTGGTGATTATTTAGGTTTGGGAATCAATGTGGGGAGAAGAGCATTGCAAGGGTTTGGAATCTGAAGGTAGGAATGGGAAGGTGGGCAAAATCTTTGCAGCATACATTGGATACTGCTAAGAGGTAAACTGGAAAACAGCTGGGCTCTTGGCAGAAGGAGAAGGCTGGTTTATAGAAAAAGGAATGTTTTTTGAGAAGGGTAGATCTAGAAATGGGTGATGGCCTTTTTAGGTTAAAAAAAGTTCAAAAGACTTTTAAAAATTCTCACTACATAATAAGTTGGGGGAGGGGCAAGCCTCCTCCCAAATTCCCGAAGTTTTACATTCTTTTGCCAGGTTTTCACATCTGAGTATACCAGTGACTTCTTTTTGTTTATTTCTAACTGTAGAATTTGGAAATTAGAAATTCTAATTTAGAATTTAAAATTCTAATTTCTAATCTAATTTCTAAATATATTTCTAATTGAATAAAGTGACTAGAGTTTTAAAGACCACTTAAAATTGCATATATTTAAATATTTTCCCCAAATTCCTTTTTTCTAGTCTGGAAGAACATACCCACAGTTTTCTCTGCAGTGCTTTTAAAACTTCTGATATTTAGATATCTGTGGTGACTGATATCCTGAGGGAGGGGCAGGTTAGAACAGGGATTACTACATTTCAAAGTATTATTCTAAGTATGATTTCCCTGTTTCTGGTATATTATCTTGGGGATGCCACTTAGGTAGCATAGGTAATGTTGCCATTTTAGGGTGGGAGTCAGTGCCTGAGGGGATCTGAGAATTCCAAACAAGGAGGATAGTCTCTTGTACTTGAAGGCAGTTTTCAGTGGACATTTCTGCAGATGGGAAAGGGCTCATGGTTGTGGCGATTGGTTCCTGTGCTATTGAAAAATTAACAAAAAGTGTGGAGTATGTGTGGGGTAGCACTAGTGAGAGCAATCTTGTACAGAGGAGTTGAAGGGATGGTCCGAGCTCTTCCTTCAGGGAGTGCATTGTGAGATTGTGAAGTTTAACCCTGCACTTGAAGGAAGAGGCTCTGGGGTTGTGTCTACTAGGAGCTTACAAGCAAAGGAGACATCCTTTTGGAGTGTAGCCTGAAGACATTAGGAAAGACCAAGCTTGGCTTTAGAATTTGAAAAGAAAGAGAAAGGAGCTGGATACTAACTAGAGAACAGAGGTAAGCTTCATAGGGTAATGTTATTAGTAAGGGGCTTCAACAACAATGATAGCATTTTTATAGCATTCTAAGATTTGCAAAACACTTCACAAATATTATTTCTGTCTTCACAAGAACCCTGGGAGGTAGGTGCTATTAACCCCATGTTATAGATGTATATGTACAGTTTGATGATTGTTTGAACATAGTTCCAAATTGCTCTGTAGAATGGTTGGATTAGTTCACAACTCCACCAACAGTGTATTAGTGTCCCAGTTTTCCCACATCCTAGTAACTTTGGATAAGGAGAAACGCAGGAGAAGGTATGGTTGCTCTCCTCAGCAGACCTTTACTCTGGTTGGGGAAATGAGATCTAAACACATCTGATTGATTGTATTGGAGAATCAGCAGAATTCTGACTCTCTTGTTGCCAACTAGAATCAGCAGAATTCTGACTCTCTTGTTGCCAACTAGTTATGTAAACTTGGGAAGAAAGACAGACACGGTCTCTCTGAGTCTTTTAATTAATTTAATTAGCATAATGTAAAAGGAGGGATCTGGACTAGATACTTTCTCACTAGAATCAGAGTCTCAGAATTCAAAGTGACCCTGGGAATAATGTGGTTCAACCTCTTCAGGATCTGAAATCCCTTTCTCCACCATCCCTGGCAAGTAATCATCTGTTTTCTGCTGGAAGACCTCCAATGATGGAAACCCATGATATCATCAGGACAAAGTGCAGGACACTTTGGACAGCATTAATTGTTAGGAAGTCCTTATAAGAAACTGAGATCTACCTCTCTGTACATTCCACCCATTGTTTCTAATTATGGCCTCTGGGGCTAAGCAGTATGACTGGAGAAACAAAACTTAAACATGACCCAGTGCAGGAGAAAGTCTGGGGAAATAACTTCTCTTCTCTTGGGTCCTTCACTAGCTAGCAGTATGATAAGGGGGCTCACACTCATGTGTCACATCTCCAGTCAAAGAGGTTAACTCCAGGTTACCATAGCTGTTGGGCAGCTACCTTCATGAAGGTTGATGAAAGTCAGGAGGTGTCATTAAGTAATACAGGTTCCCTTTTGGGCTTGTGGATGAGAGCCTCCATTGGCAGGCAGGAAGAAAATGAGTACTGTTCAGGACCTCAGGCTTCCCACAAGAAGCACTGGACATGGCAGTGTTGAACATGCTGTTGGGAGGAGAGACTCTACCACCAGTGCTGTCATTGATACCCAGAAAGGTTCTGCAGAGAGGACCTTCATACACCAAGAGATATTTGAGGAGAGCACAGTGCAGTGTAGCTCATTTCTCAAGAGCTCAAGACCTCTGGGCTCTGATCTCCATGTGGTAAATATTCACTTTGAGGTTCTGAGTCTAAGTCAGAGACAAAGAATGGTTTTGTTAAACCATTCCCCCACTGCTGGCATTCAACTGTGTTCTAATGATAGTTGCATACTGTCTTAGTTATATGCTAGATGGAAAATACCATATTGCTCCAAATATAGACCACATGAGACAAAGGAAAAAAAATCTACACAGTGAAAATAACACTGATTACAGACTTCACTCAGGTTTTATACATAAGTCAGATTTGATAGGAAAGCACAGTCTATTTTTGGCCCAATACAGAAGGAGTTATAAAACGTTACAAGTAAAAAAGACCTTAAAAAGCATCTTATCCCCATCATTTCACAGGTCATCATTATTACAGGGAGGTAAACATTGTATATTATCCTAATTGATCCCCCTAACTATGTTCTTCCATTAGGAGAATGACTCAGTCTCAGGGCAGTGTGGCCCAAACAATATTATCCACCCAAGACTAGCCCACTATAAAACTGTGAAGCAATGAAGTTTGTCTCTGGAACCTGCTCAGTCTTCCTTTTCTGCACTTTTCCATCCCCATCTCATCTCCATCTGGGATTCTTGCTCTCTTCACCTCCCTACGAATGGCCTCCTAACCTATTTTGTTCTCAAAAGTCAAGGAATTTTTGCATAATATATTATTTGGCAAAGAGCTTCCCCTCCCAGGAGTACTTTGTCTAATTACAGCATTTTAGAGCCGGGAAAGGTCTTAAGAGAGTGTCTTGTCCAACTTCCTCAGGCCAAAGTCATTGGGCAAGTTCATAGGAGTCAGATTAACTGATCCTGAAGTGGATTCTCACTGTATGATGTTTGATTCTAATGGCAAAGTTAGATCCTGGGTTTCCTACTGTCAACTGGACTGGAGCTGGTTTCTAACCTATGGGTGACTGGAACCGAACAGGTAGAACATGCCAAAGACAGGACAGTCAAGACACTAAACAGAAGTTTAATTTCAGAGTAAGAAAAATGACATTTGCAAATGGGAACCTGCCTCCTCCAAGAATGAGGGCTTAACATGTTGGACTAAAGGCATGTGTTACATACATTGTGGGCTAGACACGACATAATCATTTTTAGGTGTTGAGTTACTATTTATGGGGACCCTGTGGGAGCAGTAGTGTCTTAAACCTTGCAAGTTGTGCTCACCTTTCAGGTCACAGAATGAGAGTTCTGTGATGGGAACAGGAGTGCAGTACTTGTCTGTGACAAGGAACAAGGATTGTGAATATATGATGGATAGTTATGAGAAGTAGGGGAAGCTAAAGAAGCTAAATCCCTCGGTGAACACCTGGTGATAGTCCAAACAGTATACTTTGCCAGAGGGTGATATCCAGAGTGCTAGAGATTATTATTATGCCAAGCTTAGGACATAGCCTGTTTGCTGGGCCTTGGCTCTGGGAAACTGGGTACCTCCAAAGTATTTTGACATTAGCTTCTAGTCTAGTGCTCTTGTCATTCTGCCAAGAAGCAGAAAAAAAAATATTTTTGAAAAGCCTTTGAGGTACAAAGGATTAAGTGAATCTCTGGTGTTGGAATTTTAGGCACTAAGAGAGATGATGCTGGGTACTCCTTTGATTGTGCTAGAAGATAGTTGCCTGCTCTACATAACTATCCAGGCTGATCCTGAGGGTAGACTATGGACCCTCTAGGGTGGGCCCTAGAATCTGAGGACCTGGAGGAAGTAGCTTTGCTTTTTACTTCATAAGGTAAATTGTTTCATTTTTCTAGGACTCATCTTCCTAATTTGTAAAATGAGGTAGTTGCTTTATTAAAGTCGTTGTCAAGACTTCCAAGATTCTTTGATCCTTTAGATTCATACATCCCTAACACTGGTGTCCTTTGAGGGGGAGGGATGCACAGTAGTACTCCCCTAGAAAGAACATCAGACTACTTGTAGTGCCAATTTGATACCCATAACAGCTGCTATGAATATGCATACATCCAGGGTAAATTTGAAAAATGTAATAAACTCTCTTCCCCAAAGGCAAAACCAAAATATTTATTTGGGACATCATTAGAATACCAGGAGGTAAGATTTATTAGGGTACTTATCACTAATCAGGGAGCACCAACATCTTAAAGCTTTCTGTCAGGCCTCCCCACAAAAACAAGTTCCCTTAGACAAATTCCTCCCTCCACCCACTCACAACTTGCTTCTTTCTCTCTCTGCTTCTTGGGCCAATTGCTCCCACTCACTTCGTGCCTCTCTCTCTCTGCTCTGCCTGCCCTCACTCTTATCATGCTTGCTCCCTTTCTCTCTCTCTCTTTCTCTCTCTGTCTCTCTCTCTCTTCCTCTTTTTCTCTCTCTCTCCTTCCCTCCTTCTCTCTCCTTGGGCAAAGTCCTTCTAGTCTGAGCTCCATGTGAGCCAGGCTCCAAGTGTTAGGCCTATTAATGGGTGAGGAAGATCTATTAATATTACACTACTGTAGCTCTGAGTTCTCACCAACACAATCCTCACTCCAGGAATGGAGATTAGCTTCTGCGCTTGTGGTTGTGTTTAGGAGGCTTGATAAGATTCAAAGATAGATGCAGAGAGAGATGGAGAAATTGAGAACCAATACAGAAGGAAATCTGGAGGAAATAAGGACTTTGAAGAGACTGAACTGACTGAAAGGTTTGTGTTTGGTAAGAGTGAAACTTGGAAATAATATTGGAAAGGTAAGTTGGGCCCACATTGTAGAGTTCTTTGAATGCCACTACCAATATACATTTATAGTTATAGAAGACATTTATGTAACACTTTATAGTTTACAAAGCAGTTTGTGTACATTATCTCATTTGGTTCTTACCACAACCCTGTGATGTACATTATTTTCACTTTATATAAAAAGAAAACATGGCTCAGAAAGTTTAAATGGTTGGTTAGAGGTGTACATCTAGTAATCTTGTACTAGGTGTCCATCTAGTACATTTAGTAATAATAAAGGAGAATTCAAACTCAGGTCTTCTCCATGCAAGTTCATCTTTCCATGACATGGAAAAGTCCACCTAAGGACTTTGGACTTTATCATCTAGGGAATGGGAAGCCTGTGAAGGTTCCTGATTGGGGAATAGTGACCTGATGAAAGTGATGTATGAAGATTAATCTGGCAGAACAGATCTGGTAATGACTGCATCTGTCTTCGAAGGGCAATAGAAGTTGTAAGTACATAAAGGTCATCACTTGATTGGCTTTAGTGTGAATTTTTGGGCTCCAACAAGTCATTAAAGCAATTTAATAAGTTTTATTGATGTCTTTTATTTTAATATAATTTATTTCTAAATATATCCTTCTCTCTCCCTCACAGAGTAAGCTTTCCCTTTTAGCTAAGATTTTAAAAAATCCTGGAATTCACTAAAATCATGGCATCTGACTGTATTCAATACTCTACTCCCGTATGACCCCGCCCTTCCATTGAATGGAAGGAGGTGCTTTTTCTCATCTCTGCTGTCAAGCTTGGTCATAATTATGCAACATTTAGTTTCATCTTAGTTCTTTTCATTTACGTTCTTGTTAGATATTTTTTCTTCCGTCTGTTTACTCTGCATCAATTCATGTTAGTCTTCTCATGTTTCTTTGAATAGCTCATTTGTTGTTTCTGATGGCCAATATATTCCATTAAATTCACGTGCCACAATTTATTTTTTTAGTCATTCCCTAATTTATGGGTACTTTGTTTACTGTTCTCATAGACTTGTAAGTTTTAGAGGCTTTGTGAACTGTATCTGTGGAGAATGTACCCAGTTTTGTGAAATTACTGACCTTTAAACTGGGAATAGGATTTTTTTTTTTTTTTTGTGGGGGGTTAGTGCACCAGCTTCCAAAATGTAGGCATAGTTTGCCAGATAGACAGATTTGGTCTCAGACATTCAGAAAAAGTAATTGTGCTTCATGTCGGCATAGCACTTTGAAACACTTTCACAGAGGATAGTCATTTGATACTGACACAGTATTATTTATTTTCATCCTCGGAGGCAGCCAATTAGTTTTCAACAAGAACTAGTATTTATTGAGCACTTATTCTGTGCCTACGCACCATACTAAGCGTTAGGGATACAAAAAGAGGCAAAAGAAAAGGTCCTGCTATCAAGGAACTTACTGTCTAATGGGGAAAACGGCATATAACCAGACATATCTTGAATGCGTTGCAGATGATCCCAAGGGAAGGCGCTGAATCTAAGGGCTGGGACCCAGAACTCCCGACTCCTGGTCCACTGCTGCTATCCTGAGGGATCTTTTGAGAGGCTTAGCAAGGTTAAGGGGGTGCAGGCTAGAAATCCATCCCCACCACAGGCTTTGGAAACAACTGAAGGGCTCCTGCCAACCTTGACCAAGCCCTCCCCCATCCCTGCCCTGGCCAGGGACTCGAGCCAGCCAAAGTTCCCAATGGGAAAGTTGGCCTGGGCTTGGGGGGTGGGAGAGGGGCGCGCTCCCAGCTGGTTCTGGGTGGAGCCTGCTCTCTAGAAGCCGGCCAATAAGCTGACGGGGGACGGGCCGTGGTTCGGCCTGCCGCTCTGTCATAGGTCAGGCCCCCGGGCCGGGGTGGGCAGCCCCGGGAGGCAGCCAATCCCGGCTCCCGCAGTGCGGGGAGGAGCCTGCTTCTCTCGGGGGCTTCATTCCACCGCTGCAGCTTGTCCCCTCGGACGAGCCTCGGCGGCCTCGCCCTCCCTCCCCCGTCGGCGCTGGCCTGCCCCGCTCGGATCAGGTAACAGCACTGCCTGTCCCCCGACTCGCCCGGTCACTTCGTGTGCACGTGACCGCGGGGGGCTCCCCAGGGACCTGTGGGGTGTGCACGCGCGCGTGTGCCGATGTGCGTGTGTCTGGTGCTCGTGCGTGCTTGTGTGAGCATCGGGGGCCGCGCCAGCCTGGCCCTGCTTGTTTTTGAGCGCCTGCCTCCTGCGTGGCCTGCTGTCAAGTGCCGACAGCCCTGGACTTGGGGCCCCCGGGCTCCTAGCGTTCGGAGACCAGACGATGGGTTCGAGTCTGGCCCTGCCACTCACTGCCGCAGCGTGACCTTGGCAAGCCACTCCCTCTCCCTGGGCCTCAGTTTCCTTAGCTGTAAAGTAGGAGGCTTGGAAGCCCAGGCCTCTTCGGAATCTAATGCGATCCTGTTGTGTATAGGTGCAGCGTCTGTATCTGTGAGTGTATGTTCCCTGCTTGTGGGTGGACGTGTGTGTTCGATGGATACTAACGGGGCGGAGTGAGAGACCACCGAGGCAGCCTTGAATGTGATGTTGGTGGTGGGAGTGACAGGTCAGAGTAGTAGAGCTGCTGGGCACACCCACCCACACACACACACACACACACACACACACACACACACACGGTGAAGGTGATGGTGGCAGCTGGTCACCACACTGACCGAAGCCCAGGTCCAATGTAATTCACCCCCACCCCACTCCCCCCAAATCTGAACATTTTCCCTTCCCTCCATTATCGTGGTCCAGAGGTGACCTTTAATCCCCTTTGCATCTTCTCCTGTGCAAAACGACCATGTGGGGAGTCCCTGCACTTAGAGAGTTTAGGATCTGGTTAGGATCAATCATATTTAAGACCAAAAGAGGTGGCTCAGTTAGGCTTCTCCTAGGGGCCTATGCCGGAAGTTCCCATCAGTAAATGCTGTAGGAGAGGAGAAGGAATTAAGGTGACCTGGGATAGTTAGAGAAGCTCTCCTGGAGTGTGTGAGACTTGAGTTGGGTCTTGTCAAAAGATATCGTAGGTTCTGGATTGGCAGAGAAAGGGCAGCTTGCTAGGTGCAGGGAACAGCTGCAGGGAGGAGCCAAAGAAAGATTCACATTCTCTCTGGTAGTTTCCTCAGAGAAAGGTGACAGAACAGAAACTTGGATGTGGGGGTCTGAAAATAGGAAGAGGAAGAGGATCCATTATCTGTGGAGAATTACAGCTCTTGGTGCCTTTTTCTTTAAGTCTGAGGGTACAGATGGAGAGTGTAAGCTGACACTGAATCTAATATCCCATCCTATCCACATCAGCCCTGTAGGCTGGCATTGTTGGTGACCAGCACCTTGGCAGGGGGGAAAAGGGGGTCGGCTATGAGGAAGGATATGGTCCAATCAGAGGAACAAACTCAGAAAGGAGGGTGTGACTGAGTAAAGACTTCCTGCCTCATCCATTTCGTTTCCTTGTACCTCTGGGGCCTATATTAGCCAATCTGGGAGATTTCCCAGCCCCCATTCCCAACCCCATACTCTCGTGCCACGCTCCAGCAGCCCTCATTGCCCTAGCGTGTGCCTGGCCCTTGCCATCTCTTCTGAAAAGAAAGCCCTTTTGTCTCCCCTTCATCCCCCAGACCTCCTGCCTTGGCGCACAGTGCCTGCCATAAGTCCTTTTGTGATCTCTCCAGGCGTTTCCATGGCAGCTGCCTTGAAGCTGGCCCCAGGGTTGAGTCCTCCTCCCTAAGAGGGAAGGGGGAGGGGGAATGAAATGGGGTGGGAGGCCTGGGCTGTATAGCCTAAGGAACTGGGACTAGCTTGGGTGCAGGGATAGTATGCCCAGTAGGCTTGTGAATAATGAACGTGGGCAAGGGCATTGTGGAGAGATCCATGTGTACAGTGGAGGAGCAGTTAGGAGGATGTGACAGAAGAGAAGGATTAAGCTGGGGTGGAGAGTGGGGTGGGTAGCAAAAGACTCAGAGGCAAGGTAGGTGATTATTATGAGCAACCGCCCTTTCCTGATCTGAGAACATTTTATTTGGAAGTAGAACTCAGGTGGCCTCATTTTCTGATGGTTGGCCTGATACAGCCCACAGAATTGCATTCAGCTTCAGCTGAGTAACATGTGTTCAGGACAGTTATTGAGGGGAATGGGTTTATCTGTGTTGGAAAGATAACCCAAGGAGAGTAATGTGTGTTGATAGAGATCATTGTAGTAGTGTTGGTAGGCCAGGTGGAGGATTCTGCTAGAACTAGGTAGAAGAAGAAGAGACTAGAAACCAGCAAACTGTAAGGGGTGAAGTGCTTTGTATCTAAATGGCTATATGCACTATGAAGGCTGGTTCAGGGAGTAAGGTCTTGATTTTGACTATTCCTCATGGTTTTCTGTTGTCAACAAAGCCCTCTGTAGTATTTGATACAGCTGTTTTCACTCTCTGACCTATGGTGTGTGTGCATGGTGCTTGTGTTGTAAAAATGTACAAGTCTCCCTTCTCTCCACTTCTGTCATTGGTATATAGAATCCATTCTAATTCCCCATCACTTTTTTTTCTTCTTACAAGTACTTCCTCCTTGAGTGTGATCTTTTTTTCATTTTTCATTCCTAGTTCCACTCTACTTATGCCAGAGCAAAGTTAGTTCTCTGAAGGATGAATCCCTTTGCATAAGGATTTTACCCATGATGTGGGGAACATCAGGTTTGGGGAGGGCATGATTATCTTCTATAAATATTATCTTCATGGGTCAAGACTAGGTTCTGAATATGCAGCATTTCTTTGAATAACATGCATCTGTAATCTAGGAAATTACACTCTTCTTGGGCTCTTTATTTCCTCCCTCCTTCCTCTCCCCCTCCCTTCCTTCTTCCCTTCCTTTCTCTCCCCCAATAAGCTAATCCTCTGATGGATAAAAATGGGACTCCTTTTGGGCTGTCTGAAACTTTGAAGTCTTTGAAGATTTGGGAGATGTGGTGATGTTTAGCATTTGAGGTTTGGAGAATAAGTTTGTCCATTACTTTTCTGTGCATCCCCTTCATAATATTCCTAGCATCTTAGGGGTAAAAAGAAGCATTTTGTTTTATTTTTATTCTGAACTTAAGCATCGAATAAAATCATATCTAAAGAAAGAACAGAAAAAGAATATAGTTCATGAAACAATTTCTACTCCATATAGCTTTTTTCTTTTTCAAGTAAATAATAAATTCAGCATGAAACTTTATTTTTTTCCAATTTATTGATTTAATTTTAGTTTTCAGCATTCATTTCCACAAGATTTTGAGTTCCAAATTTTCTCCCCATCTCTCCCCTCCCTCATCCCAAAATACCTTGCATTCTGATTACCCCTTCCCCCAATCTACCCTCCATTCTATCACACCCCTCGCTTCCCTTATCCCCATCTTCTCTCTTTTCTTGTAGAGCAAGATAGATTTCTATACTCCATTACCTGTATTTCTTATTTCCCAGTTATATGCAAAAACAATACAATTCTCAACATTCTTTCCTAAAACTTTGAGTTCCAACTTCTCTCCTTCCTCCCTCCCCACCTATCCCCACTGAGAAGGCAAGCAATTCAATATGGGCTGTATATGTGTAAATTTGCTAAAGTTTTCCATATAGTCATGTTGTGAAAGACCAACTATATTTCCCTCCATCCTATCCTGCCCTCCCATTTATTCTATTCTCTCTTTTGACCTTATCTCTCCCCAAAAATGTTTACTTCTAATTACCTGACTCCTCTCATTTGGCCTCCCTTCTATTACCCCCGCTACACTTCATTTATCCCTTTCTCCTCTACTTTGCTGTGGTGTAAAATAGATTTTCATACCAAATTTAGTGTTCATGTTTTTCCTTCCTTAAGCAAATGTGATGAGAGTAAGCTTTACTTTTTCCCTCTTACCTCCACCTTTTCCTTTCCATTGAAAAAACTTTTTCTTGCCTTTTTTTTGTGAGAGATAATTTGCTCCATTCCATTTCTCCCTTTCACCTCCTGTTATGTTCCTCTCTCACCCCTTAATTTTACTTTTTTAGATATTATCCCTTCCTGTTCAACTCACTCCCGGCCCTCTGTCTATATGTGTATGTGTATAATCCCTCCAACTACCCAAATACTGAGAAAAGTTTCAAGAGTTACATATATTATCTTTCTATGTAGGAATGTAAACAGTTCAACTTTAGTAAGTCCCATATGATTTCTCTTTACTGTTTACCTTTTCATACTTCTCTTGATTCTTGTGTTTGAAAGTCAGATTTTCTATGAGACTCTAGTCTTTTCATCAAGAATGTTTGAAAGTCCTCTATTTCATTGAATGACTATTTTTTCCCTTGAATTATTATACTGAGTTTTGCTGGTAGGTGATTCTTGGTTTTAATCCTAGTTCCTTTGACTTCTGGAATATCATATTCCAAGCCCTTTGATCCCTTAATATAGAAGCTGCCATATCCTGTGTTACCCTGATTGTATTTCCGCAATACTTGAATTGTTTCTTTCTGACTGTTTGCAATATTTTTTCCTTGACTTGGGAATTCTGGAATTTGGCTACAATATTCCTAGAAGTTTTTCTTTTCTGATCTCTTTCAGAAGGTGATCAGTGAATTTTTTCAATATTTATCTTATTCTTTGGTTCCAGAATATCAGGGCAGTTTTCCTTGTTAATTTCATGAAAGATGATGTCTAAGCTCTTTTTTTGATCATGGCTTTCAGATAGTCCAGTATTTTTTAAGTTGTCTCTCCTGGATCTATTTTCCAAGCCAGTTGTTTTTCCAATGAGATATTTCACATTGTCTTCTATTTTTTCATTCTTTTGGTTTTGTTTGGTAATTTCTTGGTTTCTCATAAAGTCATTAGCTTCCATCTGCTCCATTCTAATTTTTAAAAAACTATTTTCTTCAGTGAGCTTTTGAACTTCCTTTTCCATTTGGCTAATTCTGCTTTTTTAAAGCATTTTTCTCATTGGCTTTTTGGGTCTCTTTTGCCATTGGGGTTAGTCTACTTTTAAAGATGTTGTTTACTCCAGCATTTTTTTTTTTGGGGGTCTCCTTTAGCAAGCTGTTGACTCGCTTTTCATGTTTTTCTTGCATTGCTCTCATTTCTCTTCCCAATTTTTCCTCCACCTCTCTTACTTGATTTTCAAAATCCTTTTTGAGCTTCTCCATGGTCCAAGACCATTGCATATTTATTTTGGAGGTTTTAGATGATGAAGCCATGATTTTTGGTCCTCCTCGGATGGTATCCATTGTTCTTTCTCATCTGAAAGGCTGGAAGAAAATACCTACTCACCAAGAAAGTTACCTTCTATTGTCTTATTCTTTTTCCCTTTTTTGAGCATTTTCTCAATGAGTTATTTGACTTTTGAGTTCTTTGTCAAGAGGAAGGTGTACTCTGGGGCCCTGTAAGTTCTCAGTTCCTCCAAGGTGGCACAATCAAGGGAGAGAAGTTTATTCCTCTCCTAACCTGCGCTCTGGTCTGAGAGCAACTATGAGCATTCTTTTCTGCCCAGGATCTGCCAGTAGAATTCCCTCTCCAGAGCCTCCACTGGCTCCACTGTGGCAGTGCTCCTCATCACCCCAGATGCCACTCAGGGCTGACATCGAAACCAGCAGCTCAATTCCCCCAGGGTCTTTAGGCCAGGGCTCCAACAGTGGAAGCTGCTGCCACCTGTGGCCAAGGCTAGACTGCTGCATTCCCTTCTCACCCAGGTGAAAGAGCCCTCTTACTGACCTTTGAAGCTGCCCTTGGCATTTGGGGGTTGAGGAATCTGAGAATTGCAGCTGCTGCCTGGTGCCCTGAAGCCTGCTGCAGTCCTGTCCCTACCATGGCTGGCCAAGACTGGGCTGCACTCTGTTTCATGCCTGGTGTGATATATCTTTCCTATTGGCCTTCCAGGCTGCCTGTGTTTCACTCTGTCATTTTGTGGCTTCTGCCACTCTAGAATTTGTTTAGAGTCATTTTTTCACAGGTATTTTATGGGCTCTGGGGGTAGAACTTCTCAAAGTGTGTTCCTACTCTGTCATATTGGCTGCACCATCTCCTCTCTCCCTCTGTCCCCCACATGAAACTTTCAAAGCTATCCTTATTATCTTTGTCTGTGTTTCCTTCTGGCCTTACTTGTTTTCTTTTGTGTATTAAAACCTTGCTTCAGTGATCCCTTTTTCTTTTTTGGACCCTCCCATTAGTCCCCCTCTCTCCCCTACCTTCCCCTTCTCCAAATTGCAGAAAAAGAGAAATAAGGAAGGAGAGAAAGAGAAGAGGGAGGGAGGAAGAAAAGAAGAAAGAAAGACTTATAATAAATATGCAGAGTCAAGGAAAACTAATTCCCAATTGAATGTGTCTGAAAATATGTGTCTCATTCTGCACTTTAATTCCATATCTCTTTGTCAAGGTTTCATGCTTCTTCATCTGGCTTCCTGAATTGTGATTGGTCGTTCCATTCAGAGTTGTTAAGTCAAAAGTTATTTCTGTTTGACAGTGATGTTATATGAATTGTTCTTCTAATTCTGCTTAGTTTTCTCTGTATGAGTTATACCTTCCAAGGTTTCTATTAAACTGTCCCTTTCATCATTTCTAACAATGCAAGAATATTCCATTACATTCATCCATAAAATCTTCTTCAGCCATTGTCCAACAGATAGACATCTTTTAGTTTCCAGTTCTATACTATAACAAAAATTGCTACTATCCATACGGGTCCTTTTTCTCTTTCTGTATCTTTGGCATATAGGCCTAGTAGTGCTATCTCTGAGTCAGAGGGCATACACATTTTAGGAATTTTTCAGGGATAATTCCAAATTGTCTTGCAGAATGACTAGAGCTAAACAAACTGATGAAGAATTTTGTTCTGAAAGGTTTAAAGCAACTGGGAAAATGAAGGAATGTATATATTTCTCAACATCTTTAGAAATACTATAGCCATGTGTTAGGGCACAGAGAAATTATAAATTAATATAAGAAAAATAGAAATGCTAAACATATCCTTTACAGAGAACAAAATAAAAATGGCAATTAATGCTGGGAACACAAACAATATGTACAAACCTAAGTAAAGACTTCATTATTTATTCTGAATCATGAATTTGGTAAAGAAAAATAACTATGTAAATGGGAATGATGATGATGAGGTAATATTCCATAATTTCTGGGATTCAGCTAAAGCAACATAGAAGATAAAATATATTCCTAAGAATATACATTAGCAAAACAGAAAACTCATGAACTACACATTTTTAAAATTAACAAATACACCCAAAATAAGCACCAAAGAGAAAAATTTGAAAATTAAGGGAAAAATAGATACTTTGGAAAACCAAACCAAACAAAAAAAATAATAAAAACCTCCTGAAACTATAGAACTGATAAAAGTAACATTGCTTCTTTTAAAAAACTAATAAAAATGACAAAACTTTAGCTAACCTGAATCATGGATCATTTAACATTAGGAAGCAACACATCAAAACATCCAAAATAATGTAGTTATATCAGTAGATGCAGGGGGGAAATCTTTGACAAAAGGCAACACTCAGACTAAAAATTATGCACAGCATAGGTATGTAGGACTTATTTAAAAACTATGATTAAATATATATATATATATGTATCTATCTATATCTATATATATAAAACTAGTATCTATCCTATCCTTATCTAAAATCACAATCTTTATAGAAGAGAAAAATTATTCTGGCTTTCATAATGAAAGAATGAAGCAAGGATGCTTCCTTTCTCTACTGTGATTTGACATAGTTTTAGGAGTGCTAGAAAATACAAAGAGATAAAAAAAAATATTCAAGGCAAAAACAGGCAAAGAGGACACCAAATATCCCCATTTGTTTATGGTGTCATTTACTCAGAAACTCATTATCAGCCAAGAAATTAATTGAAATAATTGTTGACTTTAGCAAAGCATCAGGATCCTTGATATGTTTTTATTGATGCCTTTTGCTTTTATATCACATTTATTTCCAGATATATCCTTCCCTATCTCCCCTGCAAATTCAACGAAGATTAAAAAGGAAAAGAAATTTTTTCCAGCAAAACCAACCAATGCATTGCTATTTCTAATAGTGTATGTCAATAATAGTTTAATTATTTTGAACTTTCTTTCAAATGTTGTAATGTTGATAGAATAGGAAGATCTTCCCTGCCCATTAATAGGCCTAACACATAGAGCCTGTGGTCACATGGAGCCTGGGTAACATGGAGCTTACACTAGGAGGAGTTTGCCCAAAGAGTGGGGGGGGGGAGAGAGAGAGAGACAGAGACAGAGACAGAGACACAGAGAAAAAGCATGATCAGAGAGTGAGAACAGGCAGAGTAGAGAGAGAGAAGCAAGCTGTGAGTGTGAGCGGTTGGCCCAAGGAACATAGAGAAGCAAGTTATGAGTGGGTGGAGGGAGGAATTTGTCTAGGGGAACTTGTTTTTGTGGAGAGGCCTGACAGAAAGAAGGTTTAAGATGTTGGTGCTCCCTGATTAGTGATAAGTACTCTGATAAATCTTACCTCCTGGTATTCTAATGATATCCCAAATAAATATTTTGGTTTTGCCTTTGAGGAAGAGAGTTTGTTGTATTTTTCAAATTTACCCTGGAAATATGCATGCATATTCATAGCAGCTAATATGGGTATTACATTGGCGTTATAGATGTCCTCCTGAAGTCTTTAGGGTAAATATCTTCATTTCCTTTAATTGATCTTAGAGATCTTTTACCATGTTGGCTGCCCTTCCCTGGACATTCTCCAGTACTTAAAATATGGCATTCAGAACTGCACATGGTACTCTAGATGTATATGAACTAGGACAAAATATAGTAGTACAATTCAGTTGTACCCTCCCTCCATCAGTACAGCCAAAGGTACCCTTTGGGCTGCTTCATCACACTGTTGACTCTCACTGAGAAGTTCTCTGTTCTTTTCCAAATGTGTCAGTTTCCCCAATATGTACTTCTGAATTTGTTTTGAACCAAAATATAAGACTTTACATTCATCTTAATTAAATTTCATTTTTTTAGATTCAGCCTAACTTTCTAGCCTGTAAAATCTCTTTGGATCCTAATTTTTTTCCAATTTATTATTAGCTGTCCCTGCTAGCTTTGAGACATTTGCAAACTTGGTAGCTGTGTATACTCGTCTTTCTTTCTTCTCAAGGATTCTATGATATTTATGATGACAATCCGTCATCATTAAACCTTTATAAAGGTCATTACGGTGATGTGAAAGCCTCTTAGAAAGGATCAAATAATACAGTGTGCACATGTAAGATATTATTATGGTAGTGAGTTTTAAAACCCCTCATTTCTTTCCTGTCCCATAGGCCACCCAACTTTCCCAGTCCTGTGACCCTCACATTAAAGGATGGGGGTCAGACCTTGTGATAATGACTCAAGAGGCATATAAAGGCAGAGATTTCCCTCTGAGTTCTTGTTCAGGTAAGTAAAGGAATAAGCAATGGCTTGACCCTTGGTACCCATCCAAATTCATTTTCCCTGATGTCTTTCTTATTTCCCTATTCCTTAACTCTATGTTCAACCCTCTCAGCTGGATGCTTGCTGTGGTTCCTGTTTTGACTGGATCTTTCCTCCCCCATGGTTTAGGGTAGAAGAATGAGTTTGGATGCCCCACAGAGATTAGAGCTACAGTCAAACAATATTCACCAAACACGCCTGATATATCTGTAGGAGGCTGGGCCCCTTGACTGAGTTTCTTGGAGGGATCAAGGCATTATTCCCCCTTCTCTACACCTCACAGCAGAGTACAGAAAGTGTAAATTTCTTCACAGCCCCAGGAGCATATACCCCATTGTTTTCTTGAGAAACAACCCTTTTCTATTAAGATAACCCTTACCAATGTACCTAAACATAAAGGAAATTGGGCACCAGACCACAAAAGGTAAAAGTAGTGGGATGATATTCTGTATCAATATTTTGATATTTATAAAGCACTTGATGCATTGCTTGGCACATAGTAGTCATAAAAATTCTCATTTCCTTCCCCTGCTTATGTAGTGTAAAGAGTACTAGACTTGGGACTTGTTCTTGTCCTGCTTCTGATACTAACTAGCTATCTAGCTACAGGAAAGTCACTTCATGGCTCTTGGGGCAGTTTCCTCATTGGTAAAATAAGGGGGTTGAACTACACGTTTTCTAAACTTTCTTCCAGCATTAACATCCCCTGAGCCCATGAATAAAATGATTAAAAAAACCCCAACCTCTGCTTCCCCTTTATGTTACCCCCTTTTAGGTTTAAATGAGAATCTGTTTGTATTTGATACAGGCAAATCTGTCTGTATTTGATACAGGAAACTGGCAAGCTGTCTGGAGGGGTTTGGGTTCTAGTCATAGCACTGTCATTAACAACCATGGGACACAGCAAAGCACTTAAACCCTCTGTGCCTCACTTTTTGGTATAATAATACTTTACAATGTTACCACAGCAGAGTCATGAAATAGATTCCCAGCATCAAAATTGGAAGAGATCTTAGATGTCCTCCAATGGAACCATGATCTGAAGCGGGAACCCTCTCTCTGTCATTCTGAAAAGTGGCCCTCATATCGACTTGACCATCCCAAATGATAGAGAATGCATGACCCTCCCAACTGCCTCAATTTCTAGTTCTAAGTAGTCAGAGTTTTATTGGAAAAGTAATGATTTTTTAGAGAAGTGTTAAACAAGTCCCCTGTAGACATTCTCAGTAGAGATGTCACTGAGCCAGAGAGGAAGTTGTCAAAAACCAATATCTCCCTCCCTACCCTGCCTTGGGCCATGCAGCCTTGCACCTATTTAGATGCAAAGGGGTAATTCATCACCAGCTGCCCTTCTACACAGAATACAGCTGAGCATCAAGAAGGAATTCAGGAAAGGTCCCAGACCAATGAAGAAGGACCTCTTGAAGCCCATGTACTCTGTGAAATTATGCAGAGCCAAGTGAGCAGACCCAGGAAAACATTTATCCAATGACACCTGCCCTAATCTGGTGATGACAGATAGGAAGGAAATGTAGGAGGTTTGCTGGGGAGTGGGTTTGTTGTTGCAGTTAAACCTTTTTCTGGACCTTCAGCATAGACTGTGTTTTTTAAAGGTCTGTGTGTTCCTTCTGGCTCCTTCCTTGGCCTGCCTAGGCCCATAGGGTCGTGTCAGTGCAGTGAAGGGACTCTAACCTCACTTTTCTTTCTGGGCTTCAGTTTTCTCTCCTTTCCCCTTCTCTCTCACCTTCTTTCCCATGCTCTCCTCCCTTCACTTCATTCTTTTATTTCTTCATTCTTCCATGCTTTCCCATCTCTCTTTGTTTCCACTTTCCTTTCACTCTTTTCTCTCTAATTTCTCATTTTTTCCTCCATGCATACAGTTTCCTCTCTTTTTCCTTTTTCTCCCCTTCACTATAGTCTTTCTCTGTCACTTTTCTCATTCCTATATATTTTATTCTTTTTTTCCTTTGTACTGTATGCCTTCTTCTTTTCTATTCCAGAATCAGTTACTGAGAATCATTTCTGCTCATCTCCTCCTTTTCAGCAGGTGACAGCAGCATCATGGTGACGATCAAGTGGGAGAAGCAAGAGTGGCTTCCCCAGGCCCTAGAAAACCCTTCCATTCTGCCAGAGAAGGACAAGGAGAATATCTTCCAGCATCCCCTGGGTCATCCACTTCTCCAGGCTTTGGGGAAGCCTCGAGCCCCAGGAGGGTGGGAAGAGGCCCAAGGCCCCGGGCGAATTCCTACTGCTCGGTGGATGGGAGGGTCAGTGGGCCGTGGGTCCACAGCAGCCCCCTCCCCTCTTGGTCCACAGTTTTCAGTAGGTGAGGGACACTTTGCATGTCCAGACTGTGGGAAGAGGTTTAGTTGGTGGTCATCACTGAATATCCACCAGCGCACTCACACAGGAGAGAAACCTTATCACTGTGGCAAATGTGGCAAGAGCTTCAGCCAGAAGCCAAACCTGGTTAGGCACCAGAGGCATCACACAGGTGAGCGGCCCTTCCACTGCTCTGAGTGCGAGAGGCGCTTTAGCCAGAAGCAACATCTGCTCAAACACCAGAAGACGCATTCCCGCCCCGCGATCCACTCCTGCCCTGAGTGTGAGCGACGTTTCCGTCACAAAGTGGCCCTCAGGGTCCACCAGAGGACCCATGCCCGTGACCGCCAGCTGGCCCGGGCTGAGCTGCAGAAGCTCCTCAGAGACAAGGTGACCCGGAAACCCCGCCGGCCCTCATTGACAACACGAGACTCACCAGGCTGCCCCTGGGTAGAAGCTGGTGGAGAATGGAGGTCTGGGCCACCTGCCAAGGCTCGTACCTCTGCTGCTGGCTCTGGGGAACAGCGCCAATTCATCTGCAATGAGTGTGGGAAAAGTTTTACATGGTGGTCATCGCTGAACATTCACCAGCGGATCCATACAGGAGAGCAGCCGTATGCCTGCCCAGAGTGTGGGCGGCGCTTTAGCCAGAAGCCCAACCTGACACGACACCTCCGAAACCACACAGGTGAACGACCCCACCTGTGCCCTGATTGTGGCCGTGGCTTCCGTCAGAAGCAGCATCTGCTCAAACACCAGCGCACACACCGAGTTGGGGAGAAGGCTTCCTCGTGCCCTGGCTGTGGGGAGAGCTGCCCCAGCCGGGCAGCCCTGCGGGCCCACCAGAGGGCCCATGCTGCTGCTGAGATCCTCCATGGGGCAGCCCTCCGAGGCCGGATGGTGATGGCAGTGGCCAGTGTGGAACCAGGGTCAGGCTTAATGCAGCCTGCAGAGTATGCCCTGGGCTTCCCTCTACAGCCACCAACTTCCCAGACCCTGAAACGGGATGAGGTTGTCTTCCTGGAGAGGGAAGCACGCTGGAACAGGGGCCCTATAGGCATGGTCCAAGCAGGTGGAGGAATCCCTTCATCTGGCACAGCTGAGCAGCGTCAATTCATCTGTAATGAATGTGGCAAGAGCTTCACGTGGTGGTCTGCACTCACCATCCATCAGCGGATTCACACTGGGGAACGACCCTACCCTTGCCCAGATTGTGGGCGTTGCTTCAGCCAAAAACCCAACTTGACTCGGCACCAGCGGAACCACACAGGCGAGCGGCCTTACCTATGTGCTGACTGTGGCAAGGGCTTCAGCCAGAAGCAGCACTTACTTAAACACCATCGTGTCCACAGAGGAAGGGGCCAGGTAGTGCTTGCCCCTGCACACAGTATCAAGGAAGAACCTTAATGGATGGGGCTGAGACTCAGGAAGTCTCCATAATTGGGGATTGTGTGCATGTGTGTGTAGGGGGGAGGGCAGGGGATGGGCAGGGGTTATAGTTGACCTACTTGCTGGTACAGAAGACCCCTGAGAGCAGCAACTTTCCTGGGGAGGTTTCTCTTCAACCATAACTCAAGAGACAGAATTTCCTTCAAAGCTCCAAACAGCTTGTGGATGAGTCCTGAGATGACCTAGTACCTTAGTACAGTGGGATTGGGTTTGGCCAGATAACATTAACTCCAATGATTGACTTCTTCCAGTTTTTCTCCCTACCCCTTTCTTCAGGGGACACACAATGACTGTAGATGGAGGTAGTACCCTAGGGAGGAACTTTCGCAAATACTTGTATAGGACTTCATAGGCATAGGATGCCTAGGAATGAAGGTCAAATTAATCTTAGCCAGGTGCCATACTGGTCCATACTGGCTCTGAGAATGGGCACTCCTAAGAGGAAAGAGTCTTCATAGCTGCACTCACATGCATCATTAACATTGGAAGCCAGAAATCTTCTAATGAAACAGGTGGGATGAAGGAACTATCCCAGGCAAGGCCAGGGTAGAAGTGTGGGAGGCCTGTCCCAAGAGCAGTGAGTATGGTGCCTGATTGTGGTTTGATACTATAGAGGTTCCAGGAGAATAGCAATGTCACATGTCATTTAAAGAACAAAATGGTACTCAAGGTAGGATGATGATGACTTACTTTATCAAGAATGTTTTGAAAAGAAAAATGAAGGATTGAATGTTTAAAATGGTCTGAGCACTCATTTCTTTTTCTCTCTTGCTAAATCTCCAAGACTTTGGACATATTTGCTTTCTTGCAAGAAGCTACCCACCAGGGTTCTCTTTTTTCTGCATACCATACATACTCAGTACTCACACATGCTCAGTGCGAACAAATACTTCCTTCTCATCTCTACTCCTGGAGAAAGGGACAGAACCAGCTTGGTCTCAAATATCTCAAGTCAATTAAAGGCTGAAGATGCTGAGACATGCTGGTTAGAGAGAGCCCTGCCTTGTTTTACTGGCTGGCAGGCAGGGAGGGGCCAATCTAGGGGAAGGTAAATGATTAGGGAGAAGAATATGATCTTAGTGGAATTCTTAGTAGTCCTAGCTTCTACTAGGTGCCCATACCTCTGAGCAGGGGGTGGGGGGGAGTGGGAAGGGTGGGGGTGGGGGTGGCAGGGTTGGATGAAGTAGGGGTGGAGGTAGCATTGAGTAGACAGAAATTGCTGATACAACTTGCCCTGAGGGAGGGTGCATGATCAATTTTCTTTTTTGGATCCAAAAATGGGTAGGACCTGTGGTTTCATTGGTGTACTGAACCAATGTGTATGGAAACACCTTCCATATAGATTAGCAACTCATCTGTAATGTAAGTATCTTGGGAAGTTGCCTGGGCACTGAGAGATTAAATGACTTGTCCAACATCAGACAGCCGGTATTAGTCAAAGGCAAGATTTAAACTAGAGTTTTCCTAGTACCAAAGCTGGTCCTCTATCCCCTAGACCCTGATGACCTTTAATAATGATAATCTTTTACTGGTCACTGTCTCATTTCTTTTTTTAATCAAGGTTGTTTATTGGCAAGGATACTCATGAGGAAATGTGACCTTCCATATTGACCTCTGGTCCCAAGAATTCCACAATCCCAAACACTTTGGTACATTGCAGATCTACTTCAGAGAGGAATTAGTTAAGGTCTCTTCAGTGATGGAGTGCTGGTTGGTTGAGTGGCTGGCAGATATTATATAAGAATTGGTGAAGGCTACTAGCCTCTGTTCAGTCTGGGATATAGTGATCCCAAGGGTGACTTCTCACTGCTCCTGACTGTGACCAAAGAGCTATGATAAGTAGGCACCACAATGGCTCTTACAAAGGCCAAAAAGTTTTGGAGAGGCACTAGGTCCTATTTCATATGATGACTGGCACAATGAGCAGCTTTAGTTGCCAAAATCTCACAAGCATCCATCCAGGATGAGAAAGACTCATTGTTGGCATCATGGGGTCTCCCATCAAGGGTGAGGAGCATAACCTTTCCTGATAGAAAAATGGAGAACAGATTGAGAAGAATTTTTCCTTGCTGAAATGTAGCAAATGTTTTGTCAGTCAGGCATTGAGCTTGATCTTACACCCATTTCTAACATCTTTTCATTTTCTCGTAGGTGAAGTAGACTACAATGGTCACAGTAGGTGGGCATGGTGGTTCTTGATCCATTTTGATCTGTCTGGCCCCTAGCCACACCATGTCTGAGCACTATTGGGCCTTATTTAACTTGAAGTCCACCTAGTCATAGTATTTTTATAACAGACCATACTTCTTGCTATAATAATATACTTCTTGCTTCTTCTATCCCTTGATATGTGG
The DNA here is from genome assembly GCA_023548195.1 of Bettongia penicillata ogilbyi. Lineage (NCBI taxonomy): Eukaryota > Metazoa > Chordata > Mammalia > Diprotodontia > Potoroidae > Bettongia > Bettongia penicillata. Next base: position 4,062,637 of record JAJHZJ010000233.1, read on the forward strand.
AATAAGTTTTTCCTTTAGGATATTCTTAAGTGTTTAGGACAGGAAGTCTTAAACCTTTTTGTGTCTTTCATGAATCCCTGTTGCAGTTTGGTGAAGTCTATATACTCTTTCTCAGAATAATGTTTTTAAATGCAGAAATTAAAATACATTGGATTGTAGAGGAAACCAGTTATATTAAAATACAGTTGCGCAAATGTAAAAACAAAAAGCAAATTCATATAGAGTAGAGATATAGGGGTTGAGAACCTCTTGGACTAGGGAGAATACAGTCCCATAATTCTTCAGCATCATGTCCCTGAACCTAATCCCTCTGATCTGAGTTAGGGTACTACTGGTCCTCATCCTGGAGATTTGGGATCTCACCTTCAGAAGGCTACTTAATACCTACTTTTCAGATTCTCAGGATAGTTCTCACTAGGGGCCCAAGGATAGCCATGGAGATGCTCATAGAATCAAAAAACTTCTTGTTTTCTCCTCACAAGCTTCCTGTGAGGAAAATAGAGTAGTTATCTCCATTGAATACCGAAAACATGTGTTTTCTGGAGTCCCAAAATGATTGTGTGTGACAGTTAATGATGGCAGCCTCCTACTTCCTCTAGAAGACAAGGCTGTGATACTCTGATCCAGAAAATAATAGAATTAAGTGCTACGCAGCCTAGGATTTCAGATCCATGTGGGCTGGAGTCTTTGTGGGAGGCTTTGTGGAAGTGACAGGACCTGAGTTGGGCTTTGAAGGGTGGATAGGTTTTGGATAAATAGAGAAGGGAGAGTGGATTGTGGATAAAGGCACAGGGACAGAATGCTCAAGGTGTGTTTGGAAAGTCAGTGAATCACAGAATTACAGAATCTTGGAATTGGAAGGTATCTTAGAGGTTATTTAGTCTAGCCCTTACATGATCCCTTCCCTTCTGTTCTTGGCAGCTGGTTGCTCAGTCTTCTAGTCACAGAGAATTCATGTCTCCAGCCTTGGTTCTGTCTCTTACATGATAACCCTTCAGATAACAAGGCTGTGATTGTGTTCCCTCTTCAATGTATTTTGGTTCCTTCAAGCTGTATGTAACAGTTTCAAGGCCCATTGTCACTCTGGTCACCCAATTCTTCAGGGCCCAATTTTTAAATGTTCACTCTTAAAAGCGTTCAAGACTGAACGTAATTCTTCAGCTCAGGGTACCACGGGACTAGTGCCTTCCTCATTCTGAACCATATGGGTTCATTCAGAAAACGCAGGCCAGCCTAACTAACTTCACTGCTTTCTGATAGGGTTCTTATCAGTAGAACAAGTATTTGTCAAACAAGCCAACCAAGTGGCTACATCAAATGGTTTGTTTTTATATGTTATATCTGATAAGTCTGTTCCTGGGGTGGTGAGCAAGGAAGGAGCACAGGCTCTTAGCCAAGCGGGCAAACTTATGGAGGAGATAAGATCTCAGTTTTTTATTGTTGTCATTTTTTAATCAGCCAAAGGTTGTTTTGCAGAACAAATGTTTTTAAGTCGTTTGGCAAAGGGCCCTCTTGCCTCGCTCCTCACCACCACCTCTACCTCCCCAATCTTCACAAGAGTGGCACCTACAGTTATCTACCATCGATAGAAACAGGTTTAAGGTCTCTAGGACTCATTGGGAAAATAAGAGTGGTGCTATACTGTTGGCTGCCATGGTGATGCCAGTCTCCGTGAAAACAAACACTGGCGGTGCCATTTGGCAACAGAAGTGGAAGCATCCATATTGAGTAGGAAGATGAGGCACAATTCTGCATTCACAGTCATTTTGACATGGAGCAGAGAGGGGAACCCACTGGAGCTTGGCAGGATGAGGTTAGGTAAGCTCTTTTAAGGAAACATCTTTAGCAGTATTGAGTTCAATAAAGATAAAAATCTTCATGATGCTTAAGGAGGTAGGATTGAAAAACTGAGAAAATTGTATCAAAAACATCCCACAGAACTGGGACAGGGAAAAGAGTACTGAATAATACTGCTCAGGTGAATTGAGTTTGAGGTTTTTTTAGGGGTTGTGGTGGTGGTAGTGAAGAGGATTGGGACTGGGAATGCCCTGGAATGATTTGCTTTGAGTGACAACTTGGGTATTTCATGGTATCCTCACATTCCAGGTCCTCATATTCTCCTGAAGCAGGAGCCATGGTAGGATCGCTTTGGCTGAGGAAGTTGGGAGGTTAGTGGGCAACTTTTCCCTCTGACAGTCAAAGAGAAGCACATGTCAAAGTAGCAAATGGCACAGCTGAAGAGGTGGAAAGACTTGTGCTTATGGTATCTTGCAGTGGTGTCAAACCCAAATAGAAATATACCGAAGGTGGCATATTGACTTAGAAAACCAAAAATTGCCATTACCTACATTTTATTGTATTTTTTTTATTTTGTTAAACATTTCTCAATTACATTTTGATCTGGTTCTGACACAGTGCATCTGATACCATGACCTACTGGGTCTCATGTAGAGTCTACACTGGAGATTAGCTCCTTGAGGGTTAGAATGGGCAATCTGAACTTCCTGTTTTCCTCATCTGTGAACCATTGTATTCTGCACATAATAGGTCATGGATACTTGTTTTTGTCACTGAGTCCCTCAGACAAAACATCAATGAGCCCATCCTATCTCTTGGGAATCACAAAATTGCTCTCTATACCCCCTACTCTGCTGGGGCTAGCTAAGTACTGTTTATGCTCACCATGCCATCAGATTATGCTCATAGATAAAGAGAAAGGAGGTGGCACTGCATCTGCATGCACAGCACAGCTACTAAGTATAAAATGTGGGACTTGGACCAGATCCTACAGATTGCAGCTCTGATCCTCTGATCCTCACAGCACTCCTCCAGTTCTTGAAATGTTACCTGTCAGCAAGCTAGGGTTCAGCCTTTGTAGGCCATCAAGCACTGCAAGTCAGAGGATTGAGTTGAAGCAGATACCCTGTGTCAATGCAGTGTTTTGTTGGTGCCTAAGACGTTTAAATACTTCAATATGTCAAGGGATCTGGGAGCTTGTCAGGGTGCGTGTTCAGATCAAACCCCACCAACAGTTTGAACAGTTTGGTAAGTGATCTTGGAGAGTGCTGACACTAAAAAAATAAAAAAATAAATAAAAAATAGAATCATCCTGTGACCAAGGTAGTAGTGAGCTCCTCAGAATTCATTTGGGTTGAGATTCAGATTTCAGAAATCGAGATCATCACTGGGTCTGTCCTCTCAGTCTTTCCTGCTTGGTATTATTTGGCAGGACTTGTGCTTTATTGACATATCTTTTGAGAACCCAGGGTCTACCTCCATGTCACAGTGAGGCATCAGAATTGCACTTCTGTGAAGGAGAAGCTCTGATGATCCCTCTATAAATGCTTCCTATTGGATTAGCATGTCTTAGGGGTTACCTATCCACACTCACTCCCCCAGGACTTCTCCCTCCTCTTCTCAATGTTAGTCTCTTAAAACCCCGCAAAATTCTTGGTCCCAGGCTCCCACAAGGGTGTGCTAGATAGCTTCACCTTGATCTTGCCCAAATCTCTGTTGCCTGATGGGCTGGGCACCAAGGGCTTTCTGATTCAGGTTTGAGGGACCCATGTTTAACTTGTGATTCCTTGAAGCCAAATTTCTTTCCCTTCAGTCAGGTGACATAGACTCCTATGGAAACAAGTCAGGGTTAAACTCAACCTTGTGGGCATGATGCCCAGGCAGAGTATCTGGTGCATGCAGGAACCACACTTGGGGCAGTCCTGCCCCTGGTGACTGGGACTTGGATCTTCAAGCTAGGGCTCATATAGACATCATCAGCTTATACATTCCCTACAAATTGTCCAAGCAGGAGAAGGGGACTAAACTCTCTTGTCTATACCAGTTTCAGGTTGCCTTTGGTGAATTATCTTCTCCTTTAATATACATTTTTGACCCATCATCTCCTATATAAATATGTTTGAAGAGAACAGAGAGGGAACACAGTATTTTTTCCTGTGCCTTTTCTCTGAACCTTTAGCAAAGGCTCTAAGTCATAGCATAGGTGCCTGGTTGAGCTAGGTCTAGAATCCAGGACTTTCTTCCCTACCCTCTTTCTATCAAGGAGCATTATGAGGCTTAGGTGTTATCTCATTAGCCCCTTTCCCCTGCAATCAACCATTTCTTCTTTTCTATTTTTGGTGTAGACTATTCTGAAAAGGGCTAAAAATATAGATGACGTTGTCGGGTAAGTTACTGTTTGTTCTTTTAAAAACCTTGTCAGTGAGGTGCCCTCCTTTTCAGAGAATCACAAATATTGGAACTGAAAAAGAGCTTAGAGATTATCTGGTTCATCTCCCACATTTCAGATGAGAGAATAGAGATCCCCAAGAGGGGAAATCAAATCAATTACCCAGGGTCTCCCAGAAATTTCATCATAACAGGCTTTAGAATCTATATCCCATGCCAAGGCTCTTTCTGCTGAGAAGCTGGGAAGTTTGTGGCTCTGACCCTTACCAGACCTCTTAACTGGAGATGAAAGATGTCAGCTGATACCTCTCTATGCTTCAACCTCTCCAACCCCAAGAAAGGTTTTTGATTGGCCTTGTGGGAAGAAGGGTACCCTCAATGGCAGTACAGCATATACTCAGAGAATTAAAAGGAACCTTACCTTTTTTTTTTAGAATTTTTTTTATTAATTTGTTTTCAGTTTTCTACAATTAATTCCATATATCTTAGATTTTTCCCCTTTCCCCCCACCTTTCCTCTCCCTCCCCCCTCCCTCCCTGAGACAGCATGCAATCTTATATAGGTTCTACACATACGTTCTTATTAAATACATTTTCACCTTAGTCATGTTGCATAGAAGAATTAAAATAAATAGGAAAAACCATGAAAACAAAACAAAAGAGAAAATTGATCTGCTTCATTCTGTGATCCAGTTCCATAATTCTTTCTCTGGATGTGGAAGGCATTTTGCCTCAAGAGTCCACTGGAAATTTTTTAGGTCCTTGCATTGCTGTGAAGGGCTAAGTCTACCAGAAAAATTCCTCGCACACAGTAATTGTTGCTGTGTACAAATTTCTCTTGGTTCTGCTCCTTTCCCTCAGCATCAGTTCATATAGTCCTTCCAGGCCTCTGAAGTCTTCCTGTTCATCTTTTCTTATAGCACAATGGTATTCCATTACATTCATATACCACAACTTGTTCAGCCATTCCCCAATTGATGGGCATCCCCTTGATTTCCAGTTCTTAGCCACCACAAAGAGAGCTGCTATAAATATTTTTGTACATATGGGACCCGTTCCCATTTTTATGATCTCTTTGGGATGTAGTCCTAGAAGTGATAGTGCTGGGTCAAAGAGTATGCACATTTTTTTAGCCCTTTGGTCATAGTTCCAAACTGCTCTCCAGAGCAGTTGGATCAGCTCATAGCTCCACAAACAGTGAATTAGTGTTCCAACTCTCCCACATCTTTCTCCAACATTTATCATCATCCTATTTTGTCATGTTAGCCAATCTGATAGGTGTCATGTGGTACCTTAAAGTTGTTTTGATTTGCATCTCTAATCAATAGTGATTTAGAACATTTTTTCATATGACTATAGATAGCTTTAATTTCTTCCTCTGAAAACTCCCTGTTCATATCCTTTGACCATTTATCAATTGGGAAATGATTTGCATTCTTGTACATTTGACTCAGTTTTCTGTATATTTTAGAAATGAGGCCTTTATCAGAGACGCTAGTTGCAAAGTTCTTTCCCAGTTTTCTGGGAAGTAACCATACCTTAAAGGTCATTTAGTTTAATCTCCTTCCTAATATAGAAATCTCATGTATAATATGCCACACAGCTTCTGATTGAGCTCTTCAAGTGATGGAAAACTCACTTTCTCCCAAGCTAGCCTGTTTCATGTCACCTCCATTCAAAAATTCTTCCCTTACTGATTTTTGAGGTTCCATATTAGAGATTCAGTCATCTGGGTTAAACATTTCTCCTTCCTTGATGATATTTTTTAAAAAACCAAATACCCTGGAGGTAGGGGATGGAGGAGGTAGCACAAGCTCCCAACAAGCTTATCACTAAGCACTGACTTTGTAGTCAAAGAGCCTGCTTTCAAATCCTGGCTCTGCTACTTACAGTGTGACCTTAGGCAAATTACTTGCCCTCTCTGGCCCTGTTTCTTTGCCTGTAAAATGAGACAGATACTGAGATATTTTTCAACTCTAGATCTATGAGCCTAAGGAATGAACTTGGAAAAGGAAGGAGCCACTAGGTAAGAGATAATGGAAATCACCAAAGACCACATTTACCAGCTTTGTGATTTTGTTGTAGACTGACCCTGCTGGGAATGAATACACACACACACACACACACACACACACACAAATACACATACCTATATGGATATGTATCCCATGTAGATGTTTATGTGCATGTGTGTATACCATGTATGTATATATGTGTATATATGTATGATATACATGTATATGTTCTCTGCTCAGGGTGGGAACTTCAGGGGTAATCCCATAGGAGTTAGAAGACAGGTAAGGAGAATGATTTTCTCATGGGGACAATTCTTGGACTTCTTAAGTCCCTGGGCCTCTTCCTGCTATGTCACACAGCTGAGGGCTGTGTTTTGAGAGACTATTGATGATGATATTTGGACTATGGTTCTTAAACCTAAACAGGATGAAACTGATCATGAAGGTCCAGTGTAGCTCTCACATGCTAGGAATGTGCCTCAGGCCCCCTTTTTGGGATGCTGCAGTAATTTCCCAATATACTTCCTCACTCAACTTTGTTATAAAGAAAACATTAAGCAAAGCCCAATTAACAAAGCATCTAAATTTGATATAGTATGAAACATTGCACATCTTTAGTTCCCTACTCTCTCTCCTGAGAGAAAGGAAATGTATTTCATCCTATGTTTCCTAGGATCAAGACTGGTCCATTCATCTGAGTTTGGCAGCATTTTAGTGTGTTTTGATCCATCCATCCCCTCTTTTCACAGATAAGGAAACTGAGGCATAAAACATTAAATGCCTAAGGTGATAAAACTAGTTTTGAAGCTAAGTCCCTTGACTTCCATTCCAACATTCTTTCCACTGTGACTCCCCACCTGATGCTACAGAGATCAACATCTTAACTTAAACATCAGCTGTCAGGGTTCCTAACCAAATATGTTCAGTTGACACTGCTGACAGCTGGATAGCACCTCTGAAATAAAGTTAATACTAAGGCTTTCCCAGGGAAGTTCAGGGATCACTTTAGAGAATAGCAAGGGCAAAAGTCCAGAGACTAAAGGACAGGCCCTCTGGGTTCACTCCAAGCAGGGGATCTAGCGCTATTGGTGAATAAATTCTAAAGCCCAGGTCTGGGTCCTTCTCAGGGGCTCATTGCCTTCCTTATGGCCACTAATATCAAATGTGGAAGAAAGTTGACCTAAAGTCTGGCCTGATATGGGATGAACCAGGGACCTGGCTTTATAAAATGGAGATGAGAATTTGGCTTAGCTGGTAAGGAATCTGGGTGTATATGTGTGTGTAGGTAGAGGTGGAGGAAGGGGAACTTTGAAATCCCTGCTCTGGGACAGTAGGCAGAGGGAGGTATGAGTGATCCACAAGTAATGACAGGATTTTCCTGAAGTCAAGAATTTGTTAGGGTTAGGGATTTCCTAAGGTTTCTCCACAACCAATTCTGGCCCCAACAGGAGGGTGACCTTGGGAGTTCCTGGCTCTTCCTTCAGGGAACTCTTGGTCCAATATGTTGTACCACAAAGAGTTTTAGAATTTGAGACAGACTTGTTTCCAAATCCTCCCTCACCAGTGTGACCTTGGGCAACTCACTCACTTTTCTGGGCTTCAGTTTCACCAGCTGTTAAACAAGATACACTAAATCACTTCTAGTCCTCTCCAAGTCTCAATACCCCGATTTCTGGATCCCAGGGGTTGGGTCAGAGAGGACCCTTCTCCTTCCCCCAGTAATCCCTGCCTCGGGATGCTGGTCTCTGCGCGCGCCATCCCCCTCCCCCCATCGCCAGATCTACTTCTTTCTTCTGCAGTCCGGGTTTTGGGCCAGTCAGACCACAGCCTGGTGGGGCTGCTATACAGACAAGCGTCTAAGGGGAGGGCTCAGGACTCGCACATGGACAACAGCAGCAGGTAAGTCCCAGGTCCAGCCAGGGACCGCTGCCGCAGTTACCGTATTTATCAAGGGCGAGCTGGGTCCTTGGGGGTGGGGGTAGGTGGTGGGGCGGACTGAGGTTGTCACTGCGGAAGTGTTACCGTATTTGCTGAGAGTCGCGCGGAGAGCCTCCCTAGTCCTGGAGAGCTGAGTGGGCATTTACAGCAGGAGGATTACCTTATTTACCTAAGGGTGCCTGAGGTCGCTGCGGGTGGGCTACCGTAATTACTGAATAAAGCGTTGATGCATGGGGCCTGGGGATGAGGGGGCAGCAGCACGACTACAGCCTTCTTTCCGAGCACGAGCCTGGAGGCTTGCTGCTGAGGGTGCGGAGGTGGGTGGGCTGGAGGTTCTGCGGAGGTGAAACTCAGAACCGGAGCTGATAGAAGTACCTAGAAAAAGGTGGCTTCGGGAGAGGTATTGTGTTTAAAAGGGAAGTGTAGTTGGAAGTTTACCGTATTTACTGTAAATTTAGCTTGAAGCCGTGGCGACCAGCTCTCGCTCTCAAAGTAACCGTATTTCCGTCATGCAGCGCAGCCTCTCGTGGGGTCAGAGCCAGAAGGAGGAGGAGCAGGGACGCAATCCAGGCTTGTGAGTTTGGGGCAGAGGGACGGGCACAGGAGCCTGGAATCATCGCCAGCTTCTTGGACTGACTCTGGGAGAGGGACGACCTCAAACCGCTCTGTGTGCTGCAGAGGCTGGGGTGGGAGGAGACATGGCAGGGACTTGTGAATGGGCTCTGGTGCAGGGACTTGGGACCTTTAAAAGGAGTTGTCTGCTCCCAGGATTTGGCTTCGTGCCTAGGCAAGGCCTCATGTGTCTCTGCCTCCCTGATTTTCTCTGATGCTCCCAAATATCCCCAGTTCACCTCTGCTTTTTTGCCCCTACCCTATTCTACACGTGGGAAGATGGAGAGGGGAAAGAGTATATTGCAGTGGTTGTAGGGGAGGAAAAGTCCCAGGACCCCTTACCTCTAGACTTGTAAAGTCTGGTCTTAGGGACTAAATCCCAGAATTTCAGGATAGGAAGCAAGCATGGCCAGTGCCTCTCCAGGGGCTAAGAATGTGGTCACCTGCCTCCTCCTTCCAGGCTTACCACAGTGTAAGCTACATAATAGATACTTAATAGATGCTTATTGACAAATTCTAGGAAAGGTTCGAGAGCAAGGGTATGGGGACAACTGGGGATGGGAACCCTGGATTCTAGTCCTGGCTCTTCTACCTTGAACACTGGGGCCTAGCACGCAGTAGGCATTAATAAATGTTCACTGAATTGAATTTGTTTAATTGAAACTTTCTGAGGCTCAATCTCCTTACCTGAAAAGTGGGGATAAATAACCCCTGCCTGTCTTGAAGTAGAAAGAAAATGCTAAAAGAATCTAAGGGACCTTATAAATGTCATGGGTTTTTAGTAATAATGTAATAATTCTAGTGATAGCTAGCATTTATATGTTGTTTTACATAATTAACTCATTCGATTTTCACAACAGCCCTGTGAGGGAGGTGTTATTGTTATCCCTATTTTACAGCTGAGGAAACTGAGGCAGACAGTGATTAAATGACTGACTTGTGCAGGGTCATTATAGTTAGTACTTTTCTGAGACAGGATTAGCATTTGAATTTAGCAAACATAATAGTAATAATAAATAATATTTTTACTACACTGGAGTATGTACTCTGAAGGAGAGAGGGCCCTTGGGACTTCAAAATGATAAATGAAGGAATCCTAGAATTAGTTTGAGTTAATCTACAAATATTTATTGCCTACCTTAGTGAATGATCACTTCTGGTAGTATGAGGATACAGAGAAACAGAAGACATCATCACTGACATCTTCATACCATGGTCTCTAGTTGTGGACACAATATGAAGAGTTACTGCGCATCTGTAAAATAGTACAATGGAGGGAGATTGGTCTTGAAGCCAGGAGGCAATCAATCCATAAACGTTTATTAAGTACCTACTATGTGTCAGGCTCTATGCCAGATGCTTGGGGACCAGGGTTTAATTTCTACTTTATACAAACCTATTGTATTCTCTATATGACCTTGGGCAAGTCACTTGACCTTGCTATGCTTCAGGAAACTTTTTTTATGTTTATTTATTAATTTGTTTTCAACCAACAAAAATTTACTTTCTCTTTATTCCTTCCTCACCCATCATTAGTTTTTTTAAAAAGGATAAAAGCCTTCTGCATCATAGTCATGTATAATCAAGCAAAACAAATGTCTTCATTTGCCATATCCAAAAATATATGTCTCATTCTGTGAGACATATCCATCACCTCCCTGTCATGAATTGGGCAGCATGCTTCATCATCTGTCCTTTGGAATCATGGGTGGTCCTTGCATTGAAAGGAAACTTTCTAAGAATAGAATTTACAGATGAGGTGCTATCTTGCTTCAGGAAGGGAGATTGTGCACCAGGAACTCCCCATTACAATGGAGTCCCAGGCCCAGATTAACAACAGCAACAGACATAGTGGGAGGACCTTGAATTTGGAATCAGAGAATCTCCACCCAGATACTGGCTTTGCTACTTCCTGGATGCCCTTCTCTCTGGTTCTCTCTTTCCTTACCTGTAAAATGAAGGGGTTGATCTAAATTAAATTCAAATAGAAAAGGATCTCTGTGGGACCATACTGATTTAGAAAACCACAAATTAACATTATCTATGTTGCATTGTATTTTTATTTTATTAAACATTTCCAAATTAGATTTTAATCTGCTACTGGGAGTATTGAGGGCCTTGAGCTTGGCACTTCTGTTCTAGACAATCTCAAGAATTAAATCTTATGATCTCATATGTAAAATGTTAGTAACTTCTATAGGAGTTCTAAGCAGGTCAGAGAAGGCAGAGGAGGAAGAGGAACCAGATGAGATTGGGCCTGGAAGAATGAATGGGATTTGAAGAGGTTATATTTGGTTTTGGCTGGGAGGATTGCTAAGGCTTATTCTACTGGCAGTAAACTAGTTTGTCTGGCATCAGGGCTCACTCCAGTGAAAAGAAGGCTGGCTTGGAAGTCAGGGGACTCCTATTGGTTTAAATCTTTCCTCTAAGGTTTACTAGCTGTGTGACCTTGGGCAAGTCAGGAGCTCAGTTTACTTATCTGTCAAATCAGAGGTTTGGACAAGATGACCTCTGATCTAGCTATAAATCCATCATCCTGACTGCAATGGGGAAAAGTGGGAAGTGAGGCTGGTTACAGATAAATTACTGAGAGGCTGCCACTCTTCTCTAGCACAAGAAGGTAGGACTAAAAGATTTAGAGTTGGACTTCTTCTAGTCTAACTCCCCCATTTATAGATGAGGCACCTGAAATGTAGGGCCATTAAGTGAGGCAAGCCGTCAGTTCAACTCAGATTTTTAGATTCCAAATTCATTTTTCCCATCATGTGGTCCCTTCCCATACAGCCCCTAGTTGGGGCAAGGGGTTATTATGGACCTGTGTCAAAACCATTCCATTTCCCTATGCCCTTTCTGTGTCTGTCTCCCCAGAGGTTGGTGACTTAATGAATGGAACCCTTGTGCTGTTGGAAGTGCCCATGTCAGACCTGTCCCCACCAGGAGGAGAGCCTTCTGAGGCAGATGAGGAGGAGAGTCCCAGCGATGAACAGGGTCTCATTATCCACCATCCAGCAGAGGAACAGGCATACCGATGCCTCTTATGTGGCCAGACCTTCTCTCAGCAGTCTAGCCTGGTTCGGCACCACAAGGCCCATGCTGGAATGAATGGAGCAGGGCGGGCTTTATATGTCTGCCCTGAGTGTGGCAAGGCCTTCAACATCCAGCACAACCTCTCTGTCCACCAGCGCACCCACACAGGGGAGCGACCCTTCCCATGCCCTGAGTGTGGACGGCGATTCAGCCTCAAACAGAATCTGCTCACCCATCGGCGCATTCATAGCGGCAAGAAGCCTTATCAGTGTGCCCAGTGCAGACGCTGCTTCCGAGAGGCCCGCTTCCTCCTTAACCATCAGCGTACTCATGCCAAGATGTCCCCTACTCCACCCCAATGTTCCGAGGTTTCTGGGGAGCAGTGATGCCACTTCTGTCTTTGCTATGGATGGAGCTTTGCCTAAGAAGGCTGTCTTGAGACTTACATATTCGACCATGGCCGTGCAACTGAGGGGCAAGGTGCTCATCTAAGCCAGGCTCAGTGTTCTAACCATTGTTTCTTCCTTGATCCACAATGCCCTCTGTAATAAGATTGTATACAGAGAGTTCACTGAATTCACATTTGCTGTGTTCTGCTTTCCAATCCCTAACCCTAGAGAGAGGTGAGAAAGTAGGTCCGTAATGGTGGTGAGAAGTCCAAGAGAATGGGAGGGCTGGAACTTGCAGGTGCATATGGGCTGTCTAGTGCCTGCTGTCCAGGGCAACCCCTTGGAGGGTACCCCAAGCCCTAGGTGATCCCATCTTGCTGAGCATAGCTGCTTTGGCCAGGATTACTGCTCCCCTCAGTTTATTATTTGTAGAAGATGAGACCGTAAGGGAACAAAGAGATCTGAGACTTGAGTCTCAGCATCTCATGGGGGGGAAATGTCATTCTATGGTATCAGGGAAGAGGAGAACTGAAATATAGAAATTTAAGTCAGTATAATAATTTCACCTCAATTTTATAGAATATGTTTTTTTCGATATACTTGGATTTGTACAAATGAAGGATTACTTTACTTTTCCCCCTCCATTTATAATAGCTCATCTGCCTTCTGTTTTTCTCGTTCCCCACTTAATTTGGTTATACTACTTATTCCCTGTGTGACCATGTGGAAGTGATTTCACTTCCCTGGGCCTGAGTTTCTAGATATCTCTAATATTCCCACCAACTCTGAATTATAAAACTTCTGGCACTATGGGCCTTCCTGTTTCCCATTCTCATCCCCAGGCATCCTGGCCTCACTATGTACTGGGATGGGTGATAAATGTTCTACTCTGAATTACCACTACTTTACCACTGAATTAAGATTTATTCATTGCTGCATATGATAGCACAAACCTGTAATCTCTGTTACAATGGGAGACTGAGGTTGGTGGATCAACTGAGTTCTAAAATTCTAAGCTGCTTTAGGGCTAAAGTTTATCATGTGTAAATCTAATGCCAATATAAGGAGCACCTAAGGAGGGTCCCAGGTCTAAAATGGAGAGTCAAAGTTTCTATGTAGATCAGCAGTAGGGTTGGGTCAGTGGGTAGCCCTTGTACTTACAGCCTACAAGAGATAGGGAAACTCAGTCTCTCTCTCTCTGTATATATACATATATATGTATGTGTATATATATATACATACATATATATGTATATATATGTGTGTGTGTGTGTATGTGTTATAACACAGACAAATGTGAGGTATGTGTTGAGGGCTGAAAAGGTGGTATTATTTAGGGAAAATACTGAGTATATAGAGGTTTATGTGACATATGACCCGGGCAGTCATTCATTAATTCAGCTAACCAAAAAAAAATTTTGTTCCTAAGATATGGGAGCTTAGTCTATTCTTTCCTAAGGGGGTATTGGTTCTAGTGGATATGATTTGTATCAATTTACAGTCATAGTGAAAGTGATCAACACAATAAAACTTTCTTTCTGAAGAGCTCTCTTTCCTTTTCAAAATGCTTTGGCATTTTTGAACCTTATAACACTCTTGGAATTTAGAGACATCAGGGATTATTATGAATGTGCCCTTGGTTTTGATGTTACCCAGAGGTGTTACCTTGGAAACTTGAGGTACTGAAAGAATCTGTCTGTAGGCAGACAGACATTACCCAGAATTCCTGAAGTACCTGTGATTGCGAACCTAATGTACTTCTGAGAAGGAGGGCAGCCTTGCTGAAGAGACTGGAGATATGGATGAAACCCTGATTGGTACTTCTGGGATGGTCTGATCAAGGAGCTTCATAATGGCTGTTGGCCATCAACCAACAGACAGATTTGAGTGGAGGCTATGGAGACTGAGGTATGGATGAGAGTAGAGTGGGGACTGGACCAGACCAGATTACATTGGTTACTAGTGGAACCAAGAGATCATGACGGGGTTTAGTTAAGATGGGCATACTTGATCCCTAAAAGTTTCTTTTACTATTCTCTCTTGCTGGTTAGGTGGGCTGTTCTCTATCAAACTAATCTGTTGCCCTTCTTAACTTCATTGTTGAGGGGAGGGGGGGAAGGCAATAAGAGGAGAGAACAGACAATTTTGTACCTCTGTGAATATGCCTTTTAGACAGTTGGTCCCTGTAGTTGCTAACTTTTATCCTTCATGCTATTTGAAATTGTTATTTTAAAAAAATTAATAGCCATTGGTCCAAGGTGGCTTAATTATTGAATGTGTGTAGCTTGGGAGTGAGAAGTACAGGGTATGTCTTTTTCCTTTTGGTGGAGACAGGATCTAATAAGAGGGAGTATAATACTTTTATTACAGTTCAGAATGTGTATGAATTCTGATCATACGAGAGAGAGAGAGAGAAAGAGAGAGAGAGAGAGAGAGAGAGAGAGAGAGAGAGAGAGAGAGAGAGAGAGAGAGAGAGAGAGAGAGAGAGAGAGAAAAGATTCCTAAGAAAAATGAACCAAAGAAAAGCCTTTGTTGTTAGGGTTGGAATTGCCTTTTTATCCTGAGGGAACTGAAGCTGCTTGGATTTGAACTTAGGTTATCTGACTTCTGAGAGGTTTAGGCTTTTTACATTAGACAAAGTCCATCCATCTTGTTTTTTCATCATTCTCTGGCCCTGAGGCTAGGGCAATCCCCCAGCTGAGGATTATAGCTATGGCTGAAGCTAAAGATGGTAGAAATGTCAGCTTCCTACTGAGGATCTACCCCAAAGGTTTAGTGGATTGACTTATCCAGTAGAGACTTCATCCTGTGAAGAACCAGTCCAATCTAGCCACCAGTGGAGTGACTTGCTGGAGGACTTTATCAGAAGAAAAAGCAATTCCAGGTCCTGAAGCACCAGGAGTTGTGAATTACCTTTTGCCACATGTGTATTATATATAGGTACTTCACTACCACTGAACACTGTTTGAATCGATTATTCTCATCAATGCTGTATGTGTATTTGTGGGAGAGTATAACCGGAGCCTTGGGGAGGAGTGTTATACCAACTATTCTTACTGTGCCATTTTAGTAAATGCCTTTGCTAAAAGCTAATTAAGACTACTGGATGACTGTCATTGGGAAACATTCTGGTGGGGACTCATGAGCTGTGATGAGCAGTCACCAACAAGGTTACCTGTGGGGAAACAATGTGTAGTAGAAGTATATAGAGTACTAGACTTGGCATAGTCTTGTGTCAGTAGCACAACTCTAACACTAGCGTTCTTTTAGTTCATGTTTGATATTGAGATGAATTGAGGCACTGAACTTTTTACAAAAAGGAGATTTACTTTGCCCTAATACAGCGAGAATATGGGACAACACTTAGCTTCTCTGGGCACGGTTCCCCTCATCTTTATATGAAATGTATCTGGCCATCAGGGCAGGATATAGTGGAGGACTTGGTGACTCAAGTCATATACAGACATGTTCACCAAGTCAGACTTGCCTAGACTTCATGTGCCTGGGACTTTATATTCCCTTGGATGTTCAGGGCCATTCAGGCCAGCTTTTTTGGTAAAGCTTCCTTATGTTGTGGATCGGAGGAGAGAAACTATATCAGGGAAATGCTGGTCCTACCACATCTGCCTCTTAGGTTTTTGCAGTCTCTGTTTCCTCATTTGTAAAATGAGGAAGTTGTAGTCCTTTCCAGTTCTACTCCTATGGTCCTATAATCCTTAGAACTTGAGAGTAGCAGTACTACTTTGGGGACCCAACCTGTCAATGCAAGTGTTGGTTGGGAGAATAACTGTGGGGAGAGGGTGATATTACATATAAGTCTGGTTATCTTTTCTTTTCTTTTTTTTCTTCACTGCAGTCTCATTTTATTAGGATCTAATAATAAAGTAATTGAGAAATCTCTTTTCATAGATCACACTATACAAATTCAGAAAGCAAATATGTTTTTTTTTTTTTTAAAAAGGCCCCTGAGGCTTGAGTTAATTGCAATATGTGGGGCAGCTAAATTGTTCCTCTATGGAGATTATCATGCCTTGTCCTGGAGATATTGAAATGAGATCTCACAGCATTTCAAGACTGATTCAAACCCAGATCTTCTATGCCACATAAGTGCTACTTTAACCAATACTCATTTTCTCTTTTGGGGTTTAACCTGCTATATCTTCCCTAGGTAGTCACAGAACTCCCATATCATTCTCATAATTTCTGAGTAGATTCCTTGGCATTTTCAGTCCTAGATTAGTTTGCTATCTGATGTCGTTTCTTAATTATGGCATCTTAAAGACATCACTGAACCAACTTAGGGTATCCTGATCCTCTTGTGGAGGTCCCTGCTTGGACCTGATATTTCTCAGTGTTTTCTGTTCTTACTGCCTCTTGTTTGATGTCAGATCATGTGAACCTCATTCTCTTCCAGACTTGCATCATTCAGGTACTCTGCTGCACTATTACTGTTGCCCTCTGTTTCTCCTTCTCAGGAAAATGTTATAGCTCTTACAGAATGACATAGCCAGGTCCACATGCCTTTGGGCCACTTAATACATTTCTATCCCTTTGAGTAGGCTGAACATTAGAAGCCTCTACTCCAGTGAATATATTCTAATCTAATGTAGTCTAGGCTCTCTCTCTCTCTCTCTCTCTCTCTCTCTCTCTCTCTCTCGCTCTCTCTCTCATTTGTGGGGGTGGTGTTTTATTTTTGTCCACGTAGATTATGTATGTATATATTGATTTGTCTGTGATATGGCTTACAGGGAAGCAAGAATAGACATTTTTTTTAGCATTTACTCCTCCCATTCTTCTCCAAAAAAGACTTTGGTTCTTGTTATATGGGCAAACAGGAGGTAGGGGCCAGAAGCTTGACCCCTCTACTTTTCTCAAGAAGGAGGAAGTACCAAACTAGAATTATATCTCTCTGTTCTTTAAATATTATCAGTTTAGGGCAGGAATGGGAAACCTGCAACCTTGAGGCCACATGAGTTTGGCCTTTTTACTGAATCCAAATTTTACAGAATGAATCTTTTTTTTTAAAAGGGATTTGTTCTCTGAAGTTTGGATTTAGTCAAAGGTTCACACTTGCGGACTTAGAGGTCCACATGTGGCCTTGAGGTCACAGATTCCCTTTCCCTGGTCTAAGGGAAGTAGATTTTAAGTTCAAAGTAAACTCCTGATCACTATTCCTTGGTAAGAATGGAGGGCTCCAAACTATGTATCCAGGACTGGACTCCCTTCCCACTAAATACCACTTACACAATGAGCACTCATAGCAAATAAACTATTTATCCAAGTTGATAGAAAAACAGAGATCAAGGAAATACATAGGCTCTCTCTCTGTCTCTCTCTCTCTCTGTCTCTCTGTCTCTCTCTCTCTCTCTCTCTCTCTCTCTCTCTCTCTCTCTCTCTCTCTCTCTCTCTCTATATATATATATATATATATATATATATATACACACACACACTGGATAATACAGAGTGAAGAAACTTTACATTTCCTTCTCCAACTCATTTTACAGATAAGAAAACCAAGGCAAACAGGGTTAAATGACTTGCTCAGGGTCACGCAGTAAGTGTCTGGGGTTGGATTGAATTCAGGTTTTCCTGATTACAGATCTGATGATCTATCTGCTGCTTCACTTAGCTGCTGTGTGTGTGTGTGTACCTACCTTTAAGATTTATGGGACAGGCTAGGTAGAACAGTGGATAGAGCACTGGATCCGGAATCAGAAAAACTGATCTTCCTGAATTCAGATCTTGCCTCAGGCACTTGTTACCTTTGTGACCTTTATCTGTAAAATGAGCTGAAGAAGGAAATGGCAAACTGTTCCAGTACCTTTGCAAAAAAAAAAAAAAAAAAAAAAAAAAAAAACAAAAAACCCCCAACCAAACAAAAAAAAAAACCTTCCCCAAATCCCGAATGGGGTCACAAAGAGTTGGACTCAAATGAAAAATAACTGAAAGAATAAAAAGACATATGGAGCATGTTCCTCATAACAATCCTGTGGATTTGATAGTGGAAGCAAATAGGGTTAAGTGACTTGACTGGGGTCACACAGCTAGTAAGTGTCTGAGATTGGATTTGAATTCAGGAAGATGAGTCTTCCTGACTGTAAACCTCATGCTGTACAGCACCACCTAGTCACCTCCTCTCACAGAGGAGGAAACTGAAGCCCAGAGTGTTTAATGAGTTTGTCTCACACCACATAAGGAATAATTAGCAGATCTGGGATCCAGTCTCCCGTTCTCTGTTTATTTCACCCTGTGGCTGGAAGATTCTCCAACCCCTCCTGCCTCCTACTCTAAGGAAAGAGTGGCTAAAGATGATGAAGTTTATCTTCCAGGACATATATATATATATATACACACACACACACACACATACACACACACACACTCATAAATACACACACATACATACTTACCTATGTCTTTTTACATACAAGAAACTGTCCTAGGTAGTGTGGATGCAAAGATGATAAGAATCACAGTTGAGAGCTGGAAGGGGTTTTAGTGGTCATCTTGACCGACTCTCTTATTTTTAAAGAGGGGGAAACTGAGGCCCAGAAGAATTAAGTGATTTCACTAAGTTCTTACAGTTAATAATGAAGTAGGATAATCAGGGTTTAAATCTAGGTCCTGTTGACTCCAAAGCCAGTCATGTTTCACAGCACCACATACATGGGAAACCTCATTCTTTAAGAGCAGGTAAGTGGCACAATGGATAGAGCACTAGACCTGGAGTTGGGAAGACTCATCTTTCTGAGTTCAAATCCAGCCTCAGACACTTACTGTCTGTTTGAGTGCAAGTCACATAACCCTGTTTGTCTCAGTTTCCTCATCTGTAAAATGAACTGGAGAAGGAAATGCAAACTAGTTAGTATCTTTGCTAAGAAAATCCTTAATGGAGTCGTGAAGATGTGACTGAACAACAAAAACATCCTTAATAAATGTATTTTCATTTATTCACATATTCAAAAGGTGGGGAGAAGAGAGACAGGGACTGGACTCATGTATTTGGGCATATAGAATGAGTACATACATGTATATACAACTCATCTCTTTGAGTCTTATCATAATCTTTCCTTGAGTTACACCATTCAGGTACACACAGAGATCTTAACATATACATGTACACAAACACACATGCATATACATACACAATATTAATACATCACAAATACAAATACTGACATTACACATATAAACACATGTGCACACACAGATACTATATACAATTATGCCACTCATGTTCACATGTGCATAAAACACACACAAAGGTATATCACACATAAATATACAGGATGAATCACTCTTCTTCCTTTCACCATCATGGTCATCTCCACCTCTACTTTTTCAGCCTTCTGAACTTGGCAGTAAGGAATCTCATGACATTTTTATGCTTTAAGGCCAGCTTGGGGCCTAGGAAACATTTGGAGCTAGCTGTGCCACCCAAAGTCTATGCCAATTTCCAGAGAGATGGGTAATGGGTATGGAGAGATAGAATCCTTTCCTTAGAGACCAGCTGAGGCTACTGTGCCCTTGAAATAATCTGTCCAACATGAGCAATTCTGAGGACCTTCTAAGTCCTGAAACTGGATTAGTGTTCAGTTCTGGAATTCAGCTGAGCCAAAGGGCCTATGGATATACTGTTGGGTGTGAGAAGGTGGTAGAAGGCTTTTGCTAAGGCAATTTCTTCATTGGAAAGGAGTGGCCAGCTCCTTTCAAGAGCAGAGTGCTATGAACAAATCTATTAATGTCTCTGAGTCTCAGTTGATTTTGTCTTCAAAATTCAGGGGGTGAATGTCGAGGGAAAGGGGGAAAGAGGGGAAGGGAACATGATGTTATAGAGAAAGTACTCACTTGACATCAGCAGATCTGAGTTCCAGTCTCAGCTTTGCCATTCACTATGACTTTGGGTAGTGTGATTTTGAAGAAAAAAGGCTGGATTTAGAATGAGAGGACTGGGGGTTGCTACTTATTACCTTTATGACCTTGGGCAAGTTATTTAACATTTCTAGATGCCAATTTTCTTACCTGTGAAATGTTAAGGGTTGGACCAGATTGTCTTTAAGGACCTTTCCACATCAAATATTTCATGATGCTATGGGTGACAACTGCCACTTTATGAACTGACTGAGCTACCTTAAGGAAAGATAACATTAAGACATAATAATAGTAACCAATATTTTTATAGTGCTTTAAAGTCTGAAAAGTGCTTTACATATACTATCTCACTGAATTCTCAAAACTCTGTGAAGTAGATATAACTTTTCCCATTTTCAAGATGAGGAAACTGAGATGAGAAAGGTAGCCTTGCCTAGGTTTACACATCATGTAAGTGTCTAAAGCAAGTCTTCCTAACTGTATTCCTATTATTGGACTCAGGTATTGCTTCCATGGATCAGCTCAGACATAGAGGGATGGATTAGATGACCTCTCAATATTTTTTTCCTCCTAGGTATCTAGGTCATTTAAGCCTAAGCCAACTGCAGAAACTTATAACCTCACAACTGTCTACTTTTCAGTGTTATCCAGTGAGGTGGCACAGTGGATGGAGCACTGGACCTACAGTCAGGGAGACCTGGGTTCAAATCCAAACTCAGATATTTACCAGCTATGTGACCCTGGGCAAGTCATTTAACTCCTGCCTAGCTCAATTTCCTCATCTGCAAAATGGGAATAATAATATCTCCTAGGGTTTTTGTAATGAACTTAGTACAGTGCTTAATAAATACTCATTTTCTTCCTTCCTTATTTTCATCAGTGAGGCAGGGATTGTTAACACTCATTTTATAGATGAAGAAACAGACTCAGGTGAAGTCCTGTGCCGGAATCACACAGCTAGATGGCAGCAGAGATGGGCCAAGAAGGAGGCAAGGAGGAACAGGATACTGTTTATGAATAAGGACCTTCAGGGATCAGTCAACCTTACATATTTAGGGTTGAAAATTTGACCACTAACTTTTGGTAGCAAACTATTTCACCTCTTGGCCTCATCTGTAAAATGAACCGTTTTAACTAGATGATCTTTTGGGTCCTTTCAGTTCTGAATCACGTGGTTCTCTTATCTGGATATTATGAGGCAGTGTTCAGCCTCCTTCGGGAGCAGTAAAATCGAAACCTCTCCATCGAAGATATATCTGGGTGAAGGCAATTTACAGGCTGCTGGTTTCCTTCTAATTTCCCCAGCAGGGAGATCTAGCGGGGAATTGGGGGGAAGGAGAAGGGCAGACTTGTCCTTAACTCTAGTCTAGACTCGCAGTCACTGACCACACCCCATTTCACTCTCTTACCTGGCCAGTCGACCCCACTGCCAGCACCTCATTCCTTGGGTGGAAAGAGCTGGGAGGCGGGTGCTCTCCTTTGGTCCTAGGTCAGGGTCACCGTCAGGTATCAAAATCAGTCTCTCTTCTGGCTGGGGACCCTGGAGTTTGGAGGAGGCTGGAGGCTGCAGGCAGGCATTCGGGGAGATCGAATGCAGGACAAACTGGGGCCACGGGCTCGGAGTCCTGAGAGAGCGCGGTTTCGGCATCCCGATCCAGGAAGCCCAGGTCTGCACGGTTCTCCCAATGTCCTGCCAGAGGGCCATTTCGACTACAGTTCCGAGCCAGGTCAGGGCACCGCGCATCCTCGGGAATCCTTCCTGAGCCCAGTCTGGACGGGATCTCGCCCCATTTCCTGTTTGTCCTCTGCTCGGACCCAAAAGGAGGGGAGGGATATTGCAATCCCCGCAGACCCTCCCCCCAGCCCCCGAGCCTGCTTGCGTGCCCACCTTCTGGGGAGGGGATTTCGGCCGGTCCTGCCTGGGCATGGCTGCAGTCAACCTGGCCCGGCTTTGTCGAATTAGAAAGCCCCGAGCCTCTGTACAGTCCTGCACGAATTGCAGCCAGCCCCTGGGGGCCCTCTGGCTGCCTGCTTCCTTCACAATCTAGATTCAGCCTCCCTTTTCAGACACTGCTCTACTCCACACACTTTACTGCCCGGCCAAAGTGGCCTACTTGTTGCTCCTCACACGGAGCTTCCCTGCTCTCTCATTTTCCAGGTCACGGTCTCTGCGCCTTTGCACAGGCTGACGATGTATGGAATGCATCACCTTCTCTTTTTAGAATCCTTGTGTTTCTTAACATCTCAGCTCAAATGACAATCTCTTCACAAAACCTTTCCTGACCCCCTCCCCGGCGCCTCCCTTGCACCTGCAAGTCTCCCTCTCTCCCTATTATCTTCTTTTTTAGCGGGTACGATTATCTACTGCTTATGTGTACACGCGATTCCCCTCCACTTCCCCCTAGAATATAAGCTCTTTGAGAGTAGGCACTGGATCAAATGAGTTGTAAAGTGCCTTTCAAACTTTATTATAATTACTCATTTTTTACCCCACTTCCCTCTCTCCCTTGCCCAAGGTAGGCTTGTTGATTGCTTGCTTGGTTCTCTAGCACTTGTAAAGAAAGGAATGTCTTCTGCTACCGTTAGAGCCACTCTTTGGATCAGCCCTCGGTTGGAAAGGGAAGTAGTGCTAACCCTTTCAATTGGGGGACACACTTAATATGCTTTATAGTTGAAAGGGATCTTGGAGGTCATTTAGTTCAAACCCTTCTTTTACAGAGCAGGAAGCTAAACCCATAGAGGTTAAGTGACTTGTCCAGTTTCTCGCAGGTAGTAAGGCATAGAGTCAGATTCAAATCAATGTTTTCCACTGCTTTCCCTTGTACCCAGGGGTGAACTGGAGTCAGCTCCTCCAAGCCCTGAGAGTTATTGGCTAAATTTTCAATGTGATTGTTTCTCCCTCAGAAATGACTTTGTTGTTTGTCTAGAATTAAGAAAGTGACCTGAAGAAAGTGCTAATAACGCAGAGTAACTTTAAAAGCATAGACCATGCACATTTTTTTTTGAGAGCCTCTTGTTTAAACATTTACCAGTATACACCCTAACACCAAATTATCTTTGCTAAGGTCTGTCCTCTTAAGGGTTAGTATAATGGAAACTTGAAATTAGAAGAGAATTTAAGAAGTCAATTAATTACCCAATGAAGGACACCCAGTTTCTGCTATGACTTACCAACAGCCAACTATAGACAACCATATGCAGGTGATAGGGAAGATTTTTGGGGGGGCATTTGAGGTTGCACGTTGGGGACTTCTTGATGTCCCTTGAATTTACCACAAAAATGAGCTGTTTTGCCTAAACAGATGTTGCCTTATATAACCAGAGACATAAGGAGAGAACTCTTCCAGTTATTTTTGATGTCAACAGTGTGAATGGTAGCCCCCTCACCAAATCTTCAAGTATATGGAGAGAAGTATGTTTAGAA
The DNA here is from genome assembly GCA_023548195.1 of Bettongia penicillata ogilbyi. NCBI lineage: Eukaryota > Metazoa > Chordata > Mammalia > Diprotodontia > Potoroidae > Bettongia > Bettongia penicillata. Next base: position 4,086,101 of record JAJHZJ010000233.1, read on the forward strand.
CAAAGGAGGTGATGGTCCCATTAGTAAGCTCACATTTAAAAGACTAGTTTAGTTGTAAGACCATAATTTTGGAAGAGTATTTGCATACTAGGGCATCAGACCATAGATTTTGGCTGGTAGGTGCCTTAGAGGTCCCTGAGTATAATCCTTCTGTTTTATAGGTAAGGAATTCACAAATTATAGAGTTGGGGTGTCTTTCACAAACACATATACTGGAGGGCAATCAGGATAGTGGAAAGGCTTGACATTATATCATATTAGGATGGGTTGGATGAAGAGAGAATGTTAACCTGGATAAGAGAATACTGTGGATAGTACTTACCTCACAAGGTTGTTGTGAGGATTAGCTGAAATCATGTATACACATGTATGCAGTGAGGACTATTCCCCACATGTAGCATGGAGTTGTCATTGTGTGACTTGAAGGGAGGCAGAACAGACATCTCTAACCTCTTTTCCCTTCTCCAAGGGGACTTGAATTCCTTCCAGGAAGGGAAGCAGGAAGTTAGGGCCAGAGATGGACACTTTGCTCTCCTCAGAGGGAAGGGGTAATAGTCTGAGACAACTAGCAAGAGTACCTATTAATAATTAGGGGATGGCTCACTAGAAGCTGAAACTAAAGCCTAATTTCTCTCTTTTCCTTGGCAAGGTATAGAATGTTGGATCCACAGTAGGAGGATAGATTTAAAAAAATTTATTTTTAGTTTTTGGCATTTACTTTTATAAGATTTTGAGTTCTAATATTTCCCTCCTCCCTCCCCAACATGGCATGCAATCTGATGTAGGCTATACATGTACAATCATACTAAATATATTTCAGAGGATAGATTTTAAAGAGCCAGTGTGATACAGTAAATAGAATGCTCAATTTGTAGTCAGAAAGACCCGAGTTTGAATTCTACCTTAGACACTAGCTAGGTGATTGTAATGGTAGGGGAATTTGAAGATCTTCCCTGCCCCTCAATAGGTCAATGTGATCTGTTTTGAACTCTGGCCCAGCCCACAGCTTGAGTCACATGGAGCTGGTAGTGGGAGGAGCTTGCCAAGTGGGTGGAGCAGGAAGGGTACAGCTGAGAGAGAATGAGGAAGAACTGGGCTAGAGCAGGTACAGCAGAGCAGCTAGTGTGAATGAGAGAGGAAGTGATTTGCCTAAGGCAGCTTGTTTGAGTGGCGACCTGAGGGAGGGAAGGCTTGGGAATGGCCATGCTCCCTTATTGGTAATGTGTCCAAACTTCATCGTTACCATGGTAGAATTGGCTTTCTGGTATCTGAATAAATATTGTGGTTTTGTCTTTGAGGAAGAGAGTTTCTATTTTTGCAAATTGACCCTGGAAATTCACGTATATATCCATAGTGGCTGCTGTGGGTATTGTATTGGCACTACAGTTATCCCAGGCAAATCATTTAATCTCTTTGGGCCTCAGTTTTATGATCAGTAAAGTGAAGGGATTGGGCTTGAAGACATTTTCCAGACCTAAATCTTATGATCCTTTAATACTTATTAAAGTGCCAGGAACATTCCTTTCTTCTCTAAAATTCACCGAGTACGTGCACAAGGGAAAAGGAAGCTTCCAGATGATGAGCCTTAAGGGAGGAGGGAAGCATGGCTCACGGTGTCTTGAAGGGAACATTTCTTTTTTCTGTGACGATTCCTCTTGTTGTTCCTTGGTTACTTTTTAAAAGTTATGTCTGATTCTTTGTAACATGGAGTTTTCTTGGTAAAGATACTGGAGTGGCTTGTGTTTTCCTTCTCTAGCTCATTTTACAGATGGGGAAACTGAGGTAAACAGTGTGAACTGACTTGTACAGGTACACAACTAGTAAGTGTCTTGAGGCCAGATTTGAATTCAGGAAGATGAGTCTCCCTGACTCTGGACTGGTCCTCTATCCACTGCACCACTTAGCTGCTCCATGGCAATACTTAGAGGGTGATACAGCTAACAGCAAAACCGTAACATTACTGAAAGGATTGGGTCTATTGCAGAGGTTCAGCCTACCACCCCCTTTCTAAAAAATTTACTCAGCACTCCTCTGGAAATCTAACTCTTTAACAATTTTTTTTTTTGAAATTTGTGTCTTTTCAAAAAAATAGAAAATATATAGATGTATATTTTAAAATGACTCATCTTAAATTTAACTGTTTACTGTAAAATTATGGTTTTTTCTGCATTGCAATTTTGATGACACAGCATTGTGTCATGCATCCATATAGTATCATATTGTAAGAAATCATTATACGCACATATTCCTGATGATTCCCACTGGACTTTCAGACAATGTGCAACAGGCTTGTCTGCCAACACTTGCTTGTTGAGACCTATTGGTAGACTTGACCACTGATTGATTATAACTTGCATTTTGTGTGTTTATTTGGAAAATAATGTTATCATTATGACTTTTAATCTATTAGACAAAAGATGAAACATGTATGACTGGTTTTTCAAAATTTTCTAATCTTCTCTTCTTTCCTTATGCTTCCACCATCCCCTTATATTTATTCAATTGCATCTGAGGCTACTAGTGCCCTTTGAATCATTCCAGCACCTCCCCCCGAGGGTGGGCAGTATCACCCACTTTGGGAACCTATGCATAGAGCATACTGAAAGAGCTAATGGGATTCACTGGCCTAAGGCCTTAAATACAGAGTAATAGGGAATTGCAACATTTGAAGAAAAGTAGCAAACAAAATTTTCAAGTTGTTTCATTTGGAAATACATTGTAATTCCTCTTCCTACCTCTTCGAAGTTTCTCTCTAATCTGCCACAAGTTATTTAATCATCTGTACTTTGCTTTTCAACATGAAAATGGGTAATATTGGCCTTGGAGTCAGCAGGACCTGTATTCAAATCCTCAGACACTCACTAGCTCTGTAACCCCCAATGCCTCAGAAATAATGGGAAGAAATCTTAGTTACCCTCACTAAACACCTTACAAAGGAAATAAAGCAGAGAAGTTGTCTAGTCCACCCATTTCTTGGCTGTCATGTGAGGCTTGGATCTCTCCAGAGGGAAATACAGTATTTTCCCCAGGGTAATTGGGTAACAACCATTTTTTTTTTAAACTTTTCTTGTTTAAGGGAGAGGAAAGGATTGGAGGGTGCAGAAGTAGCCTGAGAGGCTGCTAACTCCAAAGGAGGGGGGGCGGTGTCTGCTCACTTATATGTCTGCACGATCTGCTCATAAAAACTGTTTTCCATAATCCTGTCTATATTCACCTCCATCTGTAACCAGCTAGTATGAGAAGAGGAGCAACTTCCATGGTTGGATATTCTCACACCTAAAAATTGTCCCTAACACATCCTTCTTTCTCACTTAAATCCTTCCTGCTGTTGTGTGTTTCCTTCTCCATCTTATTATGATTAACTGTGTGACCTTGGGCCACTCATTTCACTTTAGTGAAGGAGCTCAAGTTGCCTCTCCGTGTACTGATAGAGTTGGACTAGAAGATCTTAAAAGTCCCTTCCAGCTGTAGTTTTTGTGATCCTAACATTCTGGTTGTTATTTCAGGGGAACTTAATTGTGCACAAAATAAATATGCTACTATACTGAAATGAGGTTAAGTTTTAGGTCCTGAAGCATCTATATAAAAATTTCAGATAAGAGCCTTTACCCATCCTTGGATAACTGCAAAACAACAACATGAAGTTTTTCTCGCTGGTTAGGGTTACTTGAGTGTTCATATCTGCAAGAAAAAGAAAAATTGCAGAACTTCTTGTTTTGAAGTTGGGTGGTTTTGAGCTACACATTTTATTTATGTTATGGGAAGGTGAATCTATGGTACAGTTTCTACTCCTTTGGAAAAATTCTCTATCAGGAATTGCATTTTACCTCTTGTCCTAAAAAGTTTTTAAAATAAGCATGGAGACTTTAAGTTCTGCATTTAAAGTTCTAGTTTCTGAGATTAACTTGTGCCTTCTTTCTTATTTTAGAAATTTTCTTTCTCTTTTTGAACCATTCTATGATTTTTGCTCTTGTCCTAGGATCTCTTGGTAATTTGTAGATTCTGTCATTTGTCAGATGATATCACAGAATCACAATCACAGAATTTGAGAGTTGCTGAGGACCTCTGGGGCCAGGGAGTCCTTTAGCATAGATTGACACATGGTCCTCCTTCCTCTGCTGGAAAATTTCCAAGGAAAGGGAGCCCCCATATCTGAAGGGATTGTATTCCATTCCTGGATAACTCTCATTGTTAAGGATTTTTTTACCGATATCAAACCTTAATTTGCCTCTTTGTAACTGCTTTTACATCTTCATTTCGGGGACAAAAAGGAACAAACACATTCTGCTTACATACAGCAACCTTGACATATTTGAATATAGCTATGATATCTGTTGATGAAAAATATTAAGACTCATAATGGATTTTGCAATTTTAGCTCAAGTGTGGCATAAGCTGTTTATTCAATATATCATTAAATTATAACCAAGGAGAGAGAGAGACAGAGAGAGAGACAGAGAGAGAGAGACAGACAGAGAGAGAGAGAGAGAGAGAGAGAGAGAGAGAGAGAGAGAGAGAGAGAGAAAGAGAGATGAAAGCTGACATAGTTCCCATAGCTTCTGATAAGACTTTCCAGCTCAAGTTAATTTTAGGTAATGTATAGGAATCTTGAACAAGGGAAAAATATCTTAAAATACAGTCTGGGTAACATTCCAGAACTGTTGAGTAACCAAATTGTTATCCTATTCCCTCTTGGACCACTCCCCACATTCCACTCCTCATACAAAGAGACTTCCTCCCTGTCCTTGATATTGTCTACCTGAAGTTAAAAGAGGCAAACAGGCTAGGTTATATAAATTCACATTGTTTATTCCCTTAAAGCTAGCAGACACATGTACATGGAGTCAGAAGTTAACTTCTGACTGACTGATAAAGGAATGAGAAACCTTAAATTCATTTTAGAACAATCCCAACTCAAGACATCGATATCACTCAAATTTATGATCTCCATGTGTATTTAACCATGTAACATAACCATATAAAAAAGGAATTTTCTTAATTGAATAGGTTGTAAATATAATAAGAGAGTTGGCAAAGTGTCAATAGAAAACTCAACTCAGGATATCTGTGTTTCCTTTACCATTAACATGTCATAGCATAATATATGTCCATAAAATATTAAGATAAGAAAAGACTCATTATTCAAGGTAATATCTTGGTTTAAAGTGACTCATCTTTAATGGCTATGAACAGAGGAATGCTATTAGCTTCATCGGGCCTTGTAGTTGTTGACACGGAAAGGGGCATTCTGGATTTACTCAGAGAACCTAGGAAGGAATGTCTGTTAGGCTGAGGTGCTTCTTCTGGATGATTAGTTCAGGCTTTGCCATTATTGGGATTCAAATGATCTTAAATTATTGTCAATATCTTAATACTTCCACCACTAAGAAGGCTATGTCTTAGTGCATCAATCACTGAAGGTGGACAGATAAAGAGGAGACAGCTCTTAGATGCGTAAAAAACCATGGGAGGGCTCCCTGAAGAGAAATCCATCTCACTCCAAACATCTGAGAATTTTTACAATTACATAGCAGTACTCTTGTCTCCCTAACCGCCTTGAACAACCATTCTGTCATGCTCCAGGCACCTTTCCTGGCTTCTTATAACTCCAAGGAGACTTACAAACTCCATAGCTTTTACTTTGCTCCCACTGGGGACCTTTCTCCCCTACTCCTTCCAGCTTCCCATAGATGCTTGAGACCCTCGGAACAAACCCTGAGGTTGATCCCTATGGTAAATGAAAACCTACCTGAACTTATTACTCAAACCTAGTCCTGCTCTGTAATTCCCTTCTCATTCTAATGATTCTGCACCCCTGGTTGCTTTTATTCAACCCCTATTCCCTGTTCCCTAAGGATCACTTTTTAATTCCCATCTCCTTTAACTTTTTGTTTTCTATCTTCTGCTTTATCTAACACTTCCTCTGTGTACTCTGGAATGCCTGCTCCATAGTTAAAAAAATAGATTTCATTTTAATTCTTTTCTTTTTCTGGTCCTTCCACCTTGCACCCATTGGACCTGGCTTCTTCATGGTAACACATCTTCCCTGGACATACTTTCTAGCTCTTGATGTACTTTTACTCAAAAACCAGTGTTCAAATATTCTTGCTACTCCCTTGCTACTATTCTTGCTACTCACTTTCAAGTTCTTTCCCTATTATTATGACTAACCTCTTTTTCTTTGAGGTTCATTTAATCCATATTTATCACCCAACCAAGATTCTGGTGGCCACTGTCTACCAATTTCTAGGACACTCTCCTTCCTTCTTTAATGACTTTATTACTTCAATGACTGTCTCACAGTCTTCTTACCCATACTAATCTTCTTACCCTCATACTATAAGATTTTAACCTATATAATGATAATCCCAGTTCTTAAACTTGCTCAGTTTCTATGGCCTACTCCACCACTCCAACTCAGGCCCTCACATCATACTCTTATCTTGCCATCACCTAGAAACAGACCACATGTTTATGAACTGAAATGCTCCCATTTGATCCCAACCTGTTGCTATTCCACCTCTCCTTCTGCCTTACATCCTCAAACCTTGGTCTTCATCCTTACTGGGACCTTCAATTTCTTCATCCTTTGATTCTTCCCCAGAATATTCCTCTTGTGCTCTCTATACTCTCCTCCCTTACCCATCTTGACCCTTGGTAAACTCGTTTGACTTGACCCTGCCCTCTTCTCTCAAGTCTCCTTGTCCTATTGTTGATCATACTCTGCCAAATTTCAGCATTGCCTACTTATATGCAATTGGATGAAACAGTCATAAAGCTGTGCTGAATCTACCCCAAATTTATCTTACATAATCTCAACATAATCTCAACTAAGCCATCATGGAAGCAATAAAATGTTTTTATATCTATTTGACTCACTATCTTACTTACTACAGTATCTTTTCTAAACCTCCTATGACTTCCCCTTCCCACATTCTCAGCTGAGAACTGACTCATATTGCACTGAACAAAATGAGAGTATTAACTGAGTGTCTCCTCTGCTCCTCATCCCTTATCACTCAGATGCCTTATTCCACTCCTTCACCTCTATTTCACATGAAGCTCTTCTTACCAAGGCAAAACTCAACATACTCAAGTGATCCTATTCCATCTTGTCTCCTTCAACAGTTCCTTCTCTGTCATCTCTAATCTCTCACTAATCTTCAATTTCTCCCTGCCTACTGGCTACCTCCCTGCTTTCCACAAGATTCTGATGTCTTCCCCATCCTCAAAAATTCCTCGTTGATTCATCTATCCCCACTAGCTAGCATGCAGTATCTGTCCTCTCTTTTTAAATCAGTCATCCTCCTCTTCTCTAATTTTCTCTTCTCTGATCTTCTCTCCTGTTAAATGATTAAATGATACCAGAGTGCTGATCACTAATGGGCATCAATAATGAGGGGAGATAATAACTGTAACTGGAAACTGATAGTGGGTATTACACACCAGAATGGGGGCTTGAGCCAATGGCATTAGAGAAAGATACTCCTTCAATCCTTCAGAGTTGAAATCTCTTCCCAGAGGATGTGATACAGCAGCTGTAACTTCTGGAGACACAATTCATTAGTGAAAGTGGGAGATTTGGTAAGAATTCCCAGAATTTGCAATGGTAGATGCAGTAAACCACTCTAGATGAATATAAAAGACATTAGATTTATGGCCATAATCATCATTTCCCTTTAATAATGATTAGACAAGGGGGACAGAGCCAAAATGGCAGAGTAGAAGCAAAGACTTGCTAGAGCTTCCCCGCTAAGCACAACCAAACACCTGTAAAAAATGGTTCTAAACAAATTCTGGAGCTGCAGAGCCCACAGAATGACAGAATGAAGTAGATCTTCAGCCCAAGACAGTCTGGAAATTCTACTGGAAGTGACTATTGTGCTGGGCTGAGAGCAGAGCATACTTAAGCGTGGGCCACACAGGCCCTGACAAAGCCTTGGGACACTGAATCTCTGGCACATGTGGTGGTTTCCAGACTTCACAACTCCCAAATGCTGAGGACAAATTGGAAGGTCAGTGGAAAAAACCTGTTGGACTTGTGTGCAAGAGAAGAGTGGTCTGGAGCCAGCCCCAGGGAAGTAGAACGGGTAGAGGAGCCCAGTAGGGGCAGAGGAAGCAGCCATTTCTGGAACTCTAGGCCCACAGATTGTGTTGGGATCAAGTGGGTGACAGTACACACCCCCACTCCCCACTGGAAGCAAAGAACTACCTTGACAAAGAGCTCAAAAGTCAAATAAATGGCTGGGGAATTGCTTCTGCATTGAATGTTCTCATTTGACAATTTGTGAGGGACTCTCAGCTGTGGCAGGAGCTCCCAATGACATCCAGAAGGGATGATTGAAGTTCTAAACCCCACTGTCCTCCTGAGCTTCAGTATTATAGGGACAGTGATCTGTAGCCCAAATGTGCTCCAGGCTAGTGTTCCAATTTTTTTTTTAAATATAAAAACTAAGACCGCAAAAGGAAAACTGACTTGTTCAATTTCCCATCTCCTTTCAGTGACAGAGCCAAGATGTACCCATTGTCACATCTTCTAATTTAGTCTAAGGTCTATTTAATGACATCAGTACATGAGATCTTCAAAAAGGTAACATTCTAGGAAAGTATAATGGAAGCTCCAAGGCACAATTCTTGGAAAGAATGCTGTCCCAATCAAAAGGTCAGTGTATTCAGCAGGCAGAGCAAGGTGGGGGAAAAAGCAGCCAATATGGAGCTGAGAGACCTGGCTGCTCCTCCTTGTTCTACCATTTACTGCTTGTGTGACTTTGAGTGGAGTCTTTAACATGCATTTACTTCAGCTTTTCTATCTGACCTAAAAGAAAGAAATGTAATAGTCACCTTCCAGTCTCCATGGGATCCTTGGGAAGGTAACTCAATCATAGATATGCAATATATGTGCATATAATGTGCCCTCTAAGCAACAGAGTAGAAAGAGCACAGAATAAAGGTTAGAGGACACTGCTACTTATGACTATGTGACCTTAGACAAGTCAGCTAATCTCTCTAGTGATCAATTGTTCATCTGTAAGAAGAAAGGGCTAAAATAGATCCTTTTTTGTTTTTTTAAATCACATTGTAATTCTTTTTTAAAGTTAAAAACATGACATATTATTAGGAGCAATGTAATACTTAGGTTCAGATTCTTACCTTCCTGTCTAGGATATTGGTAAGTTTAGTAACCTCTGCCTCAGAATCCATAGTATTTTCTTGCTTTTGTCCATTCACATTAAATTCAGCATAGCACTGGCCACCTTTCTCCTTCATCAACAACTCAAACTGTTCAAAGAGATCTTGAACCTGAGTATCCTGTTGTTCCTCAACTGCTTTGTTGTTGAAAGCACAGTACCCACCCCTGCAGTTCTTAAACAGCTCCTTGAAGAAGTTACTATCAGTTTTTTCAATATAATCTTAAAGTGACTTATTTTCCAGATCTTCTTTCCTTGTAGAGGAAAGAGAAGTAACGCGTGTCTCCTGGCTTCAACTCCAAAGATGTCCTGAATGCCCTTCACTATCTCTTCATCTTCCACTGTGTGATGGCCAACAGGGGTCAGCAACAGTAGAATGTGTGGGCCAGGGGAACAGAGGGTGATGCAGTGCCTGATCTCTTGTTCAGTCTCTCCAGCAGAGCTCCTTGGAGAGAAAAGATCAGGGGTATCAATGACCACAACCTCATTCCCACAGTTCCAGTTTCTTTCTTGCAAGTTTTGGTCACTGGGAAGTCACTGAATTTGGACTCAAAACCTCGCTTTCCCAGGGTACTTCTTCCTGTTGCACTCTTCTCTGCACCATGTTTGCCCAAGAGGAGAACTCTCAGTTCTGAGGATCCAGAGTCTATGTATCAGCTTAGGACTTCCTGGCTCCAGGTCAAGCACTCTATGCATTGCTAGTTGATCTAAAATTAATGTTTTGATTGTAATTCCCCAGAAATTTTCTGTCTTCCTACATCTCATGCTCAGCATGGTTGTGTTTTATATGTAACAGAGAGGTCTAAATCGCCTCTCCTTGCTTAGACCTTATACATTTATTGTACAAGAATGCATCTCGATTGTTCATGAGATAGGAACCCTCTTAAGGTGCTCAGATTATTTTTTATGTTTATTTATTTTTAGTTTTCAACATTCATTTCCAAAAAATTTTGAGTTCCAAATTTTCTCCTCATCTCTCCCCTCCCCCACCCCAAAACACTGAGCATTCTGATTACCCCCTCCACCAAGCTGCCTTCCCTTCAAACACCCTTCCCTTCCCTTATCCCCATCTTTTCTCTTGTCTTGTAGGGCAAGATAAATTTCTATACACCATTACCTGTATTTCTTATTTACTAGTTGTATGCAAAACCAATTCTCAACATTTGTTTCTAAAACATTGAGTTCCAACTTCTCTTCCTCCCTCCCCACCCATTCCCACTGAGAAGGCAAGCAATTCAACATAGGCTATATATGTGCAGCATTGCAAATGACTTCCATAATAGTGATATTGTATAAGACTAACTATATATATGTCCCTCCTATCCTGACCCCCATTTCTTCTATTCTCCCTTTCGACCTTGTCCCTTCTCAAGAGTATTTACTTTTAATTGCTCCCCCTCCCATTTGCCCTCCCTTCCATCATCCCCCACCCTGCTTATCCCCTTCTCCTCTACTTTCCTGTAGTGTAAGATAGGTTTTCATACCAAATTGCATATGCGTGTTATTCCTTCCCTGAGCCAAATGTGATGAGAATAAGCTTCACTTTTTCCCTCTCACCTCTCCCCTTTCCCCCTCCATTGAAAAGACTTTTTCTTGCCTCTTTTGAGAGATAGTTTGCCCCATTCCATTTCTCCCTTTCTTCTCCCAATATATTCCTCTCTCATCCCTTAATTTTATTTTTTTAGATATGATTCCTTCCTCTTCAACTCACCCTGTGCGCTCTCTCTCTCTCTCTCTCTCTCTGTATGTGTGTGAGTGTGTATAATCCCTCCAACTACCCAAATACTGAGAAAAGTTTCAAGAGTTACAAATATTATCTTTCCATGTAGGAAGATAAACAGTTCAACTTTAGTAAGTCCCTTATGATTTCTCTTTACTTTTTACCTTTTCATGCTTCTCTTGATTATTGTGTTTGAAAGTCAAATTTTCTTTTCAGTTCTCATCTTTTTATCAAGAATGCTTGAAAGTCTTCTATTTCATTGAATGATCATTTCCTCCCCTAAAGTATTATACTCGGTTTTGCTGGGCAGGTGATTCTTGGTTTTAATCCTAGTTCCTTTGACTTCTGGAATATCATATTCAATGCCCTTTAATCCCTTAATGTAGAAACTGCTAGATCTTGTAGTATCCTGATTGTATTTCACTTGAATTATTTCTTTCAATATTTGAATTGCTTCTTTCTAGCTGCTTGCAATATTTTCTCCTTGACCTGGGAACTCTGGCATTTGGCCACAATATTCCTAGGAGTTTCTCTTTTTGGGTCTCTTTCAGGATGTGATCTGTGGATTCTTTCAATATTTATTTTGCCTTCTGGTTCTAGAATATCAGGGCACTTTTCCTTGTTAATTTCATGAAAGATGATACCTAAGTTCTTTTTTTGATCATGGCTTTCAGGTAGTCTCATAATTTTTAAATTATCTCTGCTGGATCTATTTCCATGTCAGTTGTTTTTGCAATGAGATATTTCGCATTATCTCCCATTTTTACATTCTTTTGGTTTTGTTTTGTAATTTCTTGGTTTCTCATAAAGTCATTAGCTTCTATCTGCTCCATTCTAATTTTTAAAAAATTATTTTCTTCAGTGAGCTTTTGAACCTCCTTTCCCATTTGGCTAATGCTGCTTTTTAAAGCATTCTTCTCCTCATTGGCTTTTTGGACCTCTTTTGTCAATTGAGTTAGCCTATTTTTCAAAGTGTTATTTTCTTCAGCATTTTTCAGCTCTCCTTTTGCAAGCTGTTGACTCACTTTTCAAGCTGTTCCATGGCCTGCATATTTATTTTGGAGGTACTTGGTGTGGAAGCCTTGACTTTCTCCAACAGTATGCATTGTTCTTTCTCATTTGAAAGGATGGAAGAAAATACCTGTTCATCAAGAAAGTAACCTCCTATAGTCTTATTTTTACCCTTCTTTGGTTATTTTCCCAGCCAGCTATTTGACTTTTGAGTCCTTTGTCAAGAGGAGAGTATACTCTGGGGACCTGTAAGTTCTCATTTCCTCCAAGGTGACACAATCAAGGGAGAGGAATTTACTCCTCTCTTGGCCTGAGCACTGGTCTGGGAGCAACCAAAAACTTTTCTGCCCAGTATTTGAGAGTAGTAGAATTCCCTGTCCACAACCACATCCAGCTCTGCAACATCAGACCTCCTCCTTACTCCCTGGCCAGGCTACTGGCTGAGATTCAGATCAGCTGCTCAATTCCCTCAGGGGCTTTTGGGGGAGGACAGGTCTGTCACTTAGGGCTGAGACCCAGATTAGCTGCTTGATTCTCCTAGGGGCTTTAGGTGGAGGGCTTCACAAATGGATGTTGCTGCCTGGGACAGGGGCTAGGGGCAGACCCTGCTGTCTTGCCACTGAGGTGAAAAAGCTTTCCCATTGACCTTTGAAGCTGCCTTTGTCATTTGTGGATCAAGGGATCTGAGAACCACCACTGTTGGGTATTCTGCCCATGAGGCCTATTCCAGTCCTGTTCCTCCTGGTGCTGTGTGGCCAAGGCTGGACCACACTCCACTCCATGCCCTGTGTGATAGACCTTTCCTGTTGGCCTTCCAGGCTACCTTGGTCTGGAAATCTCTTTCACTCTGTCATTCTGTGACTTCTGCTGCTCTAGACTTTGTTTAGAGTCTTTTTTTACAGATATTTTATGGGCTGTAGGGGAAGAGATGGAGTATGTATATTTTTCTACTCTGCTATCTTGGCTCTACCCCTTGAGGTGTTCAGATTGGTTGAGGGACTTGGTGATGCTTTCTGGGCCCTGTATAAGACCATCAAGCTACTTGAAATCACTGAGAGGAAAGGAAACTGTCCCTGAGAAGTAATTATTTGTGGGAGAGGAGAGTGGTCAGCCTAGATTTCCTTCTCTTTTTGACTGAAAGACTTTGTAAGTTTTGAAGGGTTAGGAGTATTAGGACTTCAATCTTCCCTTCAGTGCAATTGTTATAGATCAGTCATTTTTAAATCAAGTCTAACTCTTCATCACCCCATTTGATATTTTCTTGGCAAAGATACTAGAGTGGTTTGTCATTTTTTCCCCTCCAGCTTATTTTTCAGATGAGGAAACTGAAGCAAAGAGGGTTAAGTGAGTTGCCCAGGGTCACAAGTGTGGTGGTGTGGTGTGTGGTAAGTATCTGAAGCCAGATTTGAACTCTGGTCCTCCTGACTCCAGGGCAGGTGCTCTATTCATGGCACCACCTAGATGCCCAAATATCACTGATTTTTGAAAGTGTGGCAAGGAGTCCCTCAGGTGTATCCAGGGAGATATTTGGAGCCAGGATCCTGTCTCACACGATTCTTGTCTCCTCTACGAAAGAAGACTTAGGGAAGGAAACCATGAACAAAAGCTTCGCCTTGCTGTGTGTGGTGTGTGAAGGATTACATTGTGGTTTTAACAACAAAATTGAAGGGAAGGACAGGAGGCCCACTACAGAAACTGATGGAGATGATAGAAAGTTTCTCTGGGAAAATGACACAAGCTGCTACTCAAATAAGGTGTATGACTACATCCAGCAAAATATTCAGCAGTTAAAAGAGCAGCTGGGAGAAGAATCAAGAGGCTAGGGATACGGTTCTAAGGAAGTTTTCCATAAGGAGAATATGGCATCACAGGAATCTGAACAGACCTGCTCTGCCCTAGAGGAACCTAGATGACCATTCAGAGGAAACATGAGTAGCATCAAGAATTAGTGGTGAAGAAGGAGTCACTGACCCCTTGGTTGGATGTCAACTCATATTGCGTCTCTTTCTGGGAACGTTTCCCTGTCAGGTTTCCCATTAGTCCTTTCTCCTCTTTTCTGCTACTCATGGATGAAGCTTCCCCAGTTGGTTACATCCAGGCCCTGTGATAGAGAGGAAAGAACCCTGAGTTAGGAATCAGAGTAGAAGGAAGCTCAAGGAGCTGTCACAAGCCAAAGTATCATTGATGGCAAGTAACTCAGAATAAACAACCCCATTCCAAGACATATGTCCAGCTATAATACTTTTCAATGAACTTTTCCACCCATCATCTTATCTGATTGTTCCCCCAAACCTATTGGTGAGGCAGGATCAAAGGATTCACAGGTAGAAAGGGATGTTAGACATTATTTAATCCAGTCCCTTCTTTTTTTCAGAGTAGAAACTGAAAGATCCAACTGCCAATCCTATTCTGCCATGTGTTTAGTTCTAAGACTTGAACAAGTCACTTCATCTGATCCACGTTATAGTTGAGGACATTGAGGAAGGTAGAGGTTAAGTGATTTGCCACATATTGACTTAGAAAACCACAAATCAACATTAACTATGTTGTTGTGTATTTTTATTTATTTTACTAAATATTTCCCAATACATTTTAATCTGGTTCAGCCATACTTGGGAGTGTTTGACACCTCTTTTTTCTAGTGTTACTGAGAATCAAGACACCTAGCACTAAAGGGTCTGAAGAAAGTTAACCAAAGTGTCTTTAAAAAAAGTTGGAATGACAAATTCAAAAGTAGATAGACCTAAAGAGGCTGAGAATAATTGTGTGATAAAGGTGTGGATATACAATTTGTTAACAATGAAATCAGTAAGAAGACAAAATGTAATTATTTACAAAACTGCCATGTGAATGATCATAACCATAGTCACCTGAAAGTGACACAGTAAGAGCAAATGACTTATTTTCTTTTGTGAAAAGTTTTGTGATATTTAGTTTACTTGGGATAACAAATTCTTTATGGAAGAATTCTCTTTGTTTTCTTCACAAGATAAAAGTTAATAATATTTTTATTTTTTTTAAAAGAGAGAATACCTCCATCCCATCCTCTTGATGTCATTCTCCAGATGTGACAGGAAAACAGCATCTTCAACTTCTCTCAAACTCTAACTCTTAATGGGCTTTCATCTCATGAAATTGTCTTTTTAATGTGTTTCTTTATAAAATAAGTTGACACAGTTCTGATGAAAAAGAAGTCTCTACCTTCTTGCTGTCTTCTTTATAGTTTATATCATGGATCTTTGTATACCAAAGTTAAATTTATACGTGTCTCCTACACTCATTATGGAGAAGTACCTAATAGAATGACAGGTTTAATTATGTGTGAGCATCTTTCCTCATTAAAAAGATAGTAACATTTTTGTAACCTTTGGAAGAAAGGTTTTTGAAACAGGGATGAGATTACACTCACCCCCCGCCCCCACATATGTGTATAGATACATGAACATATTATATATAGTGAGAGTCTATTAAGACTAAGGGCTTGCATTTTTCCTGTCACATCTAGAGAGTGACATGAAAAGGAAAGAGATAGAAATATTCTCTCTCTCTTATTCTCTCAGTGAAATTATTATAACTTTTAAGCTGTAAACAAAATAAAAGAATATTTATATGTATATGTATAATTCTGAGTTTCACAAAAACCCAAAAAATGAACATTTCTATACAAAGTAGATCACAAAATGAAAATGTATGTAAAACCACGTTTTGATTCCATACTTATTTGTTGTGTTCCTTAATTGTTTTTTTTTAAGCATATGATAAATTCAACCTGCTTTTACTTCACCATTTAGGCTCTGCCCCCCAAAATTTCAAAGTCAGTATAGATAAGTACGACAGTTTTGAAAGCACCAGGTTGAATGAGACCTCCCCGAAATCCCTCCAAATACCTTTAAAAATGACTCTAAACAGATTCAAGATTAGCAGAATCCACAGAAAAGACAGAGTGAAACAAATATCTAGCAGAAGAAAACCTATAAGATCTGTAGTAAAGGTGTATTGTACCAGGATGAGAAAGAGGTGCAGTTCAGCACAGAACACACTAGCACAGACAAGGCCCAAGCAAGCTCTGAGCAGGCTTCAGGGCAACTTAATCAGTGGCAACAGACATTTCAGCCCACAAATGCCAAAGATAGATTAGAAGGTCAGCAGGAAGGGTCTGTCACCCCTGGTTGAGAGTGGAGCACAGTCTAGCACAGGCAGCACCAACATAGCACTGGTCCCAGCAAAACAGGAGCAGGTCTTGGGAGGGGCTGAATCAGCAGCAGTGATTGCTTCTGGGGCTCTTAACCCACAGATGGTAAGGGAGTCAAACAACTGGTCACAAGTAGATTATAGGGGTCTTATTGCTAGTACTGAGGTTTGATTCTGATGCTTTGGCCATACTTGGATCTGGGTGCTGGGTGGCAGTCCCAGGGCACTCACAGACCAGAGCATAGGACAGGAGAGTAGTAAACACCTCTCCTTAGATCATAAAACCTTAGAAGAACTGAAAAATTGCAGTTCCCTAGAAGTTGCACCAAATCCCAGAAGCTTGGGACTGTGTATCTTTCACCCTGTAAGCAGATCCCTCCTTTAATGAAGAGTTAAAAATCAAGTAGTAGGCTGGGAAGACGAGCAAACAGCAACAGCAAAAAACCTATGACTATTGATAGTTACTATGGTTACAAGGAAGATCAAAACATACTCAGAAGAAGACAAAAATGTCAAAATTCCTACATCCAAAGACTCCAAGAAAAATATGAATTGGTCTCAGGCCATGGAAGGGGTCAAAAACGTTTTTGAAACTCAAGTAAGAGAGGTAGATGAAAAATTGGGAAGAGAAGTGAGAATGATGCAAGAAAATAATGAAAAATGATTTAACAGTTTGGTAAAGGAGACACAAAACAATGAAGAAATAACACCTTAAAAACAGACTAGGTCAAATGGTAAAAGAGGTCCAGAAGGCCAAGGAGGAGAATGCCTTAAAATGTAGAATTGGCTGAATGGAAAAGGAAGTCCAAGTGTTCCCTGAAGAAAATGATGCTTATTTTTTCATAGGTACCATTTCTATTTTGGAGTTTTTTTTCCAAAAAATTTTTTTAAATTTATTTTTAGTATTCAACATTCACTTCAACAAGATTTTGAGTTCCAAATTTTCTCCCTATCTCTCCCCTCTGCTAACCCCAAGACATCATGCATTCTGATTACCCCTTCCCCCAATCAACTCTCCCTTCTATCACACCCATCCCTTCTTTCATCCCCTTCCTCTCTATTTTCTTGTAGGACAAGATAGATTTCTGTACTCCATTGCCTGTATGTCCTATTTCCCAGTTGCATATAAAAACAATTTTTAACATTTGTTTTTAAAATTTGGAATTCTAACTTTTCTCCTTTCCTCCCCCTGCTCCACCACCTATCCCCACTGAGAAGGCATGCAATTTGATATAGATTACACATGTGTAGTCATGCAAAGCACTTCCATAACAGTCATTATGTGAAAGACTAACTAGATTTCCCTCCATCTTATCCTGCCCCCCATTTATACTATTCTCTCTTTTGACCCTATCCCTCCTCAGAAGTGTTTACTTCTCATTATTCCCTCTTCCCATTTGTCCTCCCTTCTAATCATCCCCTCTCTTCCCCCACTTATCCCCTTACCCCTACTTTCCTGTAATGTAAGATGGATTTTCATACCAAATTGAGTGTGCATGTTATTCCCTCATTAAGCCAGATCTGAGGAGGGGAAGGTTCACTCTTTCCCTCTCACCTTCTCCCTCTTCTACTCCATTGAAAAAGCTTTTCCTTGCCCTTTTTATGTGAGAGATAATTTACCCCATTCTATTTCTTCCTTTATCCTTCTCCCAATACATTCCTCTCTCATCCCTTAGTTTTATATTTTTAGATCTCATCCTTTCATATTCAACTTACCCTGTTAGGAGGAGAAGCAGCTTAGGGAAATAAAAAAAACACTCTACATCTGCAGTTGGAAGATCTGACTCCAAGATTTGCATCTGTGTTATTAGGGGGCAGGTTAACTTCTCTAAATCTTTTTTCTCATCTGAAAAATATGCATAACATATTCATACTTCCTGCCTCACTGAGTTGTGAGGAAACCTTGAAGTGCTGTCCAAATGTGGGCACTTGTAGCTATGAGTAAAGGCACCATTTTTAACCTTGTAGAGACCAAAGGAGGATTTTGAATCTCAAATACCTGTGGGAACCAGGCAGAATGAAACCAAGCTCCAACAGCTAGATCTATGTATGAAATGAAGTCAGCGAAGGAATTTCATAGATTTAAAGCTAGGAGAGACCTTAAAAATTAGGTAACCTGAGAGATGGAGGGGTGGGGCTAAGATGGTGGAGTAGAAGGACATACCTGTAAAAGCTCTCTCCTATAACCCATAAAATAATTGTAAAATGACACTAAACACATTCTGGAGCAGCAGAAACCACAAAACAACAGAGCAAAAGAAATTTCCTGGCCAAGAGAGCCTAGAAGACTGACAGGAAAGGTCCATCGCACTGGGCTCAGAGTGGAGTGCAGCTCAGCCTTGACCATGCCCCAGCAAAGACAAGACCAGAGCAGGCCTCAGGTGGTGGAATCCCCTGCAGCAGCAGCAGCAACAGTTCTCAGATTACTCAATGCCTAAATGCCAAAGACAGCTTCAAAGGTCAGTGAAAAAGCACTTTCACCTGGGTGAGAAGGGAATGTGGTCTGGCCTGCAGCCACTGCAGTAGCAACATCCATTTTTGGAGCCCTCCACCTAAAGCCCCTGGGGAATCAAGTGACCAATCTGGATTTCAGCTCTGAGTTGTGGTCCTGTGGTGAGAAGGAGCACTGGCAGGGTGGAGCTGGAGGTGGGTGTGGAGAAGGAATTCTACTCGCAGATCCTGGGTAGAAAAGTTTTTGGCTGCTCCCAGATCAGAGTCCAGGCCAGGAGAGGAGTAAACTCCTCTCTTTTTATTGTGTCACCTTGGAGGAAATGAGAACTTACAGGTCCCTAGAGTGTACTCTCCTCTTCACAAAGGACTCAAAAGTCAAGAAACTGACTGAGAAAATGCCCCAAAAAGGGGAAAAAAATAAGACTATAGAAGGTTACTTTCTTGGTGAACAGGCATTTTCTTCCACCCTTTTGGATAAGGAAGAATAATGCATACCATCAGAGGAAGACCTAAAAGGCAAGGCTTCTGCATCCAGTACCTCCAAAATAAATATACAATGGTCTCAGGCCATGGAAGAGTGTAAAAAGGATTTTGAAAATCAATTAAGAGAGGTGGACGAAAAATTGGGAAGAGAAATGAGAGTGATGTAAGAAAATCATGAAAAGCAAGTCAACAGCTTGCTAAAGGAGACCCCCAAAATGCTGAAGAAAATAATATGCTTAAAAATAGACTAACTCAAATGGCAAAAGAGGTCCAAAAAGACAATGAGGAGAAGAATGCTTTAAAAAACAGAATTAGCCAAATGAGAAAGGAGGTTCAAAAACTCACTGGAGGAAATAGTTCTTTAACAATTAGAATGGAGCAGATGGAAGCTAATGACTTTATGAGAAACCAAGAAATCACAAAACAAAACCAAAAGAATGAAAAAGTATAAGATGGTATGAAATATATCATTGGAGGGGAGACAATTTAAAAATTATGGAACTACCTGAAAGTTGTGATCAAAAAAGGGCCTAGACATCATCTTTCATGAAATTATCAAGAAAAATTGCCCTGATATTCTAGAACCAGAGGGCAAAATAAATATTAAAAGAATCTACTGAGGAGCCAAGATGGCAGAGTAGAAAGACTCATGTATGCCAGCTCTGGAACCCACAGCCCATTAATTTCTTGTAAAAAGAACTCCCCACAAATTCTGGAGCAGCATAAGCCACGCAGGACTGTGGTGGAGGAGATTTCCGTTCCAGAGAGCCCTGAAAAACCGGGGCCAAAGGTCCATTGTGCTCTGGACAGCAGAGCCCCCCTCCTGTGCTGCCCTGGCCACGCGGCCCAAGAGGAGCAGATCCGAGCAAGCTTCAGGGATGGAACCTCCGGTGGCCGTGAAGGTCCCTCCACCTACAGGCGCTACAGGTCAGTGAGAGAGACTTCTGGGCTGGCTGAGAGGGGAGCGGGGTGTCTCCATAAATCAGGCTGCCTCGGGAAGCAGCGGCGGCCTGGGACTCCTGGAGCAGGCAGGAGTTCAGGGCCATTAATGAAGATCTCCGCATAAACCCCCTGAGGGAACTGAGCCTGGGAGGTGATCCTGCCCCCACCTGAGAACCTGAATTTAATCTTACCCTGAATAGCAGCCCTGCCCACTGTGGAAAGCCCTTAGGCTGGGGAGCAGCATTTGAATCTCAGACCCCAAGCACTAGCTGGGCGGATCTAGGCAGGGGTGGAGAGGAATCTCAGAAGTCAAGTAACTGGCTGGGAAAATGCCCAGAAAAGGGAAGAAAAATAAGACTACAGAAGGGTACTTTCTTGGGGAAGAGATGATGTCTCCTCCTTTCATTTCTGATGGGGAGGAACAATGCTTGCCATCAGGGAAAGATGTGGAGGTCGGGGCTTCTGTATCCCAGACATCCCAGGTGGATGTCTGGTGGGCTTATGCCATGGAAGAGCTCAAAAAGGATTTTGAAAATCAAGTTAGACATATGGAGGAAAAACTGGGAAGCGAAATGAGAGAGATGCAAGAAAAGCATGAAAAACGAGTCAATACCTTGGTAAAGGAGACCCAAAAAAATACTGAAGAAAATAACACCTTGAAAAATAGGCTCACTCAATTGGCAAAAGAGGTTCAAAAAGCCAATGAGGAGAAGAATGCTTTCAAAAGCAGAATTAGCCAAATGGAAAAAGAGGTTCAAAAGCTCACTGAAGAAAATAGTTCTCTCAAAATTAGAATGGAACAGATGGAGGCTAATGACTTTCTGAGAAACCAAGAAATCACCAAACAAAACCAAAAGAATGAAAAAATGGAAGAGAATGTGAAATATCTCATTAGAAAAACAACTGACCTGGAAAATAGATTCAGGAGAGATAATTTAAAAATTATGGGACTACCTGAAAGCCATGATCAAAAAAAGAGCCTAGACATCATCTTTCATGAAATTTTCAAGGAAAACTGCCCTGAGATTCTAGAACCAGAGGGCAAAATTATTATTGAAGTAATCCACCAATCACTTCCTGAAAGAGATCCAAAAAGAGAAACTCCTAGGAACATTGTGGCCAAATTCCAGAATTCCCAGGTCAAGGAGAAAATATTGCAAGCAGCTAGATAGAAACAATTCAAGTATTGTGGAAACAAAATCAGGATAACACAAGATCTAGCAGCTTCTACATTAAGGGATCGAAGGGCGTAGAATAGGATATTCCAGAAGTCAAAGGAACTAGGACTCAAACCACCTACCCATCAAAACTGAGTATAATACTTCAGGGGAAAATATGGTCTTTCAATGAAATAGAGGACTTTCAAGCATTCTTGATGAAAAGACCAGAGCTGAAAAGAAAATTTGACTTTCAGAAACAAGAATGAGAAGAAGCATGAAAAAGTAAACAGCAAAGAGAAGTCATAAAGGACTTACCAAAGGTGAACTGTTTACATTCCTACATGGAAAGACAATATTTCTAACTCTTAAAACTTTTCAGTATCTGGGTAGTTGGTGGAACCACACACACATACACCCACACACGTACATGTGTGCACGCACACACACATACACACATGCATGCACATACAGAGATAGAGAGCACAGAGTGAATTGAATAGAATGGGATCATATCTTAAAAGAAGTTAAAGTAAACAGTGAGAGAGAAATGTAGTGGAAGGAGAGAGGGTGAAATGGAATGGGGTATATTATCTCTCATTCAAGAGGCAAGCAGGAGACTTTTTAGTGGAGGGAAAAAGAGGAGAGCTGAGAAAAAAACATGAAGTTTACCCTCATCACATTCAACTAAAGGAAGGAAGAAAATGCACACTCATTTTGGTATGAAAACCTGTCTTACAATACAGGAAAGTGGGGGAGAAGGAGATAAGCAGGGTGGGGGGGATGAGGGAAGGGAGGGCAATGGGAGGAGGGAGCAATTTGAAGTCAACACTTGGGGAGGGACAGGATCAAAAGACAGAATAGAAACAATGGGAGGCAGAATAGGATGGAGGGAAATACAGTTAGTCTTACACAACACGATTATTATGGAAGTCATTTGCAAAACTATGCAGATATGGCCCATACTGAATTGCCTGCCTTCCCAAAGGGAATGGGTGGGGAGGGAGAGATGGGGAGAATTTGGAACTCAAAGTTTTAGGAACAACTGTTTAGTATTGTTCTTGCTACTAGGAAATAAGAAATACAGTTAATAGGGAATAGAAAGTCATCTGGCCCCACAGGACAAAAGACAAAATGGGGACAAGGGAAGGGAGGGATGATAGAAGAGAGGGCAGAGTGGTGATAGGGAAAATTAGAATGCTTGGTGTATTGGGGTGGGGGGAGGGGATAAATAGGGAGAAAATTTGGAACCCAAAAATTTGTGAAAATGAATGTAAAACATTAAATAAATAAATTTATATTAAAAAAAGAAAGAATCTACTGATCATCTCCTGAAAGAGAGCCAGAAAGAAAAACTCCTAGAAATATTGTAGTTGAATTTCAGAGTTCCCTGCTCAAGGAGGAAAATATTGCAAGCAGCTAGATACAAAACTGTACAATGGAATGGGGTAATTATATGTCATTTAAGAGGCAAGTAGGAGATTTTTTTACTGGAGGGAAAAAGAGGAGAGCTGAGAAAAAAAAAAAAACAAAAACAAGAAGTTTACCCTCATCACATTTGACTAAATGAAGGAGTGAAATGCACACTCATTTTGGTATGAAAACCTATCTTACAGTATAAGAAAGGGGGGGGAGAAGGAGATATTGCAAGGGGGGGGGATGATGGAAGGGAGGGCAAAGGGAGGAGGGAGCAATTTGAAGTCAACACTTGGGGAGGGGATAGGATCAAAAGACAGAAGAGAAACAACGAGGGGCAGGTTAGGAGGGATGGTAATTCAGTTAGTCTTACACAACACGACTATCAGGGAGGTCATTTGCAAAACTACACAGATAGGACCTATATGGAATTGCCTGCCGTCCCAAAGGGAATGGGTGGGGAGGGAGGGATGGGGAGAATTTGGAACTCAAAGTTTCAGGAACAACTGTTTAGTATTGTTGTTGCAACTAGGAAAGAAGACATGCAGTTAATGAGGAATAGAAAGTCATCTGGCCCTACAGGAGAAAAGAGAAGATGGAGACAAGAGAAGGGAGGGATGACAGAAGAGAGGGCAGATTGGAGATAGGGAAAATTAGATTGCTTGGGATATTGGGGTGGGGGGAGGGGATAAAAGGGGAGAAAATTTGGAACCCCAACATTTGTGAAAATGAATGTAAAAAGTTAATTAAATAAATAAATAAGAAAAAAAAAAGAAAAAAAAGAAATCATCAAGGAAAACTGCCCTGAGATCCCTTGATCCAGAAGAAATATTAATCAAGAGAATCCATTGACTACCTCCTAAAAGAGATCCCAAATTGAAAATACCAAGGCATATTATTAGAATTATCAGTTCAAGGAGAAAATACAGCAAGTATCCATAAAGAAACAATTCAAATATCACGAAACTACTATCAGGATCACACAGGACCTTGCAGCTTCTATGTTAAAAAATCAAAGGGATGGTATGCTATCAGGGAAAGGAACTTGGACTACAACCAAGGA
Organism: Bettongia penicillata ogilbyi; assembly: GCA_023548195.1. Taxonomy (NCBI): domain Eukaryota; kingdom Metazoa; phylum Chordata; class Mammalia; order Diprotodontia; family Potoroidae; genus Bettongia; species Bettongia penicillata. The sequence continues at coordinate 4,109,723 of JAJHZJ010000233.1, forward strand.
GCAACTACCTAGCAAAACTGAACATAATCTTTCAGGCAAGGAGATGGATATTCAATGAAATAAGGCATTTCCAGACCTTCCTGATGAAAAGGTCAGAGCTCAATACAAAATTTGATCTTCAAATGCAAGACTCAAGAGAGACACAAGAAGGTAAACAGGTTAAAAAAAATAAGAAAAATATTTTTATTCAGTATGGGCAAAAAACATGTTTACATCTCTATGTGAGAGGTTGATACTTGTTAATCTTGAGAACTGTATATTTATTATGAAATATAAAAGGGATATACAAAGATAGAGAGTGTGGATATAAATGAACTGATGTGATGATAAAAAAATCTAATTAAGGGGTGCCAAGAAAGAAGAGGAAAGGAGGAGGCAGAAAATGGTAAATTACATCACACAAAGAGACACAAAAACATGTTACAGTAGAAGGAAAGAAGGGAGGGAGATGAACATGGTTTGAAATTTACTCTCATCGGATTTGGTTCAAGGAGGGAATAACATATTCATTGCCCTAACTTGCCATACAGGAAGTAGGAGGGGAAAAGGGGAAAGAAAAAGGTGGGAAAGATTAGAAGGGAGAGAAGAAGTGGTAAGGGAAAAGGGAAATAAAAGGGAGGGGGGCTGATGGAAGGAAAAATGGAGGGAGGTGATGGTCAAAAGTAAAACTTTTTTTCCCATGTAAATTTATTTATTTTTCAGTTTTCAATATTTACTTCCACAAATTTTTGAATTTCAAATTTTCTCCCCATATCTCTTCTACCCCAACCTCAGGACAGTGTATATTCAGATTGGCCTTTCCTCCAATATGCCCTCCTTTCTATCTCTGCCCGCCCATCCCCTTTCCATCTATTTTCCTGTAGGGCAAGATAGATTTCAATACCAAAGTGTTTGCTTCTGTTTCCTTCCCCCAACCGGAGGTCCTCTCTGTTATCCCACCTTGCTTCTCCCCTCCCTGCTACTTTTTGTAGGTTAAGATAAACTTCCACACCCAAGTGAGTGTGCATGTCATTCCATCCTGAAGCCAGATCCAATGAAAGTAAGGCTCACTTATTCCCTCTCACCTTCCCCTTCTTACATTTTTTATGTGAGATGATTTAGTACATGCTACCTCTCCCTTTATCTTTCTCTGAGTAAATTCCCCTCAATCATTAATTTTCTTTTTTAGATATCATCCCTTCAAGTTCAACTCACCCTGTGCTCTCTCTGTATACATACATACATACATACATACATACATACATATATATATATATTCCCTCCAACTGTCCTAATACTGAGAAAGGTCTCATAAGTTACACATATCTTTCCATGTAGGGATGTAAACAGTTCACATTTAATAAGTTCCTTATTGTTTCTCTTTCCTGTTTACTTTTTCATGCTTCTCTTGATTCTTTGTTTGAAACTCAAATTTTCTATTCAGCTCTCTTGTCTTTTCAACAGTAATGTTTAGAAGTCCTCTATTTCATTGAAATTCCGTTTTTTCCTCTGAAATATTACACACACTTTTCCTGGGTAGGTGATTCTTGGTTTTAATCCTATCTCCTTTGACCTCTGAAATATCACATTCCCTTAATGCAGAGGCTGCTAAATCATCTGTCATTTTGTGGCTTCAGGTGCTCTAGAATTTGTTTAGAGTCATTTTTAGAGATCTTTTGAGAGGTTTGGAAGGAGAGCTGTGGCAGGTTCCTGCTTCTACTCTGCCTTCTTGGTTCCACCCTCCAAAAATAAAATTTTTGAGGAGAGAAAGGGAGAAATAAAAGCATAAATGGGGAGGGGAGGGATAGGATGGAGAGATAGACATATATAGTAATCATAACTGTGAATGTGAATGGCATGAACTCTCTCATAAAATGGAGGCAGATAGCAGAATGGATCAAAAATCATAATCTTACAATATGTTGTTTACAAGAAACACATTTGAAATAGGGGATGCACACAAGGTAAAGCTAAAAGGCTGGAATAGAATATATTATGCTTCAAGTGAAGTTAAAAAGCAGGGATAGCAATCCCAATCTCAGACAAAGCAAAAGCAAAAATAGATCCATTCAAAAGAGGTAAGGAAGGAAACTATATTCTGCTAAAAGACACCATAGACAATGAAATGATATCACTAGTAAACATATATGCACCAAGTGGTATAGCATCCAAATTCTTAGAGGAGAAGTTAAGGAAGTTACAGGTAGAAAGACAGAAAAATTACATCAGTGAGAGACCTCAGTCTCCCACTCTCTGAACTTGATAAATCTAACTTCAAAATAAACAAGAAAGAAGTTAAAGAGGTCAATAGAATTCTGGATAAGGTAGATATGACAGACTTCTGGAGAAAACTGAATGGGGATAGAAATTAATATACCTTTTTCTCAGTGATAAATGGTATATACACAAAAATTGACCATGTACTAGAGCTTTATCCCAGATTCAGGAAGACTTGAGATTAAAGCTAGCTTCAGAAATTTACTTGCTGGGTTGAGTACTTAACCTCTGTCTGTATCAGTCTTCTCTGTGAAATGGAAACAATAACAGCACCTACTGCCCAGGGTTCTTGTGAAAATAAAATGAGATAAAGTCTCTAAAGTAATTTGCAAAACTTAAAGCATGACATGAGTGTGAGCTATTAACTTGATGAGTTAGAGCTTAGTGAGAAAGATACCAAGTTATAACTAGTTGTCAGTTTTGTTTTAATGCTTGTTATGGGGTTATTCAATTATAATGTTTGATGCACTACCTCAAACTGTGAGCAGTTTTCCCTAATTATAAGGAAATTTAATAATTAAGGAAAAATCAATTTCCTTGAGAGATGGACTTTAAAAATTGCATGTATGGGGGGAGCAGGAAACAAAAGTGATAGTTTATCCCCTATGGGCCTACAGGCCATCTTCCTTGTCTAAAATGTACTCTGTCCTCACCACCACCTCTTAGAATCCCTTATCTCCTTCAAGGCAAAGCTGAAATGCCACCCATTTCATGAGGCCTTCTATAATTTTCATTTATGATGGATCCCCCCCAAACTGTTTGGTATTTATTTGGTATTTGTTTCTTAAGTTCATGAATCTAGAGCTGAAATGGACTTTAACAGTCACAGAGCCTAAGCCCCTCATTTTACATATGAAGAAACTGAGGCACAGATAGGTTGTGACTAAGCCAGGGTCACACAGCAAGTGTCCAGGTCTTCCTGACTTCAAGTCCAGATCCCTATCCACCATGTGAAGCTACCTCTTGCTATAAGAACAGATTTTCTTCACTTTTAGAAGACAAATTTCTTGTGGGCTTCATTTTTATCTTTGTTTTCTCAGTGCCTAGCAGAGGGCCTGTTACATAGACAACACTTAATGCAGCTTTGTCCTGAGCCATGTGTATTCATCTTTTCTCCCCCATTAGACCTAAAGCAGGGACCATATTGTCTCCTTATCTGATATCTCCACAGTGTGTAACACAGCAGTCATCATATATCATGTACTCATCAAATATGAATTTTTCCAATGATTATCTTGATTTTTATGCACCAATGAAATTTAGTCCTTTTAATATTCCTGAAGGTGAAATTAATTTGGGTGAAACTGTTGACTGGTCTTGGCTTTGTGAGTCTCTGCTCCTGATCCATGACCAGAAAGGAGGACCAGAAAGCTCAATGGTCAGCTCCACTCCTTATTTCTCTGGCTAGGAGAGATCCCTGTCAAAGTCACAAAGACAGCAATATTTCTCTTCATTGCTTTATGATGTCTCTTTAATGAGTTCTGTTCCTTTCTTTGGTTTCCCTGAAATGTACATCAGGATTATCAGGTTGATCTTGACTATGCAGGTTTTCATCTACTGTGGCTAAAGGTTCTAGATCTTTCCTTTTTTTCTCTCCCATCAAAACTTCACTGCTTTGTATTCTATTCCTTAGTTTCCAGGTAGGTGACTGACTTGCTAATCTCTGATAAACTGATTAAAACTAATATATTAATGGCAGAAAATAGCTTGCTGTGTTATCTCTTCCTGGGTCATAAGTATTTTATAAGTTTATAAAAAAAACCATTGTCTGGAGATTCAGTGGTTTTTACACAAAGGAATGAAGCTTTAATGGTGTTGTTTCAGACATGATGTTAAGTCATGTTAAGGCAAGTCAGTTAAGGCAAAGGAGACATTGTTCTCCAGATCACATAGGTAAGTGGTAGCCTATATCTGTGTGAGTCTGTTCCTGTCTATGACATATCTGCTTTTGTTCCTAGACAGATATTTCTGGCAATGACCCTGTGATAATTATAAACTTTTTATTGTTTAATGTTATTGTTTGATCTTAATTTGATGTCATATTGTATGGTATGAAACATATGACATCCCCTTCCCATAAAAAGGGTTGCTATGGAAACAGAGAATAGAGAAATGAGTACAGCACAGGACATTGTCTTGTTTCCACAACTTAATTAAATTCCTAAAGCCCCCATATTATGTGTGAATGTAACTGCAAGGCATGTGCTCTGTCACCTTCACAAAGGACTCCTATCTTAATATAAAGAAGCATATGAGTAAGCCACTTCTTACACATGCTAGGCATAAGTTTCACATAGGTAAGCTTAGTTGGCTTACCCTGTGTGTGTACCCCAGATAAAGTTCCAACCCCTTCCTTTATATATAGCTACACCCTTACAAAAATTGTATAAAAAACCCCGTAGTTTTTTCCACTGGTTAGCCAGCCCTAGCCAGACCAAATGAGCCAGTTTGGTCACTAAGGCTGACCCACTAAGAGAATGGAGAAGCCTACCTGACTCTGCCTAAGGGGAGCTTTGATTCCACTTTGTAGGACCTTCCTGTATCACTGTAACCATGGATAGCTCCAAGCAGACAGCTCCCATCAGTCTTGCCCCAAACCAGCCCTGGTCCTAGTCACTTACACCTACCTTTACAATAAACATCATGTATTGTGTGCATCACTCTTGACTGGACCCAAGTTACTCACAGCACTGGCACTTCAAGTCAAGTTTTGACAAATGATGACTCCAATATGGAGTTACTCAGACTAAGTGGACCAGATGTTCATATAAACATATAGAAAAATCTTTGCCACTTGTTACCTCTATGTTAGACAAATAAAACTTGCAGTATTTGATGGGATGAACACTTGTTGTGTAGCAGGGATCTTGACTCACTCTCTTTCTATTGCCTTAAGTTAACATAAGACCCCAGTTTGTGGTCCTGATAAAGAAACTCCATCAACCTCAGCTTCTCCCAAGTCTGGTATCAGCAAGGGACCCTGAGAACTTTTCTACCACATCTAAGAATGATTTGGAATTCTCCCTCCTATACAAGGCCCCAATTATCTATTCTCAACCAAGGCCATTTTTAGGGCATAAAATCTTGCCATCCAAATCCCATCTTTGAACATGTTCTCTCCCCAACATATCTTCTTCACCCTTCACTGGGGTGAGTTTCTTGCATATGGGACCAGCTTTCTGTCCATTGATATTGCAATACAATGTGTGCATATGCTTTACTTGCCTGTTTATTGCATCACACAACAAGAAGGCTCTTGATTGTATCATTTCCTGAGTACTAATTTTCTAGAAATTGTGAAGCTATGTATTTGTTTCAAACTGAACCTGTGAAGCCAAATAAAACAGACCCTATCCTAGATGATGAGAATAAAGTGAGGTATAAACCCTATGGGGCCAGGGATGGGGTTTCTCTAGACTTTTCAAGAGGTATCCAGGAATACTCTCTCAGTCTAAATAGTGATGATTTTTTCCCAAGTACTTTCAAATCAGTTTTATTTTAATACTTACAGCAACTTTTTGAAAGAAGTGAGGACATTCTTAGGAAAATACTGCAGTTCCTAGTGCTGTTCAGTGATTTTCCAAGGGCAGACAACAATTTAGTGGCAGGGTCAGAATTGAAGGCAAGAGTACAGAAAAGCGAAAGTAAGAAAAGCTGTTCAGCTTTCCTCTAGCCTCAGGCAGATTCAGAGTGACTAGGGATGTGGAATTAGTGATGTGCATAGAATGTGGAAATTTGCCAGCCAATGACAACTTTCCCTCATTCAGGAAGAACTCATTTTACAGAATTCTGAATTGAGGGAATCAGGTTATCTATTACATTTTTCTAAACTCTCTATCTTCTTGCCTGTGTTTTGCCATGTATTATTTCACTTGTTTCAATTAGGAAACCCATACATAGATTGGAAAAGCATTGTTATTGCCATTTGACATAAAAACAAGCTAAAACCCAAAGAGTAATTTCCTCCAGGCCACATAGCAAGTCAGTGGCAGAAATGAGAACAAATCCCCAATTCTCTTTACAAAACAGCAGCTCTCTTGTCCGTCCCTTCACCCTCATTTAAAGGGTTTGGAGAACAATCAATTTTGAATTGGGTGGAAAAGTATTGAGCTTAGGAGCAGAATAAACTGTTTTACTTTTGTCTATGCCATTAATTCAATGCGTGACTTTGAGCAAATCAGTTTTCTCATCTGGAAAATAAAGGAGGTGATCTCTAAAGACCTTATAAATTGATTCAGAGATTCATCTGCTGTTGTTTGGCATAGGCAGTGGTTCTATTCATATGGCACTTTGCACTACTGTCCCTGAGAGTGATTGGGAGCGTTTCCATTGTTGGTAAAGGAAGTAATATTTTATTCCTCAGCTTTGTGCCCTTCTCCTCCTCCTCCTATTTTCAGATACCTTCAAGGCACCATACAGGTGTCACTGGGTAAAAAAAAAAAGCTGGCAAGAGCAATGAGGAAAGTAGGACTCCTTTACCCCTTTTCAGTTCCATCCCTTGAAAAAGACTAATTTGAAATCTGAGTGGAGGATGGCCTGGAGCAGGGAGACTAACAAGAAAGATTGCAATAGATCAGGTGAGTTGATGAAGGTTTGCCCAGAGTGATGTCAGCGTCAGAGGAGAGAAGTGGGCATATAGATTTTATGAAATGAGGAATGACTGGACTTGGCAATGGATGAGATATGAGAACTGAGAAAGTAAGGAATCAAGGATGATACTCTGTGTGCAAGTCTAGGTGAGAAGAAGGGTGAAGGTAACCTGGACAGTAAGAGGAAAATCAGGAGGAGAAGAAAGCATGAGGGGAAAGGATGAGTTCAGTTTAGGACATAGTGAGTTTGTAACATCTATGAGACATCCAGTTCGAGATGTCCAAAAGAAAGATGGAGATGTGAGACTGGAGATCAAGAAAGAGGTTAAAGCTGGATAAGTAAATCTTGCAATCAACAGCAAAGACATGATCATTGAATCTAAGGAAGCTAAGGAGATCAGATCAAAGAGCAGAATAGAGAGAGAGAAGAGAGCCTATCAGAGAGCCTTGAGGGGTAGTCATCTTTAATGGGCATGAGATAGATTAAGATCTATGGAGAGAGCCATGGAAAATTAAAGGAGGGATGAAAAGTTTTGCAAAGGCCACTATAGGGAGAGGCATAATGAATTTATTTGGGAAGGGTATGAAAGAATTGTTTTGAAGTGAGATCTTGGTTGAGAATATATAACAAATTTGGACCTAGTCAGAATGATTCTGAGTTTCTTCCAGTTTCTTTCAGTAGCACAAGATAAGCAGCAAAGACAACAGATGATGTGAGTAATACAAAGCTGAGGACCTTGAATGGACAAGATGGATGATAGGGTAGGAGGACAAGAAACTCAGAAAAAAGGGACAGTGCAGAATTGAACTGGTTCACCAAAGGCTCTACCGAGGGAAGAGAGGTGAGTGCAGGCAGTGCAGGGGTGATGGCCTGGGACAGAACTGAAGGGTGTAATAAGGATTGAGGGTCACAGTGAAGATAAAGACAGGAATGGAGTTGCAGGGCAGAGGGAGAGGTGGGACAACAACTGATTAGAATTCATCAACACTGATGTGGAACACTGAGGGATGATGGCAAGATCAATGGTTCTATTCATATGGCACTTTGTACTACTCATCTGGAATTTGTCATATAGAGCTATCACAGTAATTTATGCACATACGTACTTTTGCTTCCTGGGTCCCAGATTTCTCCTCTATTTACTGAAGAGGTTGGACAAAATGGCTCCTAAAATCCCTTCCAGTTTTAACAGTTTATACATCAATTACTTATAGTAATGCCAGATAGCACTGTTTTTTATATAGGCAGACTTAGGAGCTGCCTTAATGGAATGATTTCCTTTTTGGAGGAAGAAAGAAGAGTTGACCAGGCCCCAAGATATCTCCCACTTCCACTCGTTTCTCTGGTTTAAAGCACTGACAAACTTAAAATGCAAAGGGTATTTTCAAAAGAGGGAATCTCATTAAATCATCCATTAATGCCTTAGATCTGGAAAACTGATCAGATGATATGCTAACTAAGAGGTGAGAATGTGGCACAGATGGTGGGGAAGTGTGCATAACAGAGAAGAGAGGAAGGCAGAGTCATGGGGGAAGGTCTGTCTATTTTGTGGGGCTCCTTAATGGGGAGGCCTAGTTTATCCAGGAAGAATCACAAAGTAGAAGAGGGCATTCTTAAGAGGGAAAAGCACACAATGGAAGCTGGAAAATCACCAGAACCCATTGTCTCTTATTCAATAATTCTACTGAAGACAGAGTTCTTGACACGTTGCTAAATTTTACTTATTCGGAGTTTTATCTTTATAATTTACTTCAAAGTCAATGTAGTATTTCTAACATGTTCTCAGAAAGTTATTATTGGGCCATTAGAATTTCCTGCCTAATAAAATAGAATTTATTAGGTTACTTTCATGGAAATATGTCGTTGTTATGATCTGGGGGAGACTCATAAATGAAACTGCTCCATTGTCTCTGTGGTGCTAACCTGGGACATGTACATATTAAGCAGAGAAAGGAAAGAAACAAATTGACTTTGGACTAACTCTATTGGTCTATGCCTTTGTGGAGTCTATCTATGATTTTTAGTCACCAGAGTACAAGGAACAGATGAAAATGATACTCACTGAACTGGCAGATTTACTTGAGTTGGATCCCATCTTTGAATGTGGTGAAGTAGCAGGGCTGGAGTGGGGAAGAGGAAAGACAAAGGAAAATATAGATCTGCATTTGTTTTGACATTTATAGAAATATGAACTATTAATCAGCAAATTTTCTTTTATCACCTGTTATGAACCAAAGTTCCTATAAATATGGTTAGCCCTGCAGAAGATATAAATGAGGTATGGGAAATGTCCCCTGCCCACAAGAGCTGGCAATCTACTTGGGAAGATAAGGCATACAGATAAAACAAGCCTGAACTGTGTGGCATAGATTGCAAATGTAGGGAATTTCAGGGGCAAGGATGATCATGAAGTCTCAATGAAGCCTTCCCAAATCGTCCTAACAGGTGATAATTCCCCCCTCCTCTGAACTCATGTACACTTGTACTTTTACCTTAATCTGGAGTTGTGTGTCATATTTCCACTACAAGATTCTAAGTGCCTGGGGAACATGTGCCTCAGTCTCCCATCTCCACACTCTTTTAGAGTCTAACACAATGTTTTGCTCATAGAATGCACTCATTAAAGCTCGATAAATAGCAGGTGAATTGAGCTGGACTTGAAAGCAAAGCAGAATTGTCCTAGATTGGGGAAGGAAGACTGAGTATCCCATAATGCTCCACTGTTACTCCATGGGGGGATACCCAGGACTCCTCATGATGTGCCCAAAACAAATATGGTTTCATTAGGGTATCTCCAAAGTCTCATCAGGGAGATATAGGGACATAGAGAAGACTGTTCTAACAATGGGGCCTTCTGAAATATCTGAGGCCCATCAAAAGAGCTCATATTTTAATAACATTTTAAGAAGTAAAAAATACTTGCTTTTCAACAACCTTATGGGGTATGTAGTATGGGCACCATTATCCCCAATTAAGAGATGAGGAAAGTGAGGCTCAGAAAGTTGCCTGCAGCCATACCATAAGCATTTAAGGAAGGATTTGAACCTATTGCAGATATTCCATCTTTTGATTTGCCTCTGCTTCAACTGAAGTCCTTTATCTACTACATTTAATATATGTCTATATATAGATGTATCTATATATGTATCTATATATATATATATATATATATCTTATATGACCGTTATCTACTAGCAAGTTGCCATGTAATCACTGATCAAGCTGATGCTGATTGGCTATCAATAAACTTGGGACACCTCTTTTCTTTTTCCGTTTTCTGAGTGATTCCAAGGAGGAGGCTTAGGACAGGAGTCTAAGGATCCAAAATATCCTCTACTTTTCTAGGCATATTGGAGCAGCAGCAGACACTGACAAGAACGTAATAACTACATCAAAATAAATGGGAATAGTGACTACCATAAAGCAATAACAAGTGAATGATATAATAAAATGAATAACAAGTTTGGCTTGAGAAAGAGAATACAGAGGTCAGGATTCACAGGTATAGAACACGAGATATAATATTGAATTTTTTTCTAATGTTTCAATTCATTTGGATGAATTTCTTTCCTCCTTTCTTTTTCAATGTATTCATCTTAAGAATGTTTCCCTCTAAATTTTTTACAGGCTACCCAAAATCCTTGGGCTTGCTGCAATCAACCCACAGCTGTAAGTGGCCCATCCTAACCAAGCATTTTTTGATCTGTAATTTGGTCCCAAATTTGTAAATTGTGGATTTGTATTTGTTATCTTACAGGAACAGCCCTCTACCTGAGATCAATTGTTATTCTAATTTAGCAATTAGTCTCTAGAGAGTTTAGCTTGCATGAATCAGCCATCCCCTCCCAAGGCCTAAATATTCCTCACTTGTACAGATAAAATTCAGGTTTGTAATCAGGAATGCTGAGATTCAGCCAAGGTCTTAGATCAGTGATGACCCCACTAAGATTCAGATATCCTATGAGGCTCACTTTGAGGAGTCAGGCAACCAGCCAGCCTCTCTCCCTTTAATGGCATCTTGTTCCTGAAGCATGGGGCTAAAATGCCCATAGAGCAGAGGGTAGTCCTGCTATCTTCAGGCTGGCTCCAAGGCTCACCTATGCACAGAATAAAGTTATCATTTAGACTCTGGGAGAGAACTGAGCAGGGCAGCATCATTCACAGCTATTATAAATTTAGTGCTCGAAGGGACCTTAGAGGATATCAAATCCAAACTGTTTATTATACAGATGAGGAAACTGAGGCCCAGGGAGGTGACTTAAGATTATATAGCCTATAAATGTCTGGAGGAGGATTTGAATCCACATCTTCCTAGTCCAGAATTCGATCCATATTTATCATGTGTGTAGGGCACAGGTGAATATGTGTGGTCCTAGACAATCATTCAGGGGAAGGGTAATCACAGGGAGTTTTCTAAAAATCATTGAAACATGGACCATTCTCTTCATTAATTTACAGAGAAAGAAAGCTATTAAATAGGAAGAGATTAACAAATTAGCTAAACATGTGTATCAGATTGACTCCCCCTTCCTGTCATAATCCCAAGCTCTGAAATCCCTAATTCTTTTTTTCCTGTGTTCAGTCCCCTGACTATTCTAACACATCAAATCTCTTCCCACATCCCCTGCTATTTTTGAGCCCCTTCCCCAGGCTCACCTTCTCCAGAGAAGCAGAAAAAATCTTCTCCACGGGGCTGGTAAAGTAATCTGAGGAGTTGCTTTTACTTTTGCTTATAAAGCCATGAACTATCTTCCATCAGGAAGTTCAGCGAGTGGCCTTAACCAATGAACTCTGGAGCCCTCTTGGGGCAGTAGGCTAATACGAAACCTTCTAATTTGTGATGAAAAGATCAGAAATGTTTCTGGATGATTTGGTGAGTTTTCCAAGGTCTGCCTAACCCCCAAATGTCAGCTGGCCATGATACTTAAATTCCCATTGTCACAGTTTCCTAGAGGACTTGTGACTAGCTTGAGGTCACAAAGGTGGGAAGCAGTAGATCTGGGATCTGAACCAATGTCCTTTAATTCCAAATCCAATGTTCTTTCTATTACTCCAGGAGATGGGACTTTCTCTCCAGAAGACCTTTATGCAAATTCACTTAGTAACATTCAAAAAAATATTCATTTAGAGCCTTCAAATAACCTACAATGAGTGGTCTGGGGGACACAAAGAAGAGATCATCCCAGCTCTGCCAGAAATGACAATCTCTCTGTTACTAAGGCAGGGTGAACATTCCCAAAGAAAAATGTTCTGGCCACTGTGCTCTTCCCTTTTACTCTATGATTATTGAGCATGTCTCCTCCAGTTACTCTGTTCATGGGGACATTTTCCCTATAAACAGCAACAATAGCAAAAGAGTCCTTCACATTTAAGCTGCACCCTAAGGTTTACAAGCTGCTTCCCTTAAAACAACCCTGTGAAGCCCATATTGCAAGTTTTATTATGCCCATTTTCCTGGTGAGGAGTCTTTGAGTCTTTTGAGGCTTTCATTCCCTAATCCTATCATCCATCTTGTTCTGCCAAGCCTCAGCCTTGTTACTCCCACTATATATACTCTTTAGTATTTATAACTACCCTTCAAGTGTTTCTCAAGGCATTTGACAGGGTAGGACGATTCTTTCTCCAGACAATGACTCCTAATCTATGGCCAAGGCAAACAGTGAAAGTCAGAGGAACAGTGAGAGTCAGAGCTGGTCATTCCTCCTTACATAATCACTGAACTTTGAGTCTGTGTGTACATCTTTCTTTACTTCCCTGTGAGAACAGTTTATAGTTTCTATGTCTTTCTAGGCTAATACCATGCTCCTTGGCTGAAAATATCCTTCCTTCACTGGAAACTCAGAATTCTAATGCTACTCCATCTCTCCTGTCAGATAAGAAAGAAATCTGGAAAATGTACTTACACAGAGGTGTTAGGATGTCAGTATTATTATTCTGTTTATGAATATTTGTGCCTGCAAAAAAAATCTAAGAGAGAGAACAATGCTCAACCCTAAAGGAATTACTCAACAATGATAAAAATTTTCAGGAAATACATGTGTGTCCGGGCTCAGTCCCTGCCGGACCGCAGGGGGTGTGTCGTGACCTCTGCTCTCCGCCTAACTGCGGCTTCGGACGTCTCCGGTCCCGACCCCAGGGGTTGAGGACGGGCAAAACCAGACACTGGCCAGAGTGGTAGAGCAAAGCAGGTGTTTATTCAGTAGTTCACATCAGTCCAGTCCCCACGAATCCCCTCAGATCATAGCCTTATATTCCTTATCCCTTCCGGTTCTTGCTATCTGGCCCCTGATTGGAGAGCTCAGCCTGCTGTCGCCCCAGCCCCCTCCCCTTAGCTGGTTGTGTCCTGTGGCAATAGGGCAGGAGTCTCTCTGGACCTTCCCTCCCCACTCGGACCATCTGCTTGGTCCTATCACAGGTGGCCAGGTGTGTTTTACTCTCACTGGGGCTTCCTCAGCACCTCCCAGAGGGTGGTATCGTGCCTTGTACAGGAGCCTTTCCTGCACCCTTAGCCCGGAAGTCACGGGTGAGGCGCGTGATTGCCGGGGGGAGGGACGGGTATAGACTCCTGCTGTTACCTCTCTGCCCAGGAGGTTCGGGGACGGCCCCTGACACATGTGAATTTGGGAGAGGGGTCCGGAAGAGACATTTAAGAATAGGGCTTTTATTCTGATTATGACTAAGGCTAGCCAAATTATTCTTACCTTGTAATGTAGTGGTGAAAGTGTAATAAAGTGTTGTAGGGGGATAGTTTATGTCTCCTATTGTTATGCCTCCTACAAAGCTGGAGGGAAAAAACTAAGAAATAGATAAATCCTGTTCTGTCTACCACCTTTCAAAATCCTTTTTGAGCTCTTCCATGGCCTGAGCCCATTGGATATCTATTTAGGATTTTTGGGATACAGAGGCCTTGACTTCTATGTCTTTCCCTGATGGTAAGCATTGTTCTTCCTCATCAGAAAGGAAAGGAGGAAACATCTGTTCACCAAGAAAGTAACCTTCTATAGTCTTATTTTTTCCCCTTTTCTGGGCATTTTCCCAGCCATTTACTTGACTTCTGAGATTCCTCTCCACCCCCGCCTCACCAGTGCTTGGGGTCTGAGATTCAAATGCTGCTCCCCAGCCTCAGGGCTTTCATTGTGGGGAGGGGCTTCTATTCAGTGAGAGATTAAGTACTGCTACTCAGGTGGGGGCAGGGCTGCCTCCCAGGCTCAGTTCCCTCAGGGGGTTTACACGAAGACCTTCAGTAATGGCCCTGAGCTCCCGTCTGCTCCAGGAGCCCCTGTCCATCACCTTCCCTGCCGCTTCCTCCCGAGGGGGGCTGAACTATGGAGACACCCTGCTCCCCTCTCGGCCAGTCCAGAAGGCTGTCTCACTGACCTGTAGCACCTGTGGGTGGAGGGACCCTCGTGGCCACCAGAGATTCTGTCCCTGAAGCCTGTTCGGATCTGCTCCTCTGGGGCCACGCAGCCAGGGCAGGGGTTCCGCTCCATATCAGTGGTGCCACGGACCTTTGGGGTCAGTTTTTCAGGGCTCTCTGGAACAGAAATCTCCTCCCCTCTGCTGCTGCGTGGCTTCCACTGCTCCAGAACCCATTGGGAGTTCTTTCCATAGGTAATTTATGGGCTGTGGGTTCGGAGATAGCATATGTGAGTCTTTCTACTCTGCCATCTTGGCTCCTCCCCCCTGTCTACCACCTTTCAAAAGGCAGAGAGAAGAATCTGAAAAAATGATGGCTTGGAAGGAAGTGATACAGTCTGAGTTTCTCCTTCAGAAGTATTCCATCAAAATACCAGAAAGAGCACCAGACTGAGTAGTGATTGAAAATGGCCTGAAAAAAAAAAACCCAGAATGAATCATTTCTTAAATGCAGATCCATACAGGGAGATAGAGGCTTGATAGTAATGAGGAAGGTTCCTAGTCAGGGAGGTCTGCACAGGGTATTTGTCCATTATAGAGACTGAACTGGGACCTGTGCCTGTGTGTCAGGAAAAGAACTAGTTTCAGATTTGGAGGGGCCTGTTATGTTTTGCAGCAACAAAATTGCCTGGTCATCAGGGGTCATAAAGGGAGTTAAATAAAACAGAAATCCTAGGACTTCTTTTGTTATATTTTCATTTCCTTAAAGAGGAGAAGAAAAAATGATAGGAGAAAGGGAATGCAATAGGGAAGGATGGGTATAGGAACTTATCTCATATTATCAGGTGCACAATTAGAAGATTATATAAAAAGGAAAGTAGGGTTTGGGGGAACCTCACTTTCAACTAAACTAGTGAAAGTAGAATGCACAAAGAATTTTACATAGAAATATATTCAACTCAACAGGGAAGCAGGGAGGAATGGGGAGATGGTAATAAGAAAGAGATTAGATTCATAGAGAAGTAATAAGTAATAAGCAAAACATCCCAATTAAGTTTGGAAGAGGTATTATGAAGGGGTGCACAAAAGTAAAGAAAGAAAAGAACAAGAACCCTGTGTAGGGGGGTCTGGGTGAGGGGAAGAGAAGAGAGGAAGTGAGACAATAGAAGATGGCAACAAATATAGAGCAGTTGTGCTGAGCATACTCTTCTCTCACTATCCTCTTCTTTGTAAAGAGGACACAGGAAGCAAAGAAAGGAGAAACTTTTAAGAGAATAAGTTGAAAGGAAATACACAATTAATGATCATAACAGTGAATGTAAATGGAATGAACTCACCTATAAATTAAAAAAGATAGAATGGATTGGAAAACAGAATCCAACAATATGTTGTTTAAAAGAAATCCATTTGAAATGCAAAGACTGATCCTGAATTAAAATAAAGTTTTTCATTACAATCTTTTGTGCTTCAAATGAATTCCTAAAAGCAAGAGTAGAAATCAGGATCTCAGAGACACACTTTCAAATACATTGAATTAAGAGAGATAAATAGGAAAACCATATTGTACTGACAGGTATGATAAGCAACAAGTTAAACATATCAGTGTTTAACATGTGCACTAAAGAGCATAGCATCTAAAAATTTATAGGAAGAGCTAAATGGTTACAAAAGGAAACAGGTAGTAAGAATATAATAATGTGGGAACTAAATGTGCCTCTGTTTGGCCTAGACCATCTAATAAATAATAAACAGGAAGTGAATTAAGGAGCTAAGTTTTAGTTTTAAAAGATGTGTTAAGTTTCTTATCATTATTAAATGAGAACAGCAATGTAAAAATCAACCATGTAATACAAAAAAAGAAGAAAGGCAAAAATATCAAACAAATACTTTACAGACCACAATGAATTAAAATTATATTTAATTAAGGATCATAGAAGTAGGATTAAAAATTAATTGAAGGATTATGTGGGAAAAGATAAGATGATAGAATATCAAGAATAGGTACATCCAATCTAACTCCATCACATAGATCTAGACAATTCACTAGATAAGTGAACTGAGAATTACATGGGGGAAAAAAGTGAATGATTTTTTCCTGTCCAGGTTGGTATAGTGAGAGAGCTGGAGATTTAGGCATAGGACCTACCCAGAAATGTCCAGGAAGAACATTATAGCACAGGGATATGTTCTTCATGAGGACAACAAGAGATCCTAGATCCCAGGCAGAAGGACCTTACCTTGTTCAAGATACAGGAGCAGGGGGCAATTGGCAACTCTAGCATTCAGTAACCACTGCTGGGTCACAGATCTGGGGAAGAGTGAAGATGGAAACTATGTCTAGAAGTGTCTTTCCAGGGTGAAATATGGCTATGGACCCTGAGCTATGTACTGAGAAAATATGAACTATTTGGAAAAATAGGCAAGCAAAGGTGCTACAAAAATCTTTTTTGTGATCCAAATATGGTGCTGAGACTTAAACTAGGAAGAACCAAAACAGAGAAAGTTACATGCCAATTTCCCTAATGAACATTGAGGGAAAAAATTAAATGAAGTATTAGCAAAGATTATAGCAATTTCTCACCAGGATAATAATCTTTGACCAGGCAGGATTCATACCAGGAACACAGGGCTGGTTCACTATTAGGAAAACTATCAGCATAATTGATCATATCAATAACAAAACCAAAAGATATATGGTTATCTCAATAGATGCAGCAAAAGTTTTTTGACAAAATACAGCATCCATTCTTGTTAAAAACATTAGAGAGCATAGGAATAAATGGAGTTTTCCTTAAAATGATAAGTAATATTTATCTAAAACTATCAGCAAGCATTATCTCTAATGGGAGCAAGCAAGAAGCTTTCCCACTAAGATCAAGGGTAAGTCAAGGATATGTATTTTTCTTTAATTTATTGATTAAACTTTTAACGTTCATTTTCACAAAATTTTGGGTCCCAAATTTTCTCCCCATTTCTCCCCTCCCCCACCCAAATACACTGAGCATTCTAATTGCACCTATCACCAATCTGCCCTCTCTTCTAACATCCCTCCCTTTCCTTGTCCCCATCTTCTCTTTTGTCCTGTAGGGCCAGATAACTTTCTATACCCCATTACCTGCATTTCTTATTTCCTAGTTGCAAGAACCATACTCGACAGTTGTTCCTAAAACTTTGACTTCCAACTTCTCTTCATCCCTCCCTCCCCACCCGTTCCCTTTGGGAAGCAAGCAATTCAATATAGGCCTTATTTGTGTAGTTTTGCAAATGACTTCCATCATAGTCATGTTGTGTGAGACTAACTATATTTCCCTCCATCCTATCCTGCTCCCCATTGCTTCTGTTCTCTCTTTGGATCCTGTCCCTCCCCAAGAGTGTTGACTTCAAATTGCTCCCTCCTCCCACTGCCCTCCCTTCCATCATTCCCCCCACCCTGCTTATCCCCTTCTTCCCCACTCTCCTATATTGTAAGATAGTTTTTCATACCAAAATGAGTGTGCATTTTATTCCTTCCTTTAGTCGAATGTGATGAGAGTAAACTTCTTGTTTTTCTCTCACCTCCCCTCTTTTTCCCTCCACTGAAAAGTCTTTTGCTTGCCTCTTTTATGAGAGATAATTTGCCCCATTCCATTTCTCCCTTTCTCTTCCCAATATATTTTTCTCTCACTGCTTAATTTCATTTGTTTAGGATATGATCCCATCCTATTCAATTCACTCTGTGCTCTGTCTCCCTGTCTCTGTCCCTCTATCTCTCTCTCTCTGTCTCTGTGTGAGTGTGTGTGTGTGTGTAATCCCACCAACTACCCAGATACTGAAAAGTTTCAAGAGTTACAAATATTGTCTTTCCATGTAGGAATGTAAACAGTTCACCTTTAGTAAGTCCCTTATGATTTCTCTTTGCTGTTTACCTTTTCATGCTTCTCTTCATTCTTGTGTTTGAAAGTCAAATATTCTTTTCAGCTCTGGTCTTTTCATTAAGAATGCTTGAAATCCTTGATTTCATTGAAAGACCATTTTTTCCCCTGAAGTAATATATTCAGTTTTGCTGGGTAGGTGATTCTTTGTTTTAGTCCTAGTTTCTTTGACTTCTGGAATATCATGTTCCACACCCTTCAATCCCTTAATGTAGAAGCTGCTAGATCTTGTGTTATCTTGATTGTATTTCCACAATACTTGAATTGTTTCTTTCTAGCTGCTTGCAATATTTTCTCCTTGACCAAGGAACTCTGGAATTTGGTCACAATGTTCCTAGGAGTTTCTCTTTTTTGGATGTCTTCCAGGTGGTGATCGGTGGATTCCTTGAAGACTTATTTTGCCCTCTGGTTCTAGAATCTCAGGGAAGTTTTCCTTGATAATTTCATGAAAGATGATGTCTAGGCTCTTTTTTTGATCATGGCTTTCAGGTAGTCCCATAATTTTTAAATTGTCTCTCCTGGATCTATTTTCCAGGTCAGTTGTTTTCCCAATGAGATATTTCACATTCTCCCATTTTTTCATTCTTTTGGTTTTGTTTTGTGATTTCTTGGTTTCTCATAAAGTCATTAGCCTCCATCTGTTCCATTCTAATTTTTAAAGAACTATTTTCTTCAGTGAGCTTTTGAACCTCCTTTTCCATTTGGCTAATTCTGCTTTTGAAAGCATTCTTCTCCTTATTGGCTTTTTGAACCTCTTTTGCCAATTGAATTTGCCTATTTTTTAAGGTGTTATTTTCTTCAGCATTTTTTTGTGTCTCCTTTAGCAAGGTGTCAACTCGCTTTTCATGCTTTTCTAGCATCTCTCTTATTTCTTTTCCCAGTTTTTCCTCCACCTGTGTAACTTGATTTTCCAAATCCTTTTTGAGCTCTTCCATGGCCTGAGCCCATTGAATATTCATTTTGTTTGGGATACAGAAGACCTGACTTTTATGTCTTTCCCTGATGGTAAGCATTATTCTGTGACTGGAGATTCTGCTCCCGAAGTGTCGTTCTCCCAGAGTCTTGTCGCTCTGTGGCCAAGGCTGGACTGGGATATGGGCTGGGCTCTGCACTCACCTCTGCTTCCAGCACAACCGACATTTCTGTGGGCCTTTCAGGTCACTGTGGGCTGGAAATCTCCTCCATTCTGTTGTTCTCCACTTTTGCTGCTCCAAATTTGTTGAGAGTCCCTCTCTACAGGTATTTTATGGGCTGTGGGGAGAACCCTGCGTAAGTGTGTCTTTCTAGTCTGCCATCTTGGCTCCACCCCCACTCAATATTCACTTTTATTAGATTTTGAATTCCATTTTTTTTCTCCCTCTCTCCCTTTTCTTCCTGCATTCCCAAAACAGTAAGCAATCTGATATAGGCTATACATGTATGATCACATTAAAAATATTTCCACAATGCTCATGTTGTGAAAGAAGAACTAGAACAAAAGGGGAAAAACATGAGAGAAAAAACATGAAAATAGTATGCATTGATCCGTATTCAGACCCCATAGTTCTTTTTCTGGATGTAGATAGCATTTTCCAACATGAGTCTTTTGGAATTGTCTTAGATTATTGCATTGCTGAGAAGAGATCTCCATCAAAGTTGGTCATCACGTAATGCTACTGTTACTGTGTACAATGTTCTCCCGATTCTACTCATTTCACTCAACATCAGTTCATGTAAAATTTTCCAGTTTTTTTTCATGAAATCTGCCTGCCAATCATTTCTTATAGAACACTACTATTCTATCACATTCACAATTACATTACACACCACAACCTGTTCAGTCATTCTTTAGTTGATGGGCATCCTCTCAATTTCCAATTTTTTTCCACCACAAAAAGAGTTTTTGTAAACATTTTCATATATGTGGATCCTTTTCCCTTTGTGATGATCTCTATAGGATGCCTATCCTGGGTCAAATGGTAAGCACAGTTTTATATCCCTTTAGGCAAAGTTCCAAATTGCTGTTCAGATTGGTTAGATCAGTTCACACCTCTGCCAACGAAGCAATAGTGTTCCAATTTCCCACATCTCAACATTTATCCTTTTCTTCTTTTGTCATACTAGTCAATCTGATAGTTGTGATGTGGTACCTCAGAGTCATTTTATATTTGCTTTTCTTGAATCAATAGTGATTTGGAGCATTTTTTCATGTGACTATAGATAGCTCTAATTTTTTCCTTTGAAAACTGCCTGTTCATATCTTTTGACATTGGGGAATAAATTGTATTCTTAAAATTTTGATTAATTTCTCTATATGTTATAGAAATGAGGGCTTTATCAGAAATACTTGATGTAAAATTGTTTACCAGCTTTCTGTTTTCCTTCTAATATTGGTTACTTTGGCTTTGTTTGTGCAAACCCTTTTAATTTAATATTATCCAAATTTGCATTATGCATTTCATAATGTTCTCTATTTCATAAAAAATTCTTCCCTTCTTCATAGATCTGACATGCAAACTATTCCCCACCCTTTATGTCTAAATCATGTACCCGTTTTGACTTTATCTTGGTATACAGTGTTATCTTGTGGATTATTTCAATGATTATTTTACCCACTGCTTCTAGGATCTTGGGCAGTTTTCCTTGACTATTTCTTAAAAAATGCTGCCCAGGATCTTTTTTTGATCATGGATTTCAGGCAGTTCAATGATTCTTAAATTATCTCTCCTTGATCTATTCTCCAGGTCAATTGTTTTTCCAATGAAATTTACATTTTCTTCTATTTTTTCTTCTGATTTTTTTTGACTTACTCTTGATATCTCATAGGGCCTTCAGTTTCAACTTGCTCAATTCTAATTTTAAGGAGTTATTTTCTTCAGTGAGCTTTTGTACCTCCTTTTCCATTTGGCCAATTCTACTTTTTAAGGAGTTGTTTTTTCAGTGGATTCCCCCCCTCAATTTGGTCTATTGTATTTTTTAAGGAATCATTTTCTTCAGGCAATTTTTGTCCTTCCTTTTCCAAGCTTTTGGCTCTCATATCTTTTCCCAACTTATCTTCTACCTCTCTTATTTGACTTTTAAAACCCTTTCTGAACTCTTTCATGAAGGTTTTTTTGGCCTGAGACCAATTCATATTCCTCTTTGAGGTTTTGCATGTATGTATTTTAATCATGTTGTTCTCTTCTGAGTTTGTGTTTTGACTTTCCTTGTCACCACAGTAGCTTTCTATGCTCAAGGTTCTTGTTTGCTTCTTACTCGTGTTTTTTTGCTTATTTTGTGGTTTTAAAAGTTGAGCCCTGCTCCTGGGATATATGGGTATTGTTCCAAGCTTCTTGTGCTGGGGGCCGTGGGTCTAGTCATCACTTTTGTGCATGGGGGCCTCAGGTGCTAGTGGCTTGCTCATTGTGCTGGAGTGGCTTGCTCATTGTACTCATCTGTTGTTGACTAATTTCTGGGCTGGCAACTTGACTTCTGCATTGGGCTGGAGGTCTCACAGCTGGCTTGCTGTGCCAGGACTGAGTGATCTTGGTTGTAGATCTGTGCTAAGGGCCTTCCATTGGTTTGTCTGGACATCATCTGCACTGGGCTGCACTCTCCTTTTACGTGAAAGAGTCTGACCTTTCCTGAAATCATTTTAAGCTACCTTAAACTGCAGAATAAGTTTCACTCCATCTTTATTTTGGTTCTATTACTCCATAATACATTTAGGGGCATCAAAGTTCAAAGCTGTTCCTGAAGGAAACTGGGGAGAACTCAGTCAACTTCCTGGCTTCTCTCTGCTGCTTTGGTTCCATATCCTCTTCCTTTTTTTTTCTGTTCTAGTTCATCCCCAAAGTTCATGATTTCCTTCTCATATTCCTGTCTTATTTCCTTTTTCAGTCTTTCCAGGTCTTTCATGTAGGTTCCTTACAGTACTTCAGTTTATTTGTGAATCTTCTCCTCAACTAATTGATGTGCCTGGTTTGTGTAACCAGAGCCTCCATTCTTCTATACTATTTGCTCTACCAAGCTCAGAAGCTCTGTTACTTGGGTCTCCTGGTCATTTCCATTTTCTCTGTTCTTGAATTCACAGTATCTTCCACCAACCAAACTGGTCTATCAGGTCTCTCTTTTTTAAAATTATTTTTAAAATTTATTTTAAAAATTGTTATTTTTAGTTTTCAACATTTATTTCCGCAAGATTTCGAGTTCCAAATTTTCTCCCCATCTCTTCCTCCCCTCACCCTGAGATGACATGCATTCTGATTATCCCTTGCTCCAGTCTGCACTTTCTTCTATCAATCCCCTCTTATCCTTTTCACCCTTCCTTTCTTGTAGAGAAAGATAGATTTCTATACCCTACTTCCTATATATCTTATTTTTCAGATGCATGGAAAAACCGTTTTTTTAACCATTTGTTTGTTTTAACTTTAAGTTTCAAATTCTCTCCCTTCTTCTCTCCCCACTCAACCTCACTGAGAAGGCAAGCAACTCAATATAGTTTATATATGTGTAGTTGTGCAAAACTCTTCCATGACGGTCATGTTGTGAAAGACTAACTCTATTTCTCTCCATTCTATCTTGCCTCTCCCCCACTTATTCTATTTTCTCCCTTGACCCTATCCTGTTTCAAAAGTGTTTACTTTTAATCATCCCCTTCCCCAATCTGCCTCCCTTCTATAATCTCCCACCCATATTCCCCCTTTCCCTTTACTTTCTTGTAGGGTAAGATATCCAATTGAGTCTGTATGTTATTCCTTTCTTAAGCCAAATCTAATGAGAGTTAAGTTTCACTCATTCCCTCTCACTCCCCCCTTCCCCTCCTTTGTGAAACCTTTCTCTTGCCTCTTCTGTGTGAGATAATTTACCCAATTCTATCTCTCCCTTTCTTCTTCTCCCAATATATTGCTTTCTCACCCCTTAATTGTATTTTTAGATATCATCTCTTCATATTTGACCCTGTGCCATCTATCATCTACCATCTATCTATCTATCTATCTATCTATCTATCTATCTATCTCTCTGTCTGTCATCTGTCTATCTACCTATCTTGGGGAAGCTAGGTGGTGCAGTGGATAGAGCACCAGTG
Source organism: Bettongia penicillata ogilbyi (assembly GCA_023548195.1). Lineage (NCBI taxonomy): Eukaryota > Metazoa > Chordata > Mammalia > Diprotodontia > Potoroidae > Bettongia > Bettongia penicillata. Next base: position 4,132,883 of record JAJHZJ010000233.1, read on the forward strand.
CAGGAGGACCTGAGTTCAAATCTCATCTCAGATACTTGACACTCACTAGCTGTGTGACCTTGGGCAAGTCACTTAACCCCAATTGCCTCATCCTGGGTCATTTCTAGTCATCCTGATGACTATCTGGTCACTGGATTCAGACGGTTTTGGAGGAGAAGTGAGGTTAGTGACCTGCACAACCCTCCTTCACTCAAAACAAAGTCAAGTGCAAGTCATGTCATCATTCCTCTGATGGCATAGTCTTCTTCAGATATGAGGGATGAACATAACATATGTCTATTTATCTGTCTATCTATCTATCTATCTATCTATCTATCTATCTATCTATCTATCTATCTATCTAATATGGAGAAATGTCTTATGAGTTACAAATATCATCTTTCCATGTAGGAATGTAAACAGTTCAACTTTATTAAGTCCCTTATGATTCTCTTTCCTGCTTACATTTTCATGCTTCTCTTGATTCTTGTATTTGAAAGTCGAATTTTCTATTCAGCTTTGGTCTTTTTAACAAGAATGCTTGAAAATCCACTATTTCATTTTTCTGCTTTTTCCCCTTGAAGTATTATACTCAGTTTTGCTGGGTGGGTGACTTTTGGTTTTAATCCTAGGTCCATTAGCCTCTATTGTATCATATTCCAAGTCCTTTGATCCCTTAATGTAGAAGTTGCTAGGTTTTATGTTATCTTGATTGTATTTCCACAGTATTTGAATTGTTTCTTTCTAGATGCTTGTAATATTTTCTCCTTGACCTGGGAATTCTGGAATTTGGCTACAATATTCCTGGGAGTTTTCCTTTTGGGATCTCTTTCACTAGGCAATTGGTGGATTCTTACAATTTCTATATTACCTTTGGTTCTAGAATATCAGAGCAGTTTTCCATGATAATTTCTTGAAAGATGGTGTCTAGGCAATTTTTTTTATCCTGGCTTTCAAGTAGCTTAATAATTTTTAAATTATCTCTCCCAGATCTATTTTCCAGGTCAGTGGTTTTTCCAATGAAAAATATGGTTTTTTACATTGTCTTCTATTTTTCCATTCCTTTGGTTCTATTTAATAATTTCTTGATTTGTCATAAAATCATTAGCTTTCATTTGTTCCATTCTAATTTTGAAGGAATTAATTTCTCCAGTGAGTTTTTGAATTTCCTTTTCTATTTGGCCAATTCTGCTTTTAAGGCATTCTTCTTCTCATTGACTTTTTGGATCTCTTTTGCCATTTCAGTTAGCCTATTTTTTAAAATATTATTTTCTTTAATTTTTTTGGGGGTCTCCTTTAGCAAGCTGTTGACTTGTTTTTCTTGCATCACTCTCATTTCTCTTCCCATTTTTTCCTCTACTTCTCTTACTTGATTTTCAAAATCCTTTTTGAGCTCTTCCATAGCCTGTGACCAATTCATATTTTTCTTGGAAGCTTTGGATGTAGGATCTTTGACTTTGTTGTCTTCTTCTGGTTGTATTTTTTGATCTTTGTCACCAAAGTAGGATTCTATAATATGTTTGCACACCTTCCTAGACAAATACTTGCCTTTCTAGGTCTTTGGTAAGGTAGGGCTCTGTTTCCAGTGGGTGTGGGTGTGGGTGTACTGTCCCAGGCTTTGGGGGTTTTGTATCAGTTGTTCAATGCCCTACTGTGTGTTGACTCAGAACTCTAGAAGCAGCAGTAGCTGCTGCTTCCATCACCATTGCCACCACCACCTCTGCTGCCCTGGGGCTAGGACCAGACCATGCTCCTCTTTCACCTAGGTCCCACAGAGTTCCCCTACTGACCTTTCACATTGTCCTCAGCATTTGTGGGTTGAGAAGTCTGGAAATCTCCACAGATGTCAGCAATTCAGTCTCCTGAGGCCTGTTCTGGCCCTGTCTGTACTAGCACAACCCACATCTGACTGTACTCCACTCCCAGCACAGTGCAATGTACCTTTCTGGTTGATCTTTCAGGCTGTTTTGGGCTGGAGGTATATTTCTCTCTGTCATTTTAAGGGTTCTGCAGCTCTAAAATTTGTTTAGAGTAATTTTTTACAGGTATTTGGAGGGATTTAGGGGAGAGCTCCAGCAAGTCCCTGCTTTTACTACTCCATCTTGGCTTTGCCCCTTGGCCTATCAGGTCCTTCAAAGCTTCACCTATAATTTCACGTAGGTGTGGATTTAAATCAATACCTTCCAAATCATCCTTCCAGGTGAATAAAAGAATCACATATTCCTTGGCTTTGGAATAAAAATTCCCAGAATCTTTTTACTGCTTCTTGTTCCTCTTTGATATAGTGACTGAGTGGGACCAGAGGGATGATTGCATGAGGACCAGTGGAGGAAAGTATAAGGCAATGGATGATCTCCTTTGAAGTGTACAGATCAGACACATCAGTGTCAAAAATTCCAGGAGAATCTACAACTACTATTTCTTTCTCATTCCACAATCTGCTTGGTTTTGCACAATTCTTGGTTACTTACTTTACTGCTAGTCTTGACTTAAATACTTGTTTTCCAAGGATGTCGTTCCTGCTGCACTTTTGTAAGCTCCTGTTTTATCTACTTGTAATGATAATTGAACATGGGAAGATTTTTCTCATTCATTAATAGGACCATGTGACGTGCCTGGGTCATATGGGAGCCTGAGTCACATGGAGCCTGTGGTGAGAGGAGCTTGCTGAATAGATGGAACAGGAAGGATGTAACAGGAAGAGGCAGAGCTAGAGCAGAGCTGAGAGGAAGTTATCTCATGAGAGCAGTCAGATCTGAGGGTCTCAGGCAAGCCTGCAGCTGGTTTTGAGGGTGAGAAGGGCATTGTGTTTAAGTGAAGCCTGTTTGTGATTTGTGTAAGGGACCTGGCTTGTGGAAAGCCTAGCAGGGGAAAGGTGTGGGGCTGGTGTCCTCAGCATTGTTATGGGGAATAGTTTTTTGTTGCTGTGATGTTTTTGGCTTTTTGCTCTCTGAATAAATCTTTTGGTTCTGTTTTCCATGTGGAGAGGCTCTTGTATTTTGTGATGCAGAATTGTGCCCAGACATTCATGGCTTCCATAGATGCTGTGAATACTGAGTTGGCGCTACACCACTAGGACAAATCTCAGTTGCTTTTTGCTGAGATCTTGGTTTCCGTAACTTGAGATATGGGTAATGAGAGTGACAGGGTTAAGCTCTGTCTTCAGTCACATGCACATAGGCATTAGGCCCTTCTCTAGCAAGAAGCATACTAAAACTGTAGCTCTGACATAGGTTCACCTTGCAGATTTCTGATGGCACATAGTATTGAACCTTTTATTGGTCTACTCATCCTGCATATTGCATATGTTTTCCTTTTAATTACTTAACTCACATGAATATTATGAGGAACAAATAAGGGAATGCATATGAAGCATGTTACTACCCATAAAGTAAAAACTTGGAAAAAAACGTCAAACTTAGCAAAAGCATAACTTCATAACTGCCTCAAGAGGTTTTACAAAATCTGTGTTGGAGTACTACTACAAGGTAAATGGAGTTTTAAATTCATTGCTAAGGAAGCTAAGGTGTTTGTAACAGGTTTGCCTAGTGATCATCACTATAAAGTTAAAGAACATGCTATATTTGTGTAGAATAACCTGACTTCGACCCTGACTTGTGTTATGGAAGAACACATTAAAGAACATCTTGGGAGTTGCCTTAGCAGGGAAAAAATAAGTACCAATGACTTGTTTTATAATTTTGGATATGTCAGTTTTCCTGAGAAATAACACTACCAAAATAAAACATATTGATAAAAAAATAAAAATGTGTTTTCTTGCTTGTCAAAATGTAGTAATTAGATTTTTGAATGTGAATTAGTAAAAATAATAATAAAATTCATTAGGAAAACAAAAACTCAAGAATACCAAAGAAAATACTAAAAAAAAAAAAATTAAAGGAAGGTGGTTTAGTTGTTCCAGATCTTTAATTGAATTACGAGACAATAATTATCAAAACTATCTGATAATGGCTAAGAAATAGAAAGATAGATCAGTGAAATAGAATAGACTTAAAATTCACAACAGCCAATAAACATAAAAATCTTGTACTTGACAAGTGTAAAAACTTAAGATTTTGGAATAAGAATTTGTTAAAAATTGTTGGGAAATCTGAAAAGTCATATGGCAGAAATTGGGCATAGGCCAATATCTTATAGGATTTACCAAGATAATGTCAAAATGGATACATGACACAAAGACAGCTTTTACAAGAAAATTAGAACACAGAACACATTATTTATGACACTTATGAATAGGAGAACAACTTAAGAATAAACAAATAGAGAGCAAAGTTAGGTGTAAAATGTATAATTTTGATTACATTAAATTTTAAAAGTTTTGTACAAATAAAGCAAATATAGTCAAGATCAGAAGGAAACCAGAAAATTTGGAAAAAATGTGCATAGTTTGTCAGATAAAGGTCTCACATCTCTAATGTATAAAGAATTTTGTCAAATTAAATATAAAGGACATAAGAAGAAAAATGCTATCTACATCCAGGCAAAGAACTGCTAAATAGAAGTATGTATAGAATAATTATATATACAGTAGAACCTTGGTTTACAAGTAACCTGGTCTACGTATGCTCAGTTGGACAGAGGAAAAGATTTTCACAAAATTCGTCTTGAAGGATGAACAAAAGCTCAAACTATGAACATCAAAATTTTGTTTAAAAAATATCACTCAAATAAAGTTGTAGCAATGAGAGCCACAAATATTTTTAATGATAATGCAATGTCATATTTCCATGACATTCTGAAAAACCATCAAAAACAAGTGTCATTAGATGGATTCCTAGTTAGAAGTGAACATAAAGAAAAAAAATCAGTGAGTCAAAAAATAAAAGTGATTCTACAAAATAAAAAATAAGTGAAGGCAGTAGTGTACTTTTCATGAAAGTAGCGTAAGAGAACACTCCCTATGTTGAAATCTCTGATGTTCTCATAGAAGAAGAATCTCCTTTCAAGAAATAGTCCTTCCTCCTCCTCCTCCCTCTCATCTCCCTCACACCAGTCATGATTCTTCTCAAAGGTAAAGTGCAGGTTAATTTATTTTCAGTTTACATTGTGTACTAATTATTGCTATTGTATTTCAGGTGCATTAGGCACAAAAAATTACTTAAAATTATAAATAATTATTTTTATATGAATATTTTTGGGAATGTGGTTTATACCAGGAGTGAAGGGATGGTTTAACATCAGAAAATCGATGAACATAATTGAATACATCAATAACACCAAAAGCAAAATGTGTATGATTATATCAATACATGAAGAAAAAGTTTTTTGTAAACTTTAAAATTGAATTCTATAAAAAACCTTGGAAATATTAGCATAAATGAATTTTTCTTTAAGTTGATAAAAAGCATTTTTCTAAAACCATAAGCAAGTATTATTTGTAATGAGGATAAACTAGACCTTTTTCCCATAAGTTCTAGTGTGACATTGTCACTGATATCATTCAATATTGTACTGGAAATCCTTATCAATAGTAATAAGAGAAGAAAAAGAAATCGAAGGAATCACAATAAGGAATGGGGTGATAAAGCTATCTCTTTTTGCAGATGATATGTTGATATTCTTGAAAATCCCAAAGACTAACTTAAAAATTAGTTGAAACCATTGGTTGTTGGCCTTCCTTCTAGAAGAGGACCAAAATGACATCACTATGCTAGACTCAAGTTTCAGTGTTCCCAATTATGACTGATCAGACCAATATGAGCTCAGAATGCTCTACCATAGGTTGGGCACAGGTAGTCTGTGTGAACATTTGGGGTGGATTCTCTAAACTTGCATATCCTGTATTTCCTTTGAGTTGTCTCAATACTGCTTTGCTCATAGAGCACAGCACTTTCTTTGTTATGGGCACACCATGGTGAGTGGTCCTGTGCCAGTGTCTTCCATGTCACACAATTCCACAGTTCTTAAGAGAGACATTGACCTTGAGACTGTTCTTGTATCGCTTCTGACCACTGTGCGAGTGCTTGTACTGTGTGAGCTCTCCATAAAACCACCCTTTTGGCAAGTCTACATTTTGCATTCAAACAACATAGCCCATCCACTGGAGTTGCAAGTTTGCATACCAGTGACTGGTACCTTATCATGCCAGGTGATCTTCAGAATCTTCCTAAGACAGTTCCAATGGAAGCGATTTAGTTTCCTGGAATGGCTCTGGTAGACTGTCTATGTTTTGCAGGCATACAAAGAATTCAGCACCACAGCTCTGTAGACTTTCAGTTTGGCAGTTAGTCTAATGCCTCTCCTTTCCCATACTTTCCTTTGAACCTTCCAAACACTGAGCTAACTCTGGCAATGCATGCATCACCTTCACTATCAATGTGTACATCTCTGGTAAGTACACTACCAAGGTAAGTGGAAACACAGCATTCAAAACTTCGCCATGTACATGGTTTCACACATGGATGATGTGATGGTGGCTGATGTAGCATCTGAGTTTTCTTGGTGTTAATTGTTGGACCCAAATTAATGCAGGCAGCAGAGAATTGATCCATACTTTGCTGCATCTCAGTTTCAGAGGCTACACGGAGGGCACAAACATCCACAAACAGGAAATCATGTACCAACAGTTCCTCCACTTTGGTCTTGGCCTGTAGACTTTTCAATTTGAAGGATTTGCCATCAGTGGGATAGCTCAATGCCATGTTCATCCTCATTGAAAGCATCTGACAACATGGCTGAAAACATGCTAAAAAGCATGAGATCATGCACACAGTCTCCTTTGGTGACTAGGAAAGCACAAAAACATTGTCCATTCTCTACAACCCAGACAAGCATGCTGTCATGAAATTGGTGTACGATGCTGATGAACTTCTCTGGGCAATCAAATTTTGACATAATTTTCCATAAGTTTTGACTATGGCTAGCAGCTGTCACAATTATTGAAAAAATAATTTTAGCAAAGTAGCAAGATATAAAGGAAATTCACATAAACTATCACAAATAAAACTCTTTGGTATTTAAAATAACTCTGGACACTATAAAATATCTGACAGTTCACATGCCAAAACAAACCCAGGAACTATATAAATCAAATTATTAAAAAAATATACGCTTAAAGTCAGATTTAAATAATTGGAGAAAAATCAGTATTTTATGGGCAGCCTGCCACAATATAATAAAAATGACAGTTTTACCTAAACTAATTCATACATTCAATGACTTCTCAATTAAATTATCAAAAATATTTTACTGAATTAGAAAAAAATAATAAAATTTATTTGGAAAAACAAAAATCAAAAATATTAAAGAAAGTAAAGAAAAAAGTGTAAAGGAAGGAGGATTAGTAGTACCGGATCTTAAGGCAGTAATTATCAAAACTATCTGATGGTTTTTGTATTGACTTCACTACAGGCATTATATTTTTAAAAAATCATGCAACTTGTTGAAAACTTTTGAAATTTAACTGAAACGTGGTATGTGTGTGTGTGTGTGTGTGTGTGTGTGTGTGTGTGTGTAGAATGCAAGGAAAGAAATAGGTAGATAGAGATTGTTTTTATTTCTATGTATGTGTGAATCTCTATAGCCTCTTGCAGTTTCATGTACAATTATCTGTGCATATATGCATGTTTATATGTACATATATGAATCATACATATGATCTCACACATGTATGTATGTAGTTTACAGACATATATTCCAGAGTATGCTATAGACAGTTTGAATCAAACTGTTTTGATCATTAAAACCTCAGCATGAATAATACATTTTTGATGGAAGTGTGAAGGCATCTAACCATTTGACAAAGTTATCTGGAATTTTACAAAGTGACTAAAATGCCCAAATCCTTTGAAATGGAGACTCCATTACTTGCTTTATACCCCAAAGAAGCTATCATTAAGAAGAAAGTCCTCATAGACACCAAAACATTTATATCAACACTTTTTTGGGAAAGCAAAGAATTGGGAAAAAGAAGAGATGCTCCTCAGCTTAGGGAGGAGGAAAAAAAATTGTGGTCCATAAGTGTAATGGAAAATGTCATACAAGAAATAGTATGTGTGATGAATATAGAGAAAATGGAAAGGTCTATATGAACTGATACAGAATCAAGAAAACAATGTGCACAATGACTGCAACAATGTAAATATTATGAATAACCACACATTAAAAAAAACCAGGTGAATGCAATAAAATTTTTAAGATCAAGCATGACTTGAATGAAGAAATATAAGAATACCCTCTCAAGTTACTCCTTCATGGAAGTGGGATGGGGATCCACAAATGTTAAACATTGTATATGTTTTCTTGCACTTTTTGAATGTATCAAGTAGTGATGATTTTTTTCCTCTTTAAAAAGTAGTTTGTTATATGGGATAGAATCTCAGAAGACAAAGAGGAAGAATACATAGGATGACCATGGTAGTATAAAAGCAGAAGAAAGACTGGTCAAAAAATATTTTCAATATGAGCATTTATACCTCTTAAATCAGTTAACACTATAAATCAGGGTTTCATTTATTTTGTTGATTTTCTAAACTTAAGAAAATGATGGAGAAAATGCTAGTTATGCAAACTGAACTTTAAGTGTCTCATGTGTGCATACACGCATGCACCTGCACACACATTTAAAAATACAGTTGTTACATGTTTGTCAATACACCACTAAGTGTGTGTGTGTGTGTGTGTGTGTGTGTGTGTGTGTGTGTGTGTGTAGAGAGAGAGAAGGAGAGGGAGGGGGGAGAGTGTGTACAGAAAAGAAAGAGGGAAGAGGAAGAGAGAGAAATCTCTCTTGCCACTCACCCAATGTGAGCTATCATTGTATTTTTAACTTCTTGAAGGTATGGGATGTCTTCTACTCCTTTTAATATTCCCACTACTTAGCACAGTTCCTGGCCATAGTAGGCACATAATAAATGCATATTGACTGACTGAATGACCCACTGTAGTCAGGGGAGGAAGCATCACAGGGTTAATAAGTTCCATAGAGATGACTAGCACTCTGGATAATTGACTAAACAGCTTTACAGTAGATTCTGTGACAATATGGTTGACACCTTTTGTGATGGTGTTTGGTTATAAGGTATTAATGATGTTACTGTGGAATAGAAAGAATGGATGGAATGGTGATATACAGAGTAAGCTAGTATCCTAGTTTGCCTTGTGGAAACAGATTAAAAACCTATTTTTTAGTTCAATTAAGAATATTAAGGAGTAACATTTTCCTTAGTCTAAAATACTTTCCAGACATTCCCTTTAAGAATATGCATAGAAAGGGCAAAGACTAAGAGCCTGGCAATTGAGATTAAGGAGTGTTCTCTCGGGTAATTCCAAAAGATTAAATCATTTTTGTTCCATTAGATAAGGCAGAATGTTGAGGCCAAAATGATATTTTGTCATTTTGTGACATTTTTCATGTTCAACATTCAACATGTTAACAATTGTTACCTCCAATTATCTTGGAGTAGAGTGATGTCCAAGGGGTTCAGGATGGGGAAGAGCAGAAGGAACTATGTCTTTCTCTAAATTAGAAATGCTTGGATTTAGATGAGTGCTAAAATAATAGAAATTATTTCTTGTAGATGTGTCTATAACATAGAGTACAATATTCATGTTTTACCTTTGACAACATGATAGGGATTTATATGAATGTGTCTCATCAAAGAATTCTGTTTTCTAAAATTAAAATACACTAAGAAGTACTTCATATGGAAATGCTGAACATAATTAAATTCTTTGATGATTCATAATCCATAGACCCTCATGAAGAATGCAAAGTATCACTGTAAATGACAAAGAAAATTTGAGTTTTGTGATCTTTCAGACTTAGATGTGAAGAAGAATTTCCTGTGCTCCATTCTTCTGTGTTCTTCCTCAGGCCTGCCTTATTTTCTATCCACTAAATCTCTCCTTAAGGCAGAGGTCTTTTGTAGAATCTTTAGAAGACCATTTTGAAGCTATCCTAAAGGCAACCACTGATTGCCAGTTTTTTTCACTTTTGAATGCAAAATATTATTGATTATTATTATTAATAATAATCATTGTCTGGTTGTTGTTGAGGTTGTTGTTTTTATTGGTTCCATACTGATTGTATTATACTCAAGCTCAGATCAAGAAAAAAATATTTCATCCTCTAACACTGCTTTCACCAAGTCATTCTTCTGCCCTAGAAATTAAAGTGACTCTCTTTCATGTATCAGATAAGAGTCCAAAGTCAAATTCCTTAATAATTTAGGTCCAACATAACTACCTCAAAAATGCCTTCCTTCTGCCCCAATCAGGGAATCTTCCAATAGACCCCTTTAAAATGTGACATTCTCTCCTTCCTCTGCTCATGTGGCTCCCCTGAGCCTGAATGAATTTCCCTCCTAAATTCTCTCTCCTCTAGTATTTGAAGCCTAATGATAACTCAAGTTGGCTTCTCCTATAAAATCTTCCCAAAACAGTAAACCAAGAGTGATTATTCTTTTCTATGGGCTCCTAATAACACTTGTAATCTATATTTCTGGTTATGCCAACTTTCTCTTCTGTTGTGTACTATGCACACCATCTGGGTATATTTTTCTCTTCCAACATGGACTTTAGAACTGGAACTATGCTTTATATTTCCTTTGTGCTTTTATAATACTATTATTGCATTGTGCATACGATAAGTATACACTAAATTATTTTGGAAATTGCCCAGAGGTTTAAAGGTTACATAGAAGGAATTAGCTCTGCTCTAGAGCAAGTGTGCAAAAAACAGCAGAGATTGCCATGAGAGGAGTTTAACTGATCACAAGCTACACTGAAGTCAATAAAATATACAGTGTGGGGGGATCAACAAATCATATTCTCTATGGACTATTAGAGGTAGATGAGACCTCAGTTTTTGCATGTAAAAGATAAGAAAAGCAAATCCAAGAGAAGGGAAAAGATGTCATTCAATTTAGTCATAAAAGAGAGAACTAAGAATTGTGATACTGAGAGATATTGAAGAAAAGGAAACGTGGCCATTTCTCTCTAGAACAGGAGTTGTTAACCAAAAATCTGTGAATTTAAAAATATTTTGAGAGTTATATTTCAATCTTATTGATCTTCCTGGTAATCTTATGATTTTATTATATGCATTAAAATAATAATTATGTGAAGAAGTCAATAGTTTTCATCAGACTACCAAAGTCCATGGCATAAAAAGGTTAAAATCCTCTGCCTTAGAGAATACATCCTTTCTCATCATCCATTCTTCCCTGTGGGGTTTATCCCCCTTCTCTAGCATCTCTGAGTTTTTTCCACCCATTCCAAAGACAGAGTTCTTAAAGATAAAGTACTAACCTCCCTGTTGGGGATAGTCTTTACCCTGTTTCTGGAGAACACCTAGAGTCTAAGACTAAGGCTAGCTGATGAAGCTTGACCCAAGGTTATTGGAATCAGGACCTCTTTAAAGGCCTTCTGCCTCTTTCTTTTCATCCCTCTCCCAGAGTCAGAAGCTCTAAAAAACCTACAAAGAAAATGGGAAAGCAGGAAAAGAAAGTGGATATAAAAATGGGAGAACTTAGAGACATAGATGGCAAAGGGACTTAGTTTCCAAAGAATCAGCCAGTCTAAATTTACTGAGAATCTTCTTAGAGACAGTATGGGCAGATACAAGGAATCCTGAATATGAAATATAGAATCTGAAGACCTGAATGCAAATCTTGACTTTGCCACTTTCTAGTTGCATGACTCACAAAAAAGTATTCACTCTGGGCTTCATTTGCATTGCATATAAAATGAGGGACTTATCATAGTAGATGGAGATCTATATTCCCTTTTGACTCTTAATCTATGGTTCTATATATGAGACTGTGCTAGTTATTGTGGAGTACTGAGAGGAGTAGAAACTATGGTCCTTGACCTCAAGAAGTGAAAGAAATAACAAAAAATCCCAAGTGAAGGTGGTATTGATTATCCTGTTGATTCAATTTAGTTTTTATAAGACAACTTTTAGGATAAGAAAGGTGTGTGTGTGTGTGTGTGTGTATGTGTATTCACTGTAGTCAATTACACAGAGTTTCTCATTTTTACAGAGCTGAGCTTCTGTGTAGCTAGGAAGTGCATAGATTTCTATTATGATTCCAACCCCCACTACAAATTCAGCAATCTATTCTTGCTCAGAATCTCAGAATGGTCCAGGATGTACCTCACCTAAATGCAGGGCTTTTGTGTCATGTCCCAGCCAACAAAAATGCATTAAAAACAAGTTTCTTAATGACCCTGCAATTTTCCAATTCCTCTTTTATGACTGTAAAAGTAATCTCTGTATATTCCCCGTTTGTCTTGCACTGCTGAGAAGTCACTGACCTCATTTATTGACAATTGCTAACTTTCCTAGAAAATTGATGATGCTAGGAACTTTGTGCCTCAGTTTCTCTAATTCACAGATTTCTATCATAATCTATTTAGGGAAATGAGATTGACGCAAATAAAGTGACTAGAAAATAAGAGATGACCGAAAATAATGAAATGCCAAACTATAGGGGTTAGATAATAAAAAGGTGATGGCAGAGAAGAGATTGGTGAAAAGTTAAAAGAATAACAAAAGACTTCATTTGGGGTCATTTCCTGCTAATATGTACATTGTTTCCAGTTATCCTTCTCCTCTCAGCCCCCATTCTTTAGAATTTCTACAATTTATTTTCCTGTCTGGTCTAATAACAGACTTCCTAAAGAAAAATGCTGACCTCCATTCCTGTTCACCATTTTCTTCATTTCCTCCAGAAGTCCATTCACTTGCAATTATTTCCCTTCTCCTGTGATTTAGTAATTAAAAGTATGGTACTGAAATCAACAATCTCAAATATGTTTCTGAAGAGGGGTTTATCTGAATTCTTTATGAACTCCATCAGGTCCCTGCCTATCAAGTCTTCTTTCCAGGTGGACAGAATGCTCAAATATCTCCTCAGAACTTCTCCCAAAACAAACTTGATGTTTCCCACAACTGTCTCATCTTCCTCTCTGTAGTAGCCTTGTGGGGTCACTAGTAGAAGATCAGGTAGAACTGGGGAGATAACAGAAGGACGGCAGAGTCTGGGAGTCCATTCAGGAGTGTCAATGACCACAACTTTTCTGTGTCTCCAAATCCACTTCTCTGGGTCACCGGCTGCTCACTGAATCTGGACTCAAACATGAACCTGCCCAGGATGCTGTTTCCTGAGGTACTTTCCCTAAACCACATCTCCCCACAAGAAGAATCCTGTAAATGACAACCATGTCCGTCAGGACTCAGGCATGACTTAGGACCTGACCAAGGGATCTCATAGTCAAAACTGGGGAAGTATGAAAGAGAGAGAATGATTGATGGAGTAAAATCTTTTGAAGTAGGGAAAAATAGCAACAAGAGATCAGGTAGAGAAAGTGGTGTAGAGAAATCGGGTGGAGAAAATTAGTGAGGAATAAGTATACCATATTGTCTGGGACCAGAAGGTAGGAGAAAAGAATGATGATGGTGAGTTCCAAGGACTGAGAAAAGAGAGCTTAAGTTGGATGTCTCAGTCTTCTCAGTGAAGGAGAAGTCCAAGTCATTAGCTCTCAATTAGTGTGATCTCACCTCCATCTATGTGCAGCATAAGATCTTAGGATCATACATCTAGAGTTGGAAGTTATCTAGTCACATTGAGCAATTGATAATCATTTATTAATCACCTACTCTCTGCCAGACACTGTGCTGTGTGCAGGTGATGACAAAGACACAACCAAAACAGTTTCAGATGAGCTTATATTCTAACCTAGGAGAAAATGTACACACATATATAGCTATATACTGAACTCATACAAAACATATTCAAGGTTACCTTGTGAGTGGAATCATAACAAAAGTCATAATGACGATAATTAGTAAACTATGTATATGTACGCATATATATATATATATATCACTTTAAATTTTACAAAAAGTTTAACAAATTTATTTCGTCTTATTCTCACAACAATCTTGGGAGTTAAAGTGCTATAATTTTCCCCATTTTATAGATAAGGAAACTGAGGGAGACAGCCCTCAAGTTGCTTACTTGCTCAGGGTCACACACCTACTAAATGTCTGAGGCTAGTTTAAACACAGGTTTTCCTGACTTCAGGTACAATACTCTGTCTGCTGCACCACCTAACTGCCAAGACCAGCAGTTACTTTCTATGAGGTGGACTAGAAATAGCCTCATGCTGAGGGTGGTGTTTTGAAAAACAACTCAAGAATTTCAAGGGGCAGAAATAAGGAGGAAGTAGAAAAAGGGATGGAGAGAGACAAAGTGACATGTGTGAAGAACAGGAAGTTTGAGATAACAGACAGAGTGTTGGGCTCTACCCTCAGTTAGGAGGCATATTAGGGATTATGATCTAGCAAAAGAGATAGAGAATCAGTGCTTAGACAGGTTGGAATAGAACCAAGGGAGATGAGCATTTCAAAAACTCAGAGAGGAAACAATATCTGAAAGTAGAGGGTGGTCAATAGAGTTAAATGCTGCAGAGAGGTTAAAAAGAATAAGAACTGATCAAAGACCATTGAATTTGGCAATTAAGGAATTATTGTTAATATTTCAGGAAGGGGATGTTAATGTTAGATATTGGAGTGGCAGAAGACAGATGGGAAATAGTCCTTGATAGCTTATATTCTAATCATTGTAGGTAACTTGCATGTATATAGGTACAGTTATACTAATCTATATATACATGTACATATTAGTATATATATACATATATAGTATGTATATATATCAATGCTAATATAAATGCTAGTATATATATATATATACTAATATTAATGCACATGTATAATACTAATATATAGTACTTCCAATAATGTTAGTATTTATATAGCACTATTAATTTTAGGAAATGCTTTGCAAATATCATCTCATCTTACTCTCATAACAACCTTGCCTGGAAGGGAGGTTTCATTTGAGTTATGATGTCAGATGCCAAAATGCAAGCATTTCAACAAAAACAAGTGAGAGGAGAGGAAGTGAAGGCAGTAAGTATAAGAAGAGTTATCAAAAAAATTGAGAAAAATAATAGAAATTGATGTTATTAGCTTGAAGGGATGGGAAGGTCTAATAAATTATTTTTAAGGTTGCATGCAAGTTTATAGGTAGCAGGGAAGGAGCCAGTAAATAGGGAGAGATTGAATCTTACAGAGATAAGGGAGGTGATAATGGATGCAATCTGCTAGAGGAGATGGAAGGGGATTGGCTTAAGGATACATATAGAAGGTGTTGGCTTTGGTGAGGAAAAGGGCCATGGCATCATCAAAAACTGGAGTAATGAATAAGATAGTGGCAGATAATATCAAGGGATTGTGATATGTAAAGAAGTGGAAAAGAGAAAGCTTCCAGTAAATGACACCCACTGTCTTAGAAAAAATATGAGCTAAAGTCCTCAGCTGTGAGAGTGAGGTGAGTGGTATGGGAGAGAAGGGGACATTTGGAACAGTTTCTTTGGGGAGTGAGGGGAATAGGGAGTCAACTGGAGGAAAATAAATGACTGAATCCTTGCAGGGAGGGCCCAATGGGGAAGATATAACATGAATTTTTCATGGATACAATCTACACAGTTCCATGGCTTTTACTTACTCTGTTCAGTGGATAAAAGTAGGAGCAAAGGTAACAGACAGTACTTGTGGGAGTAATCTAGGATTGAGTTATGTCAAGTGGGAGCAAAGGACTTAACAGAAAGAAGAGTGTATGGAGTTAACAAAAGGGTCACAGTTGGGAATGGAGACGATAATAGCCAAAGCATGGCAATGGATTAGGGAAGTCCAGCCTCCTAATTTTACAGTCAAGGAAACTGAGGCCCTGAGAAATTAAATGATTATTCAGGTGGTCCCTCAGTTAACAGAACTTACATTCAAACTTAGGTCCCATGACTTTAAATTTAGCAATCTTTCCACTGGACTGTGGTGTCACATTTATTTATTTTCACCTGTCAGCAATTTACTTGAAGTTCAAGAAGAGTCACTAAACAGGCCAATTTTCCCGCAAAAGTACGGATATCAAAAGAACACTATTACAGAGATGTGGCTGAAAAGAATCCTTCCCCACTAATCCTTTTGCATTAGTTGCTGGTCTTGGAGTCTTTCTGGATGATTCCTGTCTGTAGGTTGTTGAAGTATCTGGAGAAACTTCAGGGTTTTGAAAATTTCTTCATACTATTCTATGAAGAAATAGAAGTGACAGAGCAATTCACATACTTTTCTTTTAATTAAAGACTCATTTTCCCAGGTCTCTTATCCCCAAATGTAAAACTTTTAATCACTATGGAATGTTTTGTCATATATTAATATTAAAGATTTAACATGCTTATAATTCAATGGGAATTGACTGATAATTTCTAATACATATGCAGGCATATTCAAAAGATGCTTTAATGTTTCATTGACTATTTGCAACCATTTAAGGATATTGATAAGCCTGAGAGTGTTCAGAAGAGGTGAAGGGCTTGAATACATTAAGTTGAAAGAAATAAGGATGTTTAATCTAGAGAAGTGAAGGCTCAAGAGAAATTTGTAGAAACATTTTTTTTTAAAAAGCCCTTTTTCATTGTTCTAGAAATATCAAGAGATAATATTTCTCCCTGCAGCCTATTCCATATTTCAAGGGAAAACCCACTGGAAAGTGGGTTGATAAGTAGAGGATAAGAAAGCATTTCTTAAGAAAATGGATTGAGACATAACTTAACTCATCTCTTTTCAAGTCAACAAGCATTTGTTAAGCACCCACGATATCTGAGTCCCTGTACTAGTCTCAAGATACATACAAGTCAAAAAATAAAAACAATATTCTCTACTGTCAAGAACTGGAGGATTATGCAGATAACAACGTACAAACGAAATATATGTAATGATTAATTGGAAATATTCACAGAGAGAAGGCGCTACAATTATGGAAGACTGGGAAAGGTTTCTTATAGAAGGTGGGATTTTAGTTTAGGTTCAAGGAAAGTCAATGAAGCCAGGAGGCTGAGATGAGGAGAGAGATGTTTTCAGGCATGTTGGACAGCCAGTGAAAATATTTAGTAAGAAAGTAGAGTGTCATGTTATAGGTACAGCAAGATCAGTGCCAATGGATTGCAAATGATATGGAAGGGAATAAAGTATAAGAAGTTTGAAAAGGTAGAAAAGTGCCAAGTTATGTAAAGTTTCAAATACCAAGTGGTAGATTTTATATTTGTTCCTGGAGATAAGAGGGAGCCACTGGAGTTTATTGAATAGGGAGGCAACATGGTCAGATCTGGGCTTTAGAATGATCAGTTTTACAGCTATGTGTAGGATGAACTGGGTAAGGGAGAGATTTGAGGCCAATGAGAAGGTTATTACAATAGTCCAAGTTGGAGATGATAAGGGCCTGAACCAGGATGGTAACAGTGTCAAAGTTGAGACAGGACAACATGAGAAATATTTGAAGATGAATTGACAGGACTTGGCAACAAATTATATATGGAGAGTGAGAAAGAATTAAGAGTCAAAGATCATATTACGGTTGTAAGACTGGGAAACTGGGAGGATATCCTTGACAATAAGAAGGAAGTTAGGAAGGAGGGTCTAGAAGGAAAGAGGGTTCTGTTTTGACTGTGTTGAACTGAAAATGTGAATTGGACATCCAGTTCAAGATATCTAATAAGCAACTGGAGATATGAGACTGAAGGTCAGAAGTTAGGGAAAGACAAATGGATCTGAGACTCAATGACAGAGAGGATGTCTCTTTGTTTTAGCTCTTGGAGTGTAGGGAGTAGTCCAAGAAGGAATAAGATGGCAACTTAGTTACTCAACAATACTGGGGTATTAAGCCAGACTATTATTAGATGTCTTTTCCTTGTTCAAGATTCCTATAAATGTTACCTAAAATTATCTTCAGGCAGAGAGTCATGTTAAATGGCATGGAGGACTCTCTCTCTCTCTGCTAACTTGGATATAATTTAATGATATATTGAATAAAATGGTTTCTTTCATACTTAACATAAAATTTCAGAATCCTCTATTAGTATTAATATTTTTCTT
This sequence comes from Bettongia penicillata ogilbyi, assembly GCA_023548195.1. Classification (NCBI taxonomy): domain Eukaryota; kingdom Metazoa; phylum Chordata; class Mammalia; order Diprotodontia; family Potoroidae; genus Bettongia; species Bettongia penicillata. The sequence goes on from JAJHZJ010000233.1 coordinate 4,150,821, forward strand.
CAACAGATATCATAGCTATAGTCAAGTATTTCAAGGCTGCTATAAGAGGGATGTGTTTGGCTCTGTTTGGCCTCAGAGTGAAGATCTAAAAGCAGTTGCAAAGAGACAAACTGAGGCTTGATGTCAGTAAAAATTCATGACACTAAGAGTTCTCCTGGAGCGAGAACTCAAGAGACTGGGGCTTCCTCTCCCTGGAAAACTTCCAGCAGAGCAAGGAGGATCACTTGTCAGTCTATGCCAGAATGAGGACTCCCTTTAGGCATCAGGACTCCTGTGTCCAGAGGTCCCCAGAGATCCTTAGCAACTCTCAAATTCTGTGTTTCTGACTCTGTGATATTGTCTGACAAATGAAAGAATACATAGATTACCAAGAGTTCATAGGGAAAGAGCAAAAACATCTCAGAATGGTTCAAAAATGAAAGAAATTTATGAAATAAGAAAGAAAACATAAGTTTAGGTCAAACTAGAGCATTCAGTGCAGAACTTAAAATTTTCCATGTCAATTTTAAAAACAAAATTAGCATAATAGGTAAAATGGAACAGCCAATAGAGAATTTCTCCAAAGGAGTAGAATAGATCCACTCTTCTATAACATAAATAAAATGTGTGACTCATAACTACCCAACTTCAAAAGAGAATGCCTTGTCGTTTTCTTTTTCTCATAGATATAAATATTCAAGTTACCCTAACCAGCAAGGAGACCTTCATGTTTTTGTTTTATTGTTATCCAAGGATGGGTAAGGGTTCCTATCTGAAATTTTTATATAGATGCTTCAGGACCCAAAACTTAACTTCATTCCAGTAGGGTAGCATGTTTCTTTTGGGTGTATTTAAATCCCCCTGAAGTAACATCCAGATTATTAGGATCACAAACTTTACAGATGAAAGGGACCTTTGAGATCTTGTCCAATCCTATCAGTACACTAAGAAGCAGCTTGAACCCCTTCACTGATGTGAAATGATTATCCCAAGGTCATACAGTTAATCATATTAAGATGGAGAGGGAAACACACAAAAGAAGCAAGCATTTAACTGAGAAAGAAGTATGTGTTAGGGACAACTTTTCAGTGTGGGAATACCCACACAGAGGACATGCTCCTCTTCTCATATCAGCATGTTTACAGATGGAGGTAAATATAGCAAGGATTATGGGAAAGTGCTTTTAAAAGCAGACTGTTCAGATGCATAAGCCACCAATAATGTCCTTGGAGTTTGCAGTCGCTTGGGTTACTTTTGCTCCCTCCAATCCTCTCCTCTCCCTTAATCAAGAAAAGTTCAAATATTCGCTGTTATCCAAGGACCCTGGGGAAAGTGCCCTATTTCCCTCTGGAGAGGTCCCAGTGTCAGTACATGATGGCCAAGAAATGGGTGGGCTAGACAATTTCTCTGCTTTATTTCCTTTTTAGTGAAGGTAACTATGATTTTTTTCCTTTTCATATTGAAAAGTGATCTACAAATAAATAACTTGCAGAGTTTTAGACAGGCACTTGGCAGAGGTAGGAAGAGAATTACAATGTATTCCCAGGGAAAACAATTTTAAATTTTGCCTGCTACTTTTCTTCAAATGTTGCAATTCCTTATTACTCTGTCTTTTTGGCTTTAAGGCCTTTAACTATCCAATAAATCCTACTGTCTCTTCAGGGTGTGCTGTAGAGTGTCCCATGGGATTCAAAGAAGAAAGAAAAGGCCCTCTCCCTATTCTTACTCCTCCTGCTGAACTTGAGCAGGCTTCAACTTGATCCAGTCATATGTCAATGCCCAGGACAGAACTTATCTATTGAAAGAATCAAGTCTTCAGCTGTTGGTCACAAGTGATCTGGTGAGCTGGTCAGAATGGTGGCCAAAGAAGACATCAGGTGGAGGGCTTTTTCAGTTAACCTTTAGAATCCTCCCTACCTACTATACCCCAACAACGCCATAATTTCCAGAAAGTATTGTAAAAAACTCAAAGCAGTTTGCATTAAATACTTGCAGCTTATGAGGTGTACACACACACACACACACACACACACACACACACACACACACACACACACACACACACACACACACACACTCTCCTTTCAAAACTAAATGCCTCACCTTTAGCCCTCCACAGAATAAGAAACTGCTCTCAGGGAAGTCTCAGATAATCCTTGACAATTCATTTAAACTAAGACTCCAGGTTCTAGCTTTCTGTTTAGAACGAAAGACTCTGACCCATTTGAGGAATTCTAGGTATCCTATGCAAGGCTTCTCAAAGTCCTTCACAAGACAGGCAGCCATATTCCCAGTCTGCATATAACTGCCCTGATCTGGAGTTATTGCAGAAAGAACTGTCGCTTTCAAATATACTGATGTTTCAAACATACATATGCACATGCACATACTGACAGACAATAACTTAGTGAAGTCCATTTGACTCTTTACACACCCAGGTTCTCAAATCCCTTTCTGCTTCTCCTTGCTCTCCTGGGAAGGCTAGATGACTTCCACTTACTGCCAGGTACTCATATCCCTCCCAGTGAAGTTTCTGTATACTCTGCAAAAAGGAAAAGCCTCTTCCTGGAGAGAGGATTAGGAGAAAAGCCCCCTGTTTCCTGCCTGTCTCTCTTGGATCAGCCACTTTCTTTTTCCTGTCTCGGAGACTGCTGCTCAATACTCTGTAATAAAAAAAGAAATCTTGGGACCGGGGAGAAAATGAAAGCTACTTTGTGTCAAAAGTGATCCAGGCTCAGGGAGGAGCCAGGTCAGGGAACACAGATCTCCCCTCCAGTTGTTACTCCTCTGTTGCCTGGTGAGTTAGGCAGTGAGGGGATGAGGTGGGGGAAGAATTCTCATTTGAGCTACAGGGAAGAAAAGCTAAGGAGAGATAGATGGCTGGAAATGGTGTAAAAGGGAACAGGAATAGTCCTTAGACTCTAAAGGTAAGCGGTTGGACTAGTAGAACATGAGAGAATGGGGGAGGGAGGGTGAAAAGGGGAAAGGAAGGGACGATATCCCCCACCATGAAATTTTGAACTGTCTCAAGTAAATATGAAGAGAAGAATACCTGACTTTGGACTACCAACACTCAGACCCCTCTCCCCAAGTTTTAGAGAACATGTCATACAGCAAAAAATAAGCAAATAAATAACAAGTCTGTGAAGGAGTCTTGAATTCTAATCCTGACTTAATCACTTTTGGTGAGTCATTTAACCTCATTGGATCTTTTTCCTTGATGTGTAAAAGACAGGCACAATTAGAGATAATTCTAGTAATTTTGACATACAGAGTGATATTAATAGGACCAGGATAAGCAGCAAGAATGGCACTTTATCAAATTAACTTTGTAAGTCATGGAATATTAACAATATTAGTAACAAAGACAAACTCTTGAACAGGAAGGAAATTGATTGCTATGATGACTCATGCTGTGTCTTGCTGATCTGAGGACAAGGAAGGAGTATCTATTGGTGTTTTTTTTTTTAGTGTTTTTGAATATTTTTATTATTTTTCTTTCAATGTTCTACAATCACTTCCTTAAAAATTAAGATATTATCCCCCCCACACCTTCCCCCCACTACCCCCTTCCCTCCCTGCAACAGCATACAATTCTGTATAGGTTCTACATATACTTTCCTATTGAGCACATTTTCACTATAGTCATGCTATGTAGTCGCACTAAAATAAATGGAAGAAATCATATAACAAATCAAAACAAAATACACTAAAACCCACACACACACAAACATGATCTGCTGCATTCTGTGAATGACTTCCATATTTCTTTCTCTGAGTGTGGAAGGCATTTTGCCTTAGAAAACCGTCATTGGGATTTTTTTTTCCCATTAAGTTCTTGTGTTATTACGAAGTTCCAAGTCTACCAGAAAAAACTCTCACACACTGTGGTCATTGCTGTGCACAAAGTTCTCCTGGGTCTGCTCCTTTTGCTCAGCATCAGATCATATAAGTCCTTCCAGGCCTCCCTGAAGTCTTCTTGTTCATCATTTCTTATGGCGCAATAGTACTCCATTACATTCATATACCATAATCTATTAAGCCATTCCCCAATTGATGGGCATCCCCTTGATTTCTAGTTCTTGGCTACCACAAAGAGTGCTGCTATAAATATTTTTGTACATGTGGGACCCTTTCCGATTTTTATAGTCTCTTGGGGATACAGTCCTAGTGCGATATTGCTGGTCAAAGGGTATGCACATTTTTGTAGCCCTTTGGGCATAGTTCCAAACCATTCTCCAGAATGTTTGGATGAACTCACAGCTCCACCAACAATGAATTAGTGTTCCAACTCTCCCACATCCTCTCCAGCATTTATCATTTTCTTGTTCTGTCATGTTTGCCAATCTCATAGGTGTGATGTGGTACCTCAGAGTTGTTTTGATTTGCATCTCTCTAATCAATAATGATTTAGAGCACTTTTTCATATGATTATAGATATCTTTAATTTCTTCCCCTGAAAATTGCCTGTTCATATCTTTTGACCATTTATCAATTGGCGAATGACTTGTATGGTTATATATTTGAGTTAGTTCTCTATATGTTCTAGATATGAGGCCTTTATCCCTGAGCTTAGCTATGAAAATTTTTTTCCCAATTTACTACATCCCTCCGAATTTTGGATGCATTGAGTTTGGTTGTGCAAAAGTTTTTCAGTTTAAAGTAATCCAGATTATCCATCTTGCACTTCATAATGCTTTCTATCATTTCTTTAGAAAAAAATTCTTCCCCTCTCCGTAAATCTGATAAATACACTATTCCTTGCTTCTCCAGTTTATTCATGGTATCAATCTTTATACCTAAATCATGTACCCATTTGGACTTTATTCTTGTGTACTGTGTCAGGCATGGGTCTATACTTAATTTCTGCCACACAGTTAACCAGTTTTCCCAGCAATTTTTGTTGAACAGTGAGTTCTTATCCCAGAAGCTGGGGTCTTTGGGTTTATCAAACAGGAGGTTGCTATATTCCTTGTCTACTGTGTCTTGAGTGCCAATTCTATTCCATTTGTCTACCCCTCTGTTTCTTAGCCAATACCAAGTTGTTTTGATAATTGCTGCTTTATAATACAATTTGAGGTCTGGTAGTGCTAGGCCACCTTCCCAAGCATTTCTTTTCATTAGTCCCTTTGAATTCTGGACCTTTTGTTTTTCCAAATGAATTTTGATATTATTTTATCCAGCTCTAGAAAATAATTATCTGCTAGCTTAATTGGTATAGCACTAAATAAGTAAATTAATTTAGGTAGATTTGTCATTTTTATTATATTAGCTCGGCCTACCCATCAACAACTGATGTTTTTCCATTTACTTAAATCTGACTTTATTTGTGCAAAAACTGTCTTGTAATTGTGTTCATATAATCCCTGGGTTTGTTTTGACAGGTAAACTCCTAAGTATTTTATAGTGTCTACTCTAGCTTTAAATGGGATTTCTCTTTCTATCTCTTGCTGTTGGACTTTGTTGCTAATATATAGAAATGCAGAAGATTTGTGTGGGTTTATTTTGTAACCTGCAACTTTGCCAAAGTTGTTTATTATTTCAAGTAGTTTTTTACTTGATTCTCTAGGATTCTTTAAGTATATCATCATATCATCTGCAAAGAGAGATAACTTAGTTTCTTCTTTGGCTATTTTTATTCCTTCAATTTCTTTATCTTGTCTAATTGCTACTGCTAACATTTCTAGTACCATATTGAATAATAGTGGTGATAATGGGCATCCTTGTTTCACCCCTGACCTTATTGGAAATGCATCTAGCTTATCCCCATTGCATATAATGCTTGCTGAAGGTTTCAGGTAGATACTGCTTATTATTTTATGGAAAGTTCCCTTTATTCCTATGTTCTCCAGTGTTTTTAATAGGAATGGGTGTTGTATTTTGTCGAAAGCTTTTTCTGCATCTATTGAGATAATCATGTGGTTTTTGTTAGTTTTGTTGTTGATATGATCAATAATGCTAATAGTTTTCCTAATATTGAACCAGCCCTGCATTCCTGGTATGAATCCTACCTGATCATAATGTATTATTCTCTTGATAAGATGCTGTATTCGTTTTGCTAAAATCTTGTTGAAAATTTTTGCATCTATATTCATTAGAGAAATTGGTCTATAATTTTCTTTGTCTGTTTTGTCTCTCCCTGGTTTGGGTATCAAAACCGTATTTGTATCATAGAAAGAATTTGGGAGGACTCCTTCTTCCCCAATTTTCAAAAATAGTCTAAATAGTATTGGAATTAGCTGTTCTTTAAATGTTTGATAGAATTCACTTGTGAATCCATCTGGTCCTGGAGATTTTTTCCTAAGGAGTTCATTGATGGCTTGTTCAATTTCTTTTTCTGAGATGGGGTTGTTTAAGTATTCGACTTCCTCTTCTGTTAATCTGGGCAATTTGTATGTTTTAAAATATTCTTCCATCTCGTTTAGATTATCGAATTTGTGGGCATAAAGTTGGGCAAAGTAATTTCTAATTATTGTTTTAATTTCCTCCTCATTAGATGTGAGGTCACCCCTTTTATTTTTAATATTAGTAATTTGATTTTCTTTCTTTTTAAAAATCAAATTGACTAAAGGTTTATAAATTTTATTAGTGTTTTCATAAAACCAACTATTGGTTTTATTTATTAATTCAATAGTTTTCTTAATTTCAATTTTATTAATCTCTCCTTTGGTTTTCAGTATTTCTAATTTGGTATTTCCTTGGGGATTTTCAATTTGTTCTTTTTCTAGCTTTTTCAGCTGCGTGCCCATGATTGATCTCCTCTTTCTCTATTTTATTTATGTAGGCATTCAAAGATATAAAACTTCCCCTAAGAACTGCTTTTGCAGTATCCCATAAGATTTGGTAGGTTGTCTCATTATTGTCATTCTCTTGAATGAAGTTGTTGATTGTTTCTATGATTTCTTATTTAACCCATTCCTTCTTTAGGATTAGATTATTTAGTTTCCACTTGATTTTTGCTTTCTCTTTCCATGACCTTTTATTACATATAATTTTTATTGCATTATGATCTGAGAAGGATGCATTGATTATCTCTGTCTTTCTGCACTGGATTGTGAGATTTTTATGTCCTAGTACATGGTCAATTTTTGTAAATGTTCCATGTACTGCTGAGAAAAATGTATATTCCTTTCTGTTCCCATTCAATTTTCTCCAAAGATCTATCACATCTACCTTGAGTTTTATTTACCTCCTTAACCTCTTTCTTGTTTATTTTGAGGTTAGATTTATCAAGTTCAGAAAGAGGGAGGTTGAGGTCCCCCACTAGTATAGTTTTGCTGTCAATTTCTTCCTTCAACTCCCCCAACCTCTCCTCTAAGAATCTGGATGCTATACCACTTGGAGCATACATATTTAGTAATGATATTGCTTCATTGTCTATGGTGCCTTTTAGCAGGATATAGTTTCCATCCTTATCCCTTTTGATTAGATCTATTTCTGCTTTTGCTTTGTCTGAGATTAGGATTGCTACTCCTGCCTTTCTTACATCAGCTGAAGCACAATATATTCTGCTCCATCCTTTGGCCTTTATCCTATGTGTATCCCCCCGTTTCCAATGTGTTTCTTGTAAGCAGCATATTGTTGGATTATGGCTTTTAATCCATTCTGCTATCCATCTCCATTTTATGGGAGAATTCATTCCATTCACGTTCACAGTTATGATTACTATCTGTGTATTTCCCTCCATCTTCTTTCCCACCATTTGTGCTTTTAGCTCTGCTGTCTCCCTTCCCCTCCTCAATAGTATTCACTTTTTACCACCTCCTCCTGCCACCTTCCCCTCCTTCTTTTAGCCCCCCTCCCTTTTACTCCCTTTTGCTCTTATTGCTTCTTCCCTCCCTTTTATCCTCCCTCCTCTTTCTTCCCCCTTCCTCTCCTACTGCTTATAGAGCTAGTTGGTATTATCTACTTAAGTTTATTGTTTCATCCTTTAAACAAATCGGATGAGAGTACCTCTCACACAATGCTCATCTCCCTCCCCTCTTTCCCTCTACTGTGATTTTGTACTTCTTCTTGTGATGTAATTTGCCATTTTCTGCTTCTTCCTTTTCACACCTCCTATTACAATCCCTTCTCATACTTAAATCATATTTTTTATCATGGTATCATTTACTTTATACCCGTTCCCCCTATGCATATCCCTTTTATATTTCTTAATAGCCGCACAGTTCTCAAGATTAACAGGTATCATCTATCCTCATAGGGAGGTAAACAATTTGTCCTGAGTAACAAGTTGTTTCTCCCCCCACCCTCCATTTACCTTTTTATGATTCTCTTGAGACCTGCATTTGAAGATCGAGTTGTCTATTAGTTCTGGCGTTTTGGTCAGGAAACTCTGGAAATCCCTTACTTCGTTGAATGACTTTCTCCTTGCCTGAAACGTTATGCTGAACTTTGCTGGGTAGTTGATCCTTGGTTGTAGTCCCAACTCCTTTGCCTTACGGAATATTGGGTTCCAATTCTTTCGATCTTTTAATGTAGAAGCTGCAAGGTCCTGTGTAATCCTGACTGTATATCCTTGATATTTAAATTGTTTCTTTCTGGCTGCTTGTAATATTTTCTCCTTCACTTGATAGCTCTGGAATTTGGCAACTATATTTCTTGGGGTTTTGAGTTTGGGATCCCTTTCAGGAGGGGAACAGTGGATTTTTCGATGACTATTTTGTCCTCTGAATCTAGTACTTCTGGGCAGTTTTCCTTGATGATTTCCTGGAAGATATTGTCCAGTCTCTTTTCTCCATCCTGGATTTCTGGCAGGCCAATTATTCTTAAGTTTTCTCTTCTGGATCTATTTTCCAAGTCAGTTGTTTTTCCAATTAGATATTTTACATTTTCTTCTATTTTTCATTCTTTAGATTTTGTTTGACTGATTCTTGCTGTCTCATTGAGTCGTTAGTTTCTACTTGCCCAATTCTAATCTTCATCAAATTGTTTTCTTCCATTAACTTTTGTATCTCCTTTTCCATCTGCCCAATTTTTCCTTTTAAAAAGCTATTTTCTCCAGTTAATTTTTGTACTTCCTTTTCCATTTGCCCTTTTAGGAAGTTATTTTCTCTAGTTAATTTTTGAACTTCCTTTTCCATTTGTTCAATTTTCCTTTTCAAGGAGATGTTCTCATCAGTGAATTCTTTAATAATTTTAAGATCATTGGCCAGTTTATCTTCTATTTCCTTCTTCAGTTGTTCCAGGAGAGCTGCTTGTGCTTGCGAGCAATTCATAGTCCCTTCTGAAGTTTCAGATGGAAGTACAGTCTCAGCTGTGACCTCTTTGGGGTTTGTGTTTTGGTCCTTATCCCCATAGAAAGATTCTATGGTTCTTTTGGTCCTCTGCTTTTTCTTGTTCATGATGTTGATTGAGTGTTGTGGCTTCTGGTTCTTTCAGTCCAAAGCTAGAGAACTTTTTGCTGAGCTGGTGTGTGAAAAAGCTAAAAGCAGGTTTTTGTTTGGTGTTTCCCAGATCAGCCCTGGGTTTAGCTTGTCAAGTGTGGGGGAGAAGTGATCTGGTCACAGGAGATCTTCTCAGTTGAACTGAGGCAAAGGCAAACTCAGGGGCTGGTAATCCCAGCTGCCCTATTGTCTTTCTAATTCCCCTGGGCAGCTGAGGCACACCTAGATGCTAATGCGTGTTCCCACCCCTCCTGGGGCTCCTCTCCTGGCAATGAGGCTTGCCTGGTTCCTAGTGCGAATTTTCTCTGCCCTGGGTCCTCTGTCCTTCTGGTTTGCCTCTGTCATTGTAGGAGGAATCTCCCTTAGGTATTTTCCTTGGCTCAGATGTTATGAGACTATTGGTCTCCTTCTGCTGTTTCTACTGATCTGGGATTTTTCTGGGGAAATATTTTATGTTTTTTTCATGGTCATCAAGGGGGGAGGAGAGAGCATTTACTGATCACTCCTCCATCCTGGCTCCCGGAAGTTCAAGTAGGTGACTTACCGAAGTTTGATCTTTGGGCTGAAGGTCTCAGGAGCTGCTGTGCTGATATCTGTCCCTCCGCAGCTCTCACTGACTTGGTTTGGCTTGTCTCCCGCCCTTGGTGCCATTCCTCTGGTTCCACCCGCCACTCAGGTTTCTCGGGTCTCTTCTTCTCCACTGCGCTGGCCACGCTGCGCTGTGCACTGTGGGCTCACCCCTGCAGAACTGATCCTTCCCGTGGACCTTCCAGTCCAACCTGAGCTCCTAATCCATCACTGTCTGTCTCCCACTGGATTCCGCACCTCCAAAATTTGGTCAGATTCTCCTTTCAGAGGTACCTGAAGGAGTTTTTCCGAGAGCTTAGGTGAGTCGTTGCTCTCACTCTGCCATCTTGGCTCTGCCCTGCCAGGAGTATCTATTTGTGAAACAAGGTAGGGAAATGCAAAAGGGATACCCTTGGCTTCACTCCATCATATCCACTTACTTATTTGGCAAGGTATTTGGATTATTCTGATATGAGAGAGTAGAGTACTTGGGATGTGGGATGATCAGTTGAGAATGGGTCCAAAGAAGATCTAGGACAAATTGTGAAGAACGTCACAGAACACATCCTTATAATGGAGTAGAAACCAATCCCCCCCCCCCCCCCCCACACACACACTCTAAAGCTTTTTTTTTTTTAAAAAAAAGAACTCTTTCTCCATTTGCCCAGGGATTATGATGCTATTGCTTCCCTCTACTCTCCCCACATCACTACAAAATAGAAATAATGAAATTATGCTTGGAAAAAAACAGAAATAACAAATTTTATTAAGATCACACAGTTCATCTTGCAGAATGAAATGAACACATTAAATTACATTGTCTCCTCTGCTGAGTCAGAGATTTTCACTGTCTATGAATTCATAAGGATTTGATGTTCCACTTGCCCCATCATTATACTCTGAGTACTATTGGCATAGGGCAGATTTAATTTCCCTCTATAAGCCTCTAGGCTACTACCCCCCACACAGCCTCATTTTGGAGCCAAAGCAAATGACTAAATAGGAAATGCAGCTGCTTCTCTCAAACAGAAACTAAACACAACAGAGAAAAACCTAAAGAGGAAACCTTTGGAGCCTTTGTTTTATTTACTGCTTCTCAGTTTAACCTTCAATAAGCCAAAATAGTAAAAGAGTAAACCAGAGAATGAAGGAATTGATTTGTCTTAAGCCAGAGGTTAGTTTACCCCAGGGAGTCAGAGGAGATGCCCTCAGCTTTTCTTATGGCTTTGGGTAGCACAAACTTTGTCCAATTCCAGGGCTTCCACCAGTCTCTGGGGGAAGGGTAGTGACAGATGATAGAAAGTACCTCCCAAATTCCTCCACAACTAGAAAGAGTCTGTCTATCTAAGGTGTTCCTTATTCATGAACACATCAGATGGTCTTGATAAGGTTTAGAGGTGCTGGGGACTCCAAAATACCAACACACCAGATCCTGCTTGAATGAATTCAACACCAGCCTTCTTAAAGCCAAAGAAAAACAAAGTTTATTAAAGATTTACCACCTTGGGTTGACTCTTAAGGAGCCTAAGCATTCATAATGCTTATATTTACAAGTGGGCCAGATAGAATCTCAGCTAGACAGTCTGAGCTGGATTGAATCTGAGCTCCTTCATGGAGGCAAGATGGAACTTAAATACAGAAAAAGACTGTAGGAGGGATCTAGGGATGGTCTAGTAGTCTAGGATGATGGGAGAAGGGATTTAGGGAGGGTCTTGAGGAGAAGTCCGAGGAGGGGGTAACTGGTCAAGTGTTGGAAACAGCTGGAAGCAATCAGGAGATATCAGACAATGGAGGGCCTGGGCCAGAAGCAGGTATAGTCAGGTAGTCTGGGGTCCCAAGAATGGTCTCCATGATTAAACCCAGGGAGGATCCTGATGGGAGTGGTTGATAATTAGATCAAAGGAAGGAATATCAAGAGAATGCTAAATAGAAGATAGGGAGTATCTAGCCTGGGAGAAATGGAGGGGGAATCCAAAGAGCTCCCCCACCAAGGGCCAGACTTTCCGGGGGCCCTTCAGACTAATGGTAGGAAAGCCCTCCTGATCCAAGGGAAAAGGGTCTTGGCTTGGGCTTGTACCTCATTAGTCTGGATACATTACATCTTGAGGTCTAAAGGACACCAAGCAAACCTCTTCTCCTCACATTGCCCTTCCTCTTCCTGAAATGCTCTCCTTGGATGGTCATTCCTTTGGGTTAAGTATTGCCTCCTCCCTGAGATCCTCTTTTTTGGGCTAAACACTAATATTTTTGTAAGAGTCATGTTTAAATTTTCTAGATGACTTTACTTGCAGACAGAAATGGGACAGCATTAGGTCCTTCAGTTCCTGGAGAAAAGGGTATGTTTTTCCTGCCAAAGCTCACTGAGGAAAATACAAAAAGAGGAAGTTAGAGAAATCAAAGATAAATTGCTCAAATGTCAGTTTTGCTAGTATGGTAAACCTGCTGGGAAGATGACACTGCAGTCACAGAATTCCCAGAGAGAAGACCGAAAAGTTGTCTTCACCACAAGAAAGTGGGGTGGTGGTGGGGGGAGGGGAGGGGGGTGGTGAAGAAGGGGAAAGGTAAGAAAGAAGACCTCCAAGTTCAATGTAAGGAGCAGAGAACCCTCTGGCTCCCATCCTTCCTAAGAACTTCCTGGAGGCTTCCCTGGCCATTCTTCTGTATTCCTCTCCCCATACCCTCCCCAATATACATACTTCTTAAGTTGGAGAAATGGAGCTAGCCAACCTCACACAGCTGCTTCTGCGGGACACTTCTAGCTCCACGACTTACCCCTCCCCTATCATTTCAGGGGTTCTGTGTGGGTATCACAGCAGCCAAGGTTGGGTACATTTAGCTGGCTCACTGCAGAGTGCAGCAAAATTTTGAAGGGAGCTCAGTCTTCCTTTGATGTCTCTTTGTCTCCTTTTTCTTCTTCTTTCTTTTTTCAAGGGCACTGTTGCAAACACCCAGAAATGTAGAGGAATGTTCCAGGGCACTCACCAGGAAGGTCAGAGGAAGGAAGGGCAACCTGAGCTGGCTTTATGCTCTTTCTTTGGGGAAGGCTAAGTAAATCTTCCTCTAGAAAGAGAATATAACCAGAGCAGACCTGGAGAAAGCAATGCTTACCCCAAAGAAATTAATGTCTAATCAGGAGATAGATATTCAGAGCAGACATTTGAGGCATGAAAAAGAGAGGTGGGCATTTTGGGGAAACTGAAATCTGCCTTTCAATTACAACACTCAGGGCACCACCTTCAAGGGTAAGGTTGACTTCCCATTTTGGGGTCACAACTTTGTCTTTGAGTCTCCTTTCTTCAATGGTGACCCAGTCCTCCACTCAATTTTGGCCCTGTCCCAAATCTATAGGCAGGAGATTTGTTTGTTCCTTCAGATTTGCTGATTAAGAGTAGGTTTCCTCCACCACCCACCTCCCCTCAAGAACAGCTCTCACTCTCGAATTTGGCCAAGTGTGAAAGGACAGTCATTCACCTGAGAAGGGATGGTCCTCTAAGAGCCAATCCTGGGGCTATTGAATGGAGTGAGGACTTAACCATCACAATCTATTTCACCCAGACTCAACAGAAGCTAGAGCTAAGGTTTTAAGAAATCAGAGAAACAAAGAAGACTGCCTGAGAGGGGCAGGTCTGCAATTAGACATATCAGTGAGCCCACCCTCCTGATAGGTGCAATCATCCCCTCACCTGGCCAATCTGGGCACTGGGACTTTACCAAATTGGACAGCCTTCTTCTCCCTCCTCCTCATAGACCTGAACTTTGGGATCACTGTTGGTGTGAGGTGTGCCTGGAGCATGAGTTTATATGACAGCAAAAGGCAGATCAAAAATGAAGGTTGTTTGACCTAAGGATTACCCATTTCCTGAAACTGGGGAGATAAAGAGACCTCTAAAGGTTACCTGATTGGGTTTACTGGTCCCTGGTGAGCCCTTTTGAGGCAAGAGGATTCCTGAGTTGAGGAACTAGGAGAAAGAGATTTTAATCTATCTGCCAAAACAAACCCATGAATTATATGAACACAATTACAAAACACTTTTCACACAAATAAAGTCAAATCTAAAGAATTGAAAATATGTTTAATAAGAATGTAGAGCCTATATCAGATTGCATGCCATCTTGTGGAGTGGGGAGGGGAGGGTGGTAGAGAAAACTTTAAAAAATTATGGAAGTGAATGATGAAAACTAAAAATAAATTAATTAAAAAAAGGATTTTTTTTGTACTTAGCACAGAACACTCCTCTGGACTAATATGCAACTAACTCTTAATTATTAGCTCTCTGGATTAACTAGACTTTTACACACACTCTCCTCTATCTCCCTTGGTACATTTCAACCATTTTCCTATTTCCTCACCTCGCCATGATTTTCATCCTCCTCCGTTCCCTCCACTAAAATCTTCTGATAAGTGAGCTTTACCCCTTCTCTTGTCCTATAAGCTACACTGTCCTGTGAAAGAGAAATTCTTCATTTTGGCTTTCATCCTGATTAACCATGCAAAACTCAGGACAAAGAGAATTAAATGGATTGTATTGTATTGTAAGTAAGTCAAGGTAACAACCGATTGGAGGACTTTTATAGGTAGCTTTAAGATAAATCAGATGGGTCCATCTCAGCAAAAGAGATTGGGTCCTTGCATCTTAGTTTTTCCCCAGGAAGTAAGAACATGACAGTTTACAGGTAGAGGTATGTGACAAAGAGCAGATGATACAAAAAGCTTCAGACTTAGTGGTTTCTTCCCTACCAGAGCCTCTCCCAACACTGATTGATAACTGGAACAATGGAAGGGAGTCAATGTACCTTTCAATAGACCTTTTAAGGTCTTCTTCATAAGAAATAGTTTTATGAATAAAAGGTGAAAAGGGATACTTTGTAAAAAGAAAATATTTAAAACAACTCTTAAGGTATGTAAGGTTATGCCATTGTTACAAACACACCTTTGAATGACTAAAATGAGTTGGAAAAGAACTTTTGAATATAAAAAGCCAAACTAGTAAAATAGATATGTAACAAGTATTCTGGGTCCACTTTCCTAGCATAGGATGCTGCATATCCCTTGGGGCACACCCTCAGAATTGGAGTCTTTTCTAGAAGACAATTAGCTCTATCTCCTATTTCTTGTATGCGTCTTCTCTCCTTTAGCCATCTGTTACTGGAACCACAGTTCTATTTAACTACTTAATGTCACTTAACTATATACAAAGAAATACTTGCTTTTAAGACTTAAGAATAGAAATAAAACTACTTCCCACATCACCTCAGGGGCATGCTTTCCCCTGTAACTTCTTGACCTTTGGGGAAACTCTGGGTTCACACACCTAATAAACTTTGTGCAAACAAAATTTTACCCAAATTCAGGTCCATGTGCAGCCATTCAAAGAAATTATTATTGACTATGTGGTTAATAGCCTGGGGAACCAGGGAAACAATATCTTTGCATACTCCAAAGTCTTTCCAAGATATTTCCATTACATGATCATCACAACTCCCCAAAGTGGACTCCCTTGCCTCCTCCACATGAGAAACTGCATCAGCTGCACTATGCTAAGGCTCTTAACAATTGGACTTCCTGGGGGGTGGAGCCAAGATGGTGGAGTAGAAGGATAGACCTGCTCTAGCTTTCTCCCAATAGCCCATAAAATACTTGTAAAAAATAACTCTAAACAAATTCTAGAGCAGCAGAAGCCACAAAATGGTAGAGTGAAACAGATTTCCAGCCCAAGACAGCCTGGAAGGCTGACAGGAAAGGTCTATCACACTGGGATCATGGGAGAGCGCAGCCCAGCCTGGGCCAAGTGGCATTGACAGGACTGGAGCAGGCTTCAGGTAATGGAATCATGGGGTAACATCTGAGGTTCCCAGATTTCTCAACCCACAAATGCCAAAAACAGCTTCAAAGCTCAGCAAGAAAGCTCTTTCATCTGGGTGAGAGGGGAGCACGGTCTGTTCCCAGCCAGGGCAGCAGCATCCACTTTTGGAGCTCTTGGCCTAAAGACCCTGGGTGAATCAAGCAGCTGAAATGGGTCTCAGCCTGGAGTGGTGGTTCTGGGGTGAGGAGATGAGGAGGAGTGCTAGAGGGGTGGAGCCGGTGGTGGTTGTGGAGAAGTAAACCTACTCACAGTTCCAGGGCAGAAAAGAGTGCTTGTGGGTGCTCACAGGCCAGAGCTGAGGAAGGAGAGAAGTAAACTCCTCTCCCATGATTGGGCCTCCTTGGAGGAACAAGGATTCTACATGAAAAACCTTAAAAAAAATGCAATAGTTTTAGGCCATGGAAGAGCTTAAAAAGGGCAACAACCAATCAACCAAGAAACATAGCTTTCAGATGGAATTAAAACAGCTTTGGGCAGAAAATGAATTGTGGCGTAGAGATAAAGATTCAAAATCCTGCCTTGATCCTACTATCCCTGTTAGCAATCATCCTTCATATCTCATACCCTTTTGGCATCAAATACTTTGAGAAAGTTATCTACAGTCTACATTCTATGCCTCCACTTCCTCTTCTCTCAGTCCTCAAATCTCTTCAATCTGACTTCTGAACTCATTACTCTGCTGATCCTTTCCAAAGTTATCAATTATTTCTTCACTGTTATACCTAATGACCTTGTCCCCAGGCTTCACCTGCAGCATTTGAAGCTATTGATCACTTTCTCCTAGATCAGCTCACTAGGTTTTTATGACCCTCTTATCTCCTATTTAACCTCTTTTCTGTCTGACTTCCTTTTCATTTCCTCTGTTAAATCTTCATTAATATCATAGGGAAGCTAGGTGGCACAGTGGGTAGAGTGGTGAGCCTGGAGTCAAGAAGACTCCTCTTTGTGAGTTCAGATCTGACTTACTTGCTACTTGTGTGACCTTGGGCAAGACCCTGTTTGCCTCAGTTTCATTATCTGTAAATTGAGCTGGAGAAAGAAATGGCAAATCACTCCACTATCCTCACCAAGAAAGCTCCAAATGGGGTCATGGAGAGTCTGATATGACTGAACAAACATTTATGTCATGTCCGATAACCATGAGTGTCCTCATAAGTGTCACAAAGTCAACATGGTGACAACATAATTCATTCTATTCCATTCTGCCTGCCCCAACTCTCCCCTCTTGTGAACTTCCCTAATACTCTTGAAGGCATCACCATCTTTTTGTCACCCAGATGTACTCCTCAGTGTTGTTGTGGATTCCTCGCTTTCCCTCACTTCACATATCCAATTAGTTCCCAAATCTTACTGCTTCTACCTTCAATATTTCTATCCTATATATAAACCCTCCTCCTTACTCCCATAGTCACAACTCAAAATAAGGCCCTCATCACCTCTCATTTGGACTAGAACCATCTGACTGATGTTCCTGTCTAAAATTTCTCTTCGTTACAATGTACCCTCTACCCAGTTTCCAAGACAATTTTTCTAAAGTGTAAATCTGATCATGTCACCCCCTTCTCTAGACTCTGTCCTCTCAATGACCCCCAAGACAGTGTGATGTATACAAAGCGTTCTGACCTTCAGACTGAAGGATTTGAGTTTGAATTCTACCTCTGACACCAGATATGTGACCTTTGGCAAATAACTTTTGAGTCTCAATTTCCTCATCGGTAAAATAGACATAGTAATAGTACTTAATCTATAGGCTGATTGTGAAGATCAAATATGGTAATGTATGTAAATCTCTTTGTAAGGCTTCAAATACAAAGGTATCCAGTGTTATGCTGAATTTCATGTGAATGAAGGAAAGCAAGAAAATACTATGGATTCCAAAGCAGATGCAGATACTCAAGAAAGGAAGGTAAGACCCTGAAACCAAGCATTACATTATTCAGAGTAATTTCTCACATTTTTATGATGCTTTTAATTCTAAGTACTTCATTTTTACAGATGAGGAATTGATCATTAAAGATTAACTGATTTTCCTTATGAAATAAAGGAGTCTTGACTCTGAGCTTCTAAACTATCTTTGAAATTCTTGGTTTTGTATAACCTGTAGACAAAGGTAGTTTGGGGACTGTTTCTTCTTATGAAGATCCCCAGTTGAGAAGGATGTTCCTATGCACTGCTTTGATATATTTCAATTCATTCCTTTTCTTCATGGTAATATTTTAAAAAACTCATAAATGTGTATGTATATGTACACATACATATAAAACATATGTTCAAACATATATGCGTGCACGAATATGTAAGTTTGTGTATGTGTACATATGTGTATAAATTTACATATAGAAATAAATGTATATATATTTTAAATATTTGATGGAATTAATCCACACACTATTTCTTTTTATTTATTTATCTATTTATTTATTTATTTAACTTTTTACATTCATTTTCACAAAATTTTGGGTTCCAAATTTTCTCCCCTTTTCTCCCCTCCCCCCACCCCAATACCCCAAGCAATCTAATTTTCCCTATCTCCAATCTGCCCTCTCTTCTGTCATCCCTCCCTTCTCTTGTCTCCATTTTCTCTTTTCTCCTGTAGGGCCAGATGACTTTCTATTCCTCATTAACTGTAAGTCTTCTTTCCTAGTAGCAACAACAATACTAAACAGTTGTTCCTAAAACTTTGAGTTCCAAATTCTCCCCATCCCTTCCTCCCCATCCATTCCCTTTGGGAAGGCAGGCAATTCAATATAGGCCATATCTGTGTAGTTTTGCAAATGACTTCCCTGATAGTCGTGTTGTGTAAGACTAACTGAATTACCCTCCATCCTCCCCTGCCCCTCATTGTTTCTCTTCTGTCTTTTGATCCTGTCCCTCCCCAAGTGTTGACTTCAAATTGCTCCCTCCTCCCTTTGCCCTCCCTTCCATCATCCCCTCCCATTGCTTATCTCCTTCTTCCCCACTTTCCTGTACTGTAAGATAGGTTTTCATACCAAAATGAGTGTGCATTTTATTCCTTCCTTTAGTCAAATGTGATGAGGGTAAACTTCTTGTTTTTTTTTTTTCTCAGCTCTCCTCTTTTTCCCTCCACTAAAAAGTCTCCTACTTGCCTCTTAAATGACATATAATTACCCCATTCCATTTTACCCTCTTTCCTCCCACTACATTTCTCTCTCACCATTTACCTTAATTTCTTTTAAGATATGGTCCCATCCTATTCAATTCACTCTGTGCTCTCTGTCTCTGTATGTGTGTGCATGTGTGTATGTGTGTGTGCGTGCATGCATGTACATGTGTATGTATGGACCCACCAACTACCCAGATACTGAAAAGTTTTAAGAGTTACCTAAATTGTCTTTCCATGTAGGAATGTAAACAGTTCACTTCTGGTAAGTCCCTTAAGACTTCTCTTTGCTGTTTCCTTTTTCATGCTTCTTCTCATTCTTGTGTTTGAAAGTCAAATTTTCTTTTCAGCTCTGGTCTTTTCATCAAGAATGCTTGAAAGTCCTCTGTTTCATTGAAAGACCATATTTCCCCTGAAGTATTATACTCAGTTTAGCTGGGTAGGTGATTCTTGGTTTGAGTCCTAGTTCCTTTGACTTCTGGAATATCCTATTCCATGCCCTTCGATCCCTTAATGTAGAAGCTGCTAGATCTTGAGTTATCCTGATTGTATTTCCACAGTACTGGAATTGTTTCTTTCTAGCTGCTTGTAAGATTTTCTCCTTGACCTGGGAGTTCTGGAATTTGGCCACAATGTTCCTAGGAGTTTCTCTTTTTGGATCTCTTTGAGGTGGTCATCGATGGATTCTTTCAACACTTATTTTGCCCTCTGGTTGTAGAATGTCAGGGCAGTTTTCCTTGATAATTTCATGGAAGATGATATCTAGGCTCTTTTTTTGATCATGACTTTCAGGTAGTCCCATAATTTTAAAATTGTCTCTCCTGGATCTATTTTCCAGGTCAGTTGTTTTTCCCATGAGATATTTCACAGTCTCTTCCATTTTTCATTCTTTTGGTTTTGTTTGGTGATTTCTTGTTTTCTTGTAAAGTCATTAGACTCCATCTGTTCCATTCTAATTTTGAGAGAACTATTCTCTTCAGTGAGTTTTTGAACCTCTTTTTCCATTTGGCTAATTCTGCTTTTGAAAGCATTCTTCTCCTCATTGGCTTTTTGAACCTCTTTTGCCAATTGAGTGAGCCTATTTTTCAAGGTGTTATTTTCTTCAGCATTTTTTTGGGTCTCCTTTACCAAGCTATTGACCCATTTTTCATACTTTTCTTGCATCTCTCTCATTTCTCTTTCCCGTTTTTCCTCCACCTGTCTAACTTGATTTTCAAAATCCTTTTTGAGCTCTTCCAAGGCCTGAGCCCACCCGACATCCCCCTCGGATGTCTGGGGTACTGAGGCCCCGCCCTCCACGTCTTTCCCTGATGGCAAGAATATGTCCTCGTCCTTGTCAGATCCAAAAGTCAGGATCATTTGCATCTGTCCGAAAAAACTCTCTATAGTCTTATTTTTCTTCCCTTTTCTAGGCATTTTCCTACCCAGTTACTTGACTTCTGAGATTCCTGTCCACCCCCACCTAGATCTTCCCAGCTAGTGCTTGGAGTCTGAGATTCAAATGGGCTTTCCGTACCACCCCACTGCTAATCAATGTGAGCTTTAGTTCTGGTGCTGGGGTGGGTGCAGGGCCGCCTCCCAGGCTCAGTTCCCTCAGGGGCTTTATGCAGAGACTTTCAGTAATGAAGATCCTGCCTGCTGCTGGGGGAGTCCTGGGCTGCCGCCGCTGCAGCTGCTGCCTCTGCCACCTCCTGCCCCCGCCTCTGCCTCCGCAGCTTCCTCCCAAGGGGGCCCGAGTCACAGAGACACTCCGCTCCCCTCTTCAGCCGGCCCAGCCGTCTCTCTCACTGACCTGTAGCTTCTGTGGGTGGAGGGACTTCCCCGGCCGCCGGAGCCTCCGTCCCTGAAGCCTGCTCGGATCAGCTTCTCTGGGGCCGCAGGCCGCTGGGGTGGGGTCCGCTTTCCGGGGTGCGACGAACCCTGGGGATGGCTCTCCAGGGCTCTCTGGAACGGAAATCTCTTCCACTCTGTTTCTGCACACCTTGCAATGATCCAGAACTTATGGGGATCTCTTTTTACATTAATTCTATGGGCTGTGGGTTCGGAGCTCGTAAACATGCGTCTTTCTACTCCGCCATCTTGACTCCGCCCAATCCACACACTATTTATAAAACTAACATTACCACCAAAATAGGGTAAAGGAAAATAGGAGAGATAGTCAATTCTTTTAGAGTCATAGAGAGTTTTGTGCTAACCCCAAGGACCCTCTGGCATTGGATGAAACACATGACCAGTGAGACTGAAAGTGGAATTGTGGGAAAGAGTCACTCTTTGTCTTTGCTACTGAACAGGGTCAGACAACTGGCCAAGAATGTACTCTTAGTGGTTAAATATAAAATGAAGGTGTCAGATTGGATAATACTTAGGCAACAGCACACCACTCCTAAAGTACAAAAGCTCTGGAGGATAATGGTGAGAAAAATAGTTATCACATGTGGAGTCAGTGAGTATTTCAACCATATTTGAGAGCCTTTCATGGGAAGGTATGTGATAACAAATTAAGGAAGAAGTAGCTATAAGCAAAACTTCAGAAGAGTGGCAATCTTTGAAATTATCTCGTAAATGTCCTCTCCTTTCTCCAGCAGTAGTTAAGAGCAGCAGATGGACTCATTTTCTTTCTGTGTGGACCTAGCTGACCTTGTTTTAAGCCAAGGGTCCTTAATCTAAAGTCCATGAGCTTGAAGAAATATTTCAATAACTGTATTTCAGTATAATTGTTTTAATTTTTAATCCTACATATTTTATTTTATGCATCTAAACACACTATTCTGAGAAGTGATCCATAAACTTCCTAGATTGCACCAAAGTGGTTTGTGACACACAAAAAAGTTAAGAACTCCTCTACTAAGCTCTTGAACATTTGGAAGGAGGAGTACTATGGGTACTATTGATAACTTCTGGAATATTATTATGTTATTTAGAAGCTTCAAATATTGATCTTTGAATAGTGGTTTTTCAATTTTTATTTTTATTCTTTGGAAAGAGATGAATTTTGTGATTCATGTGGGATGTTTCCCTCTTATTTTTCAGAGCTGTGTGACAGGACTCAAACTTCATCAAAAAGGACTCAGTCTACTGGGTAAGGTCACATTTTGGGTCTTGTTCTATTTTCAGAGTCTGTATTAATGTATCTACTCAGGTAAAGGAAAATGGAAAGAGGAACCAATTGCCCAGAAACTTTATACAATGAAATGCGCCATAGCAGTAATTATTCATATTTCCATGACTGCAGATAAATAGGATAGAGTTCTGGGCTTGGAATCAGGAAGACCTGAATGCAAATCTGATCTAACATTTACTAGGTGTACGACCGTGGTTTACCTCTATGTGCTTCAGTTTCTTCAACTATAAAGTGGGAATAATAATAGCATCAACCTCTCAGGGTTGTTGCGGGTATTAAATGAGGTAATATTTGTAAAGAGGTAAACACAGTGCTTGGCACATAGGAGGCATTTACTAAAAGAGGACTTAATAAATACTTATTTCCTTCTTTTCTTCCTATAATAAATGAAAAAAAAAACCACTTATTAAATGCTTCCTTTTATGATCAAAAGTCAATTGAATTTTTTAAAAAAAGTAATAATCGTTGTTTAGGAGACTTTCATGTTTCTCTTCCAGAGCTGGAAAAAATTTAAAAGATAGATAATAAACTATATCTAAAAATAATTTTGAAAGCATCATGTTTGAAATGCTTAGTGTATATTTTTAAATTTTTTAACATTTTTATTTATAAAGTTTTTATTTTCAAATTCCAACTCTTCCCCCCCCCCGAGGTGGTAAGTGATCAGATGTACATTATATATGCGTGATGATGTCAAGCATTTCCATATTAGTCATTTTGTATAAGAAGACTCAGAAGAAAAAATGAAAGAAAAAAAGTGAAAAATAGCATGCTTTAGTCTATATTCAAACAATATCAGTTGTTTCTCTGGAGGTGGATAGTATGCTTCATCATTAGTCCTTTGGGATTATCTTAGATCTTTCTTTGTGGAGAATATTGAAGTCATTCACATTTTCATCAAAGAATATTACTGCTATTGTGTACAGTATTCTCCTGGTTCTATGCACTTCACATCAGTTCATGTAAGTCCTTCCAGATTGTCCTGCTGGTCATTTCTTATAGTACAATGTACTATGAATGTATTTTCAATGGAATTTATGTATTTTTGACAGAATGGGGAGACCTTTCCCATCCATTAATAGGTCTATGTGGCATGCTTAAGTCACATGGAACAGGAAGGGATGGAGCAAGAAGAGGAGGAGCTGGGACAAAGCTAAGAGGAAATTGGTCATAGCAGTTGGAACTGAGGAGAGAGGGAGAGAGAAAGGTGGAAAGTTAGGTTCCTCAGTGTTTGTTTGTTTGTGGGAAGGCCTGATAATGTGTACAGACTTCTTGGTTGCTATGATGAATTTCTTTTTTTGATTTTATTTATTTTTAGCTTTCAACATTCATTTCCACAAGATTTTGCATTTCAAACCTTCTCCACATTTCTCCCCTCCTACACCCCAAAATATCATGCATTCTGATTACTCCTTCCCCTAATCTATCCTACCCTCTGTCACACCCCTCCCTTTCCTTATCCCTATCTTCTATCTTTTCTTGTAGGGCAAGACAGACTTCTATACCCCATTACCTGTATCTCCTATTACCAGTTACATGCAAAAATAATTCTCAACACTCGTTCTTAAAACTTTGAGTTCTAACATCTCTCCCTTCCTCCCTCTCTACCCATCCCCACCGAGAAGGCAAGCAATTCAATATAGGCTATATATGTGTATCTAAAGACTTCCATAATAATCATGTTGTGAAAGACCAACTATATTTTCCTCCATCCTATCCTGCCCCCCCATTTATTCTATTCTCTCTTTTGAACTATCCCTCCCCAAAAGTGTTTACTTCTAATTACTCCCCTCCTCTCATTTGCCCTCCCTTCTATCAATCCCGCCCCTCACTTATCCCCTTCTCCCCTACTTTCCTGCAGTGTAAAATAGATTTTGATACCAAATTGAGTGTGTATGTTATACCTTTCTTAAGTCAAATGTGATGAGAGTAAGCTTTATATTTCCCTCTTATCTTCCTCTTTCCCCCTCCATTGAAAAAGTTTTTTCTTGCCTTTTTTATGAGAGATAATTTGCCCCATTCCATTCTCCCTTTCTCCTCTCAATAAATTTCTCTCTCATCCCTTAATTTTATTTTTTTATATATATTTCCTTCCTATTCAACTCACCCTTTGCCCTCTCTCTCTCTCTCTCTCTCTCTCTCTCTCTCTCTGTGTGTGTGTGTGTGTGTGTGTGTGTGTGTGTGTGTGTAATCCCTCCAACTACCCAGATACTAAGAAAAGTTTCAAGAGTTACCAATATTATCTTTCCATGTAGGAATGTAAACACTTCAGATTTAGTAAGTCTCTTTATGATTTCTCTTTCCTGTTTACCTTTTCATACTTCTCTTTATTCTTGTGTTTGAAAGTCAAATTTTTTATTCAGCTCTGGTCTTTTCATGAAGAATTCTTGACAATCCTCTATTTCACTGAATGACCATTTTTTCCCTCAAAGTACTATATTCAGTTTTTCTGGGTAGGTGATTCTTGGTTTTAATTCTAGTTCCTTTGACTTCTGGAATATCATATTCGAAGCCCTTCTATTCCTTAATGTAGAAGCTGTCAGATCCTGTGTTATCCTGATTGCATTTCCACAATACTTGAATTGTTTCTTTCTGATTACTTGAAATATTTTCTCCTTGACCTGAGAACTCTGGGATTTGGCTACAATATTCTTAGAAGTTTTTCTTTTCGGATCTCTTCCAGGAGGTGATCAGTGAATTTTTTCAATATTTATTTTACCCTCTGGTTCCAGAATATCAGGGAGGTTTCCCTTAGTAACTTCAAGAAAGATAATGTCTAGGCTCCTTTTTTGTTCATGGCTTTCAGGTAGTCCCATAATTTTTAAATTATCTCTTCTGGATCTGTTTTTCAGGTCATTTGTTTTTCTAATGATGTATTTCACATTGTCTTCTATTTTTTCATTCTTTTGGTTTTATTTTGCAATTTCTTGCTTTCTCATAAAGTCATTAGCTTCCATCTGCTCCATTCTAATTTTTAAAGGACTATTTTCTTCAATGAGCCCTTCAAGCTCCTTTTCCATTTGGTTAATTCTGTTCTTTAAAGCACTCTCTTGGGCCTCTTTTGTCTTTTGGGTTGGTCTATTTTTAAAGGTTTTAATTTCTTCAGCACTTTTTTGGGTCTCCTTCAGCAAGCTATTGACTTGCATTTCATGATTTTTTCACATCACGCTCATTTCTCTTCCCAATTTTTCCTCTGTCTCTCTTACTTGATTTTCAAAATTCTTTTTGAACTCTTCCATGGCCTGAGACCATTGCATATTTATTTTGGAGGTTTTGGATGCAGAAATTTTGACTTTTAGGTCTACCCCTTGTGGTATGCCTTGTTCCTCCTCATCCAAAAGGATGGAAGAAAATACCTACTCACCAAGAAAGTAATCTTCTATGGTCTTATTTCCCCCCCCCTTTTTGGGCATTTTCCCAGTTAGTTACTTGACTTTTGAGTTCTTTGTCAAGAGGAGGGTATACTCTGGGGACCTGTAAGTTCTCAATTCCTCCAAGGTGGCACAATCAAGGGAGAGGAGTTCACTCCTCTCCTGGTCTGCACTCTGATCTGTGAACAGGATTCCCTCTCTAGAGCCTCCACTAGCTCCACCATGCCAGACAGCAGTCCCCCTTACCCCAGGGCTACCACTCACGGTGGAGATCCAGATCAGCTGCTCAATTCCCTCAGGGTCTTTAGGCCAAGGCTCCAACAATGGAAGGTGCCACTGCCTGGGGCAACGTCTAGACCACTGTGTTTCCTTCTCACCCAAGTTAAAGAGTTTTCTCACTGACCTTTGAAGCTGTCTTTGGTGTTTGTGAGTTGAGGAATCTGGGACCCACAGCTGCTGCATATGGTGCCCTGAAGCCTGCTCCCGTCCTGTCCCTGCCTCACCACACAGTCAAGTGTGGGCTGTGCTCCACTCTGCACCCTGGTGTGGTAGACCTTTCTTTTCGACTTCCAGGCTGCCTTGGGATGGAAGTCTCTTTCATTTTGTCACTTTTATTGCTCTAGAATTTGTTTAGAGTCATTTTTAACAGATATTTCATGGGCTTTGGGGGGGAGAGCTTCTAGAGGTGTGTCCTTCTACTCCACCATCTTGACTCTGCCAATAAATTTCTTTGCCATGATGGATTTAGCTTTCTTGTGTTGGGATTTGGCTTTCTGGTGTCTGAATAAATGTTTTGGTTCTGTCTTCCATAAGAGAATCTGTAGTATTCTGTGATACAGAACTGTGTTGGCATAATCATAGCTACTATAGGCACTGTGAATATTGCATTGGCACCACACAGAATAGCATTTCATTATAATCATTTCATTACAAACAACTGCAGAATTTTAAGCTGTTCCCTAATTGATGGACATGCCTTTAATTTCTGATTCTTAGTACAAAAAGAGCTTGCATAAAGGGTTTTATACAAACAGATTTTTCCCCCCTTTTTAATGTCTTTGTTAACTAGTTGACTTTTGTTTTTGTGATTTAGTTTGATCTGATCTGTCTCTATCTCTACCTTTCCAGCCCACTGTGTTTCTTTCTGTCCCTCTCGCTTACCAAATAAAGCAATGTTTTATTCAATTAGTTGGTAAATAACTATCTAGACTAGTATAGACCTAGCAGTTGTACTGCTGGATCAAAGTGTATGCAGTTTTATAGCCCTTTGGGCATATTTCCAAATTGCTCTCCACAATGGTTGGATCAGCTCACAACTCCACCAACAATGAATTAATGTTCCAACTCTCTCACATCTCCAATATTTGTCAATCTCCTGTTTTGTCAAGTTGGGCAATCTGATAGGTGTGATGTATTACCTCAGAGTAGGGTTGATTTGCATCTCTCTATTCAATGGTGATTTAGAGCACTTTTTTCATATGACTGTAGATAGCTTTAGTTTCTTCCTCTGAAAACTACCTGTTCATATCCTTTGACCATTTATCAATTGGGGAATGACTTATATTCTTGTAAATTTGACTCAGTTCTCTATGTATTTTAGAAATGAATTCTTATCAGTGACATTAGTTGTGAAAATTCTTTCCCAGTTTTCTTCTTCCCTCCTACTCTTGCATTGGAGTTGTTTGTGCAAACACTTCTCAATTTGACATAGTTTATTTTTTAGAGATGGGATATTAAATTATTTTATTTCCCTTTCTATTAATCTGGACAATTGATATTTTTGTAAATATTGATCCATTTTTCTAAGATAGATTTGTGGGCATACAGTTGGGCAAAGTAATTTCTAATGATTGCTTTAATTCCTCTTTATTGGAGGTGAGTTTACACATTTTATTTTTTATACTAATAATTTGGTTTCTTCTTTTGTTTTGTTAAATCAAATTGAGCAAAGGTTTATCAATTTTTATTGTTTTTTCATAAAACCAGGTCTTAGCTTTATTTATTAGCTCAATAGTTTTTCATAATTTCAATTTTATTAATGTCTCCTTTGGTTTTCAGTATTTCTTATTTGGCATTTAATTGGGGATTTTCAGTTTGTTCTTTTTCTACATTTTTCAGTTGCAAGACCAATTCATGACCAATTCACCAATTTATGGCCAATTATCTCCTTTTTTTCTATTTTATTCATGTAAACTTTCAGGTATACAAAACTCCCCCTAAGAACAACTTTCTCTGCATCCCATAAGCTTTCACAGGTTATCTCATTGTTGTCATTTTCTTGAATGAAATTATTGATTGTTTCTATGATTAGTTGTTTGATCCACTCATTCTTTAAGATTTGATCATTTAGTTTCCAATTACTTTTGGTCTATCTTTCCATGGTCCTTTATTACATATAATTTTTATTTCATCATGATCTGAAAAGGATGCATTGACTATTTCTGCCTTTCTGCACTGGATTGTGAGGTTTTTATGCCCTGATATAAGGACAATTTTTGTGTATGTGCCATGTACCAATGCAAAAAAGGTATATTCCTTTCTATCCCCATTCAGTTTTTACCCAGAAGTTTATCATACCTGCCCTTTCTAGAATTCTATTCACCTCCTTAACTTCTTTCTTGTTTATTTTGAGTTAGATTTATCAAGTTCAGAGAGGGGGAGGTTGAGGTCTATTTTTGATGTCTATTTCTTCCTATAACTCCCTTAAGTGCTCCTCTAAGATTTTGGATGTTACACCACTTGCTGCATATATGTTTAGTAATTATATTACTTCATTGTCTATGGTGCCTTTTAGCAAGATATAGTTTCCTTCGTTATCTCTTTTGATTAGGTCTATTTTTGCTTTTGCTTTCTTTTGAGATAAAGATTGCTACCCCTGCTTTTTTATTTCAGCTGAAGCGTAATATTTTCTACTCCAGTCTTTTCCCTTTACCCTGTGTGTATTCTCCTGTCTCAAATGTGTTTCTGTAAACAACACGTTGTAGGATTATGATTTTTAAACCATTATGCTATCTGCCTCCATTTTATGAGAGAGCTTTTTCCATTCACGTTCACAATTATGAGTGCTATTTGTGTATTTCTCTAAATTCTATTTACCATCTTTTATTTCTCCCTTTCCCTCCTCAGAAGAGTTTTACTTTTGACCATTGCCTCCCTCAGTCTTCTCTTCCTTCTATCAGTCCTCCTCACTTTTATTTCCCCTTTCCCTTACTATTTATTCCCTCCCTTCTAACCATCCTATCCCTTTTCTTTTTCCTTTCCCCTTCTACTCCCTGTAGGGCCAGATAGATTTCTGTACTTAATTACATGTTTTATTCCCTCCTTGAACCAAATCCTATGACAGTAAAGCTCAAACAGTGCTCATCTCCCTCCTTTCTTTCCCTCTACTATAATGTTTTTGTGTCTCTTCATGTGATGTAATTTACCCATTTCTGCCCTCTCCTTTCCTCTTCTCCCTTCCCACAACTTAATAAAACTTTTACAATAATATCAGTTAATTTATACCCACACACTCTATCTATGCATGTCCCTTTAAAATGTCATAATAAATATGCAGTTCTCAAGGTTAAGAAGTATCATTCTCCCATATAGGGATGTAAACAGTTTGCACATATTGAATAACAGATTTTTTTTCTTTTTTCCTCCTTGTTTACCTCTTTATCCCTCTCTTGAGTATCATATTTGAAGATCAACTTTTCTATTGAGTCTTTTTCTCAGGAAGACCTAGAAGTCTCTTTTTTCATTGAATGTCTGACTCCTTGCTGAAAGATTATGTTCAGTTTTGCTGGGTAATTGATCCTTTGTTTTAGTCCAAGCTCCTTTACCTTATGGAATATCATATTCCCATCCCTCTGATATTTTAATGTAGAAACTTCAAGGTCCCTGTGATTTTTAGACTGTAGTTTATATTTGAATTATTACTTCCTGGCTGCTTGCAGTATTTTCCTTGATCAGATAATTCTGGACTTTGGAAACAATATTCCTTGGTGTTTTCAATTTGGGATCTCTTTTAGGAAAGGATTGGCAGATTCTTTCTATGACTATTTTCCCCTCTGGATCTAGGACCTCAGAACAATTTTCCTTGATCATTTCTCAGAAGATACTGTTCAGGTTCTTTTTTTCATCATGACTTTTTACTAGGTCAATAATTCTTAGATTTTCTCTCCTGAATCTATTTGTCAGGTCAGTTGATTTTCCAATGACATATTTTACATTTTCTTATTTTTTCATTATTTAGATTTTGTTTGACTGATTCTTAATGCTTCATAGAGACATTAAACTCTATGTGACCAATTTTAATTTTTAATGAATTGTTTCATTCATTTAGCTTTTGTACCTCCTTTTCCTTTTGTCCAATTTTACCTTTTAACGAGTTATTTTCTTCAGTTAGGTTTTGTACCTCCTTAACCATTTGGTTAGTTTTACTTTCTTAAGAGCTGATTGTGTTTTTAAAACCATTGGTCAATTTTTCTTCTACCTCTCTAATTTGGCTTTTAAAATCCTTCTTGAGCTCTTCCATGAATGCTCTTTGGACTTGAGACCTCCTGTAAGTAAATAGCACATATTCTCTTCTTATACTGATGACTTGATGAAAGTCAGAGGGATTGACTATTAATGGGTCATTTTTTTGCCATCAGAGTCACCTGATAACAGCCAGAAGCAGAGAAGAGAGCCAGAATTGGACTCTGGATCCTCAGAATTGAGAATTCTCCTCTTGGGCAAACATGGTGCAGGGAAGAGTGCAACAGGAAACAGCATTCTGGGGAAACGAGTATTTGAGTCCAAATTCAATGACTTTCCAGTGACCAAAATTTGCAAGAAAGAAAGTGAAATTGTAGGGAAGAGGGAAGCTGTAGTCATTGATACCCCTGATTTTTTCTCCCCAAGGATCTCTGCTGGAGAGAGAGAACAGGAAATCAGGCACTGCATTACCCTCTGTACCTCTGGCCCACACATCCTACTGTTGGTGACCTCTGTAGGCCATCATACAGTGGAAGATGAAGAGATAGTGAAAGGCATTCAGGAGATCTTTGGAGATGAGGCCAGGAGGCACATGTTACTTCTCTTCACAAGGAAAGAAGATCTGGAAGGTGAGTCACTTCCAGAGTATGCTGAAAAAACTGATAATGAGTTCCTCCAGAAGCTGTTTCAGAACTGTGGGGGTCAGTACTGTGCTTTCAGCAACAAAGCAGTTGGGGAAGAACAGGATACTCAAGTTCAGGGTCTCCTTGAATGGACTGAGCTCTTGATGAAGGAGAAAAGTGGCCAGAGCTATGCTGAATTTAATGTGATTAGAGAAAAGCAAGACAATTCTATAGATTTTGAGGCAGATGTTACCAAACCTACCAAACACCCATGAAATGAAGGTAAGAACCTGAATTTAAGCATTACATCTTTCCTAATGCTTTTAACTCCAAAAAGAATTTATAATTAGATTCAAGAAAACAAAACAAAAAGGATTAATTTGAGCCCATCATTTTTACAAATGAACAACTGGCTACTAGAGAGATTAGCTGACTCACCCAAGGTCACACAGTCATAAGCAGCAATGTCCTCTGACCCACATTCTGTGCTCTTTCCACTATATGCTACTGCCTCTGCATATCCATAATTTCAATAACTCTCACAAAGATCCCATAGAGACTGGAATGTGACTATTATATTTCTTTCCTTTCCTTCAGATTAAAAAACTGAAGCAAAGACATGTTAAAGGCTCCACTCAAAGTCACATAGACAATAAGTGGTGGAGCCTGGATGAGCACACAGTAATACATATTTCTTAGTCTATAGGCAGCAGGTTAGAGAATTCTGACAGAAGAAGGTGAACTTGGTCTGCACAGAAAAACAATCAGTTCATTGGCTACTCTCTATACCCTTGAGTCTACTGGGGAAAGGAGAGGACATATATGAGAGAATTTCAAAAATTGCTGCTCCTCTGAGGTTTTGCTTGTAGCTACTTCTTTTTTGATTTGTTATCACATACCTCCCTAACTGGGCCAAGAAGAAGGAGATATGTGAACTGGAGCAGCAAAGTAGCATAGGAGAAATAAAGAACACATGGACAGTAGCATTTCCAATGAGGACAGGGTTGTTGATCTTTCCTATGTTTCTTCTCATAGATATGCTGAGCCTCATCCTTGTAGGGAAAAGTGGGACTGGGAAGAGCTCAACTGGGAACACCATTATTGGGAAGCATAATTTTGTAGCCAAACTTTCAGGAAAAACAGTCACTATGCCCTGTCAGAGCAAGGAGAGGACTTGGTAAAGGAAGAATATTACAGTTGTTGATACTCCATCCTTTGACCTTAGCCTGACCAATGAAGATCTTCTTTATAAACAGAGTAAAGAAATCTTTTATAGCCTTTGTCTATCTCCAGGAGCCAAAGTTTTCATTCTGGTTACTCTGTTGGGTCGGTTCACTCAAGAAGATGAGAAGAACATTAGGGAACTAGAAGCCGTCTTTGGAGAAGAGATCACCAAGTACATGATTGTACTCTTCACCAGGAAAGAAGATCTAGGTACTGAAACACTGGAGGATTACATCAAGGCTTCACATAATCAATCTCTTAAGAAGCTAATTAAATGCTGTGGAGGAAGATTTTGTGCTTTTAACAACAAAGAAAGTGGTGTAGCCCAGGAAAAGCAGGTTAATAAGCTTTTGGAAATGGTGGATGAACTGGTCCAGAGTCATGGAGGCCAAGGCAATCCTGCCAGTGATAAACCTGAGACTTATACCAAAAGGATTAAGGATTTCCAGAAGAAAAGTTTGTTCAGAACAACAGAACTGAAATCCTACCTTCAGACACTTACTAGTTGGATGACCCTGGGTTGATTTCTCTCAGCTTCACTCTCCTCAAATATTGAATGGGGATCAAAGCTGCACTAGTGCACAGGATTGTTTGAAGATCAAATGAGATAATATGTGTACAATACTTTGCAAAGTTTTAAGGCTTATATTTATTATTAGTAACTATATTAATAACAATTGTTATAATAAAGCAGAGAATGAAGACTATTCTACAATATCAGTAATGAATATAGATGTAATATTATTAAATGAAATATTAGTGAAAAGATTATAGCAGTATTAGCAATACTAGATTAGACTTATTGCAAGAATGCAAAGATAGTTTGACATTAAGATTACTATAAACACAATAAATTATATTCATAGTGAAAATGATAAAAAAAATTCCATTTCAATAGACAGAAAAGAAGCCTTCAACAAAATACAGTATTCATTGGTATTTGAAAAAGTATGCAAAAATAAATAGGAATTTTCATAAAATAATAAAAGCATTTAAAATCAAGAGTTATTTCTTTTCTTGCCCATTTGATTCTATTTTTTAGTATTTTGTTTTCCCCAGTTACATGTAAAAACATTTTAAAATTAATGTTTGAAACTTTGAGTTCCACCCTCCCTTTCCACCCTCCCCACACCCCCATCTTCACTAAGAAGAAAACAATTTGATATAGTTTATACATATGTAGTCATGGAAATCACTTCCATAATAGTCATATTGTGAAAGACTTTTCCCTCCATCCTATTCCCCCTCCTGTTTATTCTAGTCTCTCTATCCTTTCACCCTGTCCCTCCTCAAA
This sequence comes from Bettongia penicillata ogilbyi, assembly GCA_023548195.1. Lineage (NCBI taxonomy): Eukaryota > Metazoa > Chordata > Mammalia > Diprotodontia > Potoroidae > Bettongia > Bettongia penicillata. The sequence goes on from JAJHZJ010000233.1 coordinate 4,183,832, forward strand.
AGTGTTTTGTTTTTGACTATCCCCTCCCAAAATCAGTCCTTCCTTCTATCAACCTCTCCCCTTATCTTATCCCCTTCCCCTCCTACTTTCCTGTAGGATCAATTTCTAATCCCAATTGAGTGGGAAAATTATTCCTTCTATGAGTCAATTCTGGTGACGGTAAGGTTTACTCATTCCCCCTCAGCTCTCCCCTCTTCCCAGACTTCTACTGAAAATCTTGTTCTTGCCTTTTGAATGTGGGATAATTTACCCCATTATACTTTTCTCTTTCTTTTTCTCCCAGTATATTCCTCTCTCACACCTCAATTTTATTTTTAGATCTCTTCCCTTAATATTCATCTGTCACTTGTGCCCTCTATCTATATATACTCCATCTAATTACCCTAATAATAAAAAAGGTCTTATGAGTTATAAATATTATCTTCGCATGTAGGTTTAATTTTAATAAATCCCCTATGATTTCTCTTTCTTGTTTACCTTTTCCTGGTTCTCTTGAGTTGTGTATTTGAAAGTCAATTTTTTGGTCTAGCTCTGGTCTTTCCTCAAGACTGCTTGAAATCCCTCCATCTAACTGAATATCCATTTCTTCCCCTGAGGAATGATACTCAGTTTTGCTGGGTAGGTGATTCTTGCTTGTAATTCTAGCTCTTTTGCCCTCTGGAACATCATATTCCAAGTCCTCTGAGCCTTTATAAAGAAGCTGTTAAATCTTATGTTATCCTCATTGTGGCTCTATGATACTTGAGTTATTTCTTTTTGGCTGCTTCCAACATTTTCTCTTTCATCTGGGAACTCTGGAATTTGACTATAATATTTCTGGGAATTTTCATTTTGGGATCTCTTTCAGGAGATGATTGGTGGATTTTTTTTTCAATTTCTATTTTACCCTCTGGTTTTAGAATATCAAGGCAATTTGTATGACATTCCATTTGCTCCATTCTGATTTTAATATCTCTAAATGCTTATATGAATAAAATAAATAAAGATAAGATCAATCCATGTAACTAAAAATTTAGATAGAAAAAGAACACAATAAGATCCCCAATTGAATACAAAATTAGAAATTTTGTAAATTAAAGGAGTGATTAATAAAAGTGAAAACAGGAAAACTATTGAACTAATAAATAAAACTAAGAGTTGATTTTATGAAGAAAAAACAATTAATAGAAGAATTTTTTGTTAATTTGGTTTTAAAAAAGAAAAAAGTAAACCAAATTACCAGTATCAAAATTAAAAGGTTGAATTCACCATCAATGAAGATTAAAGCAAAACAGTAATTAGGACCTACTTTACCCAACTCTATGCCAATAAATCTGATGGTCTTAGTGAAATGGATGGATATTTAGAAAAAAATATATAAATCTCACAGATTAACAGAAGAGGAAATGAAATAGTTAATCTCATTTTAAAGAAAAGAAATTAGGCCATCAATAAATTCCATAAGAAAAAATCTCCAGGGCCAGCTGGATTTCCAAGTGCATTCTATCTAATGTTTAAAGAACAATTAATTCCGATATTATATAAATTATTTGAAAAAATAGGTGAAAATGAAGTTCTACTAAATTCTTTTTATGATTCAGATACGATGTAGATACCTAAACTGGGAAAAGTCAAAACAGAGAAATAAATTACCGACCAATTCCCCTAATGATTGTTGAGGCAAAAAATTCAAATGCAATATTATCAAAGAGATTATAGTAATTGATCATAAAGATAGTATATTATGACCAGGTGATATTTATGCCAGGAATGCAGGGCTGGTTCAATATTGGGAAAATTCTCAGTACAATTGATCTATCAATAATGAAACCAACTGAAATCATATGATTATCTTAATAGATTCAGATAAAGCTTTTTACAAAATACAGAACCCATTCCTTTTAAAAATACCAGTGAGAATAGGAATACATGCAGTTTTCCTTAAAATAACAAGGCATATCTATCTAAAACCATCAGCAAGTATTATTTGTAATGAGTCTAGGCTGGAAGCTTTCCCAATAAGGTGAGGGGTGAAGCAAGAATGCCTGTCATCACCCCTGTGATTCAATATTGTATTAGAAATGGTAGTCTAGCAATAAGAGAAGAAAAAATGGCAGGAATTAGAATAAGGAATGAGGACACAAAACTGTCACCTTGCCAATAAGATGATGTCATACTTAATGAATCCTAGAGATTCAACTAACAAATTACCTGAAATAATTAGCAACTTAAGGAAAGTTGCAGGATACAAAATAAGCCCACACACATCACTGGCATTTCTATCTAATACTTACAAAGCCCAACAGTAAGAGATAGAAAAATTCCATTTAAAACTGTAAATAATATAAAATATTCAGGAGTCTACTGCCAAGAAAAAATCAGGAACTGTAAGAACATGATTACAAAATACATTTGACACAAATAAAGTCAGATCTAAACAACTGGAAAAATGTCATTTGCTAATGGGTAGGCCAAGGTAGGAGAATGAAAATGACAATCCTACCTAAATTAATTTACTTATTCAGTGCCATAACAATAAAACTAACAAAAATATTTTAGAGACCTAGAAAAATAATAATAAAATTAATCTTGAAGAACAAAAGCTCCAGAATATCAAGAGAATTAATGAAAAAAAATGTAAGGGAGATGGTCTAGTCATACCAGATCCAAAACTATGAAGTGATAATCATCAAAATTATTTGGCATTGGTTAAGAAATAGTGTTGCATCAATGGAATAGGCTAGGTACACACAATCCAGTAGTCAATGATGGTAGTAATCTACTGCATGATAAACCCAGACTCCAACTTATGGGATAACAACTCACTATTTGACAAAAAATGCCAGGAAAAGTAGAAAATAGTATGACAAAAACTAGTCATAAATCAGCATCTCACATTGTATACCAAGATAAAGTCAAAATTGATACATGATTTAGACAAAAAGGGTGATACCATAAGCAAGATATGAGAGCAAGGAATAGTTTATCTGTTCGATCAATGGAGAAGGAAAGAATGTACGACCAAAAAAGCGATAGTGAACATTATGAAATACAAAATGGATAGTTTTGATCACAACAAATTAAAAAGGTTTTGCACAAATCAAAACAACTCTGAGGTGCCACCTCATACCTATCAGATTGGCTAACATGACAAAACAGGAAAACGATAAGTATTGGAGAAGATGTGGGAAAGTTGGAACACTAATTCATTGTTGGTGGAGCTGTGAGCTGATCCAACCATTCTGGAGAGCAGTTTGGAACTATGTTTAAAGGGCTACAAAAATGTGCATACCCTTTGACCCAGCAACATCGCTTCTAAGACTGTATCCCAAAGAGATCATAAAAATGGGGAAAGGATCCATATGTACAAAAATGCTTGTAGCAGTTCTTTTTCTGGTGGCCTAGAACTGGAATTTGAGGGAATGCCCATCAATTGGGAAAAGGTTGAATAAACTGTGGTATATGAATGTAATGGAATACTATTGTGATATAAGAAAAGATGAACAGGCAAACTTCAGAAAATCCTGGAAACACTGATATGAACTGATGCTGAGTAAATTGAGCAGAACCAGGAGAACATTATTCACAGAAATAGACACAGTGTTCCATGACTGATTTTGATAGACTTCTCAGCAATTGTTCTCAAACAATTTCGAAGCACTCATGATGGAAAATGACAAAACTATAGAGAAAAAACTATGGTGTCAGGATGCAGAGTGAAGCAGACTATTTTCTTTTTTGTTTTATTTTGTTTTACCTTTTTTTCTTTCTCATGGTTTCTTCCAATTGTTGTAAGTCTTCTATGAAAATATATTTCATAGGAATGTATATTTAGAGTCCATATCAGATTGCATACTGTCTTAGGATGAGGGAAAGAGTATGGAGAGGGGGAAAATTTAAAACTTAGGGAGTCAATGTTGAAAACTAACAATAAATAAATTGAAAGCTGTAAAAAAAAAAACAAAATAAAGAACGAACAAGTTCAAAAAAAGAAAAAAAAAGGTTTTGCACAAACAACCAAGGTTAGAAAGAAAACAGGAAGCTGGGAAATAATTTTTACAGTCAGTGTTTCTGACAAAGACCCCATTTCTAAAATATATGGAGAACTGGGTCAAATTTGTAAATGGCCAAAGCATATGAACAGTTTTCAGATGAAGAAATTAAAGGTATTTATAGTCACATGTAAAAATGCTCTCAATTGCTATTTATTTGAAGGATGCAAATTAAAACAGCTGTGACATAAAACCTCACACCTATCAGATGGGCTAATATGACAGAAAAGGAAAATGGTAATTGTTGAAGATATGAGAAAATTGGGACAGTAACACATTATTGGTGGAGTGGTGGACTTATTCAACCATTCTAGGGGCAATTTGGAACTGTGCCCAAATGGCTATAAAACTGCATTCCCTTTGATCAAACAATACCACAGCTAGGTCTGTATCACAAAGAGGTTATAAAAATGGGAAAAGAACCCACATGTACAAAAATATTTATGGCAACTCTTTTTTTGTGATGGCAAAGAATTGGAAATTGTAGGGATACCCATCAATTGAGGTGTGGCTGAATAAACTGTGGTATATGATTGTAATGGAATACTATTGTGCTATAAGAAATGCTGAGCAGGCAGAATTCAGAAAAACTTGGGAAGACTTATATGACCTGATGTTAAGAGAAATGAGCAGAAGAGGAGAACATTGTACACAGTAACAGCCACATGGTGTGGTGACTAACTTTGATAAGCTTAACTCTTCTCAGTAATGCAAAAATCTAAAACAAGTCCAAAAGACTCATGATGGAAAATGCAGTCCACACCAAGAGAAAGAATTATGGAGTCTGAATGTCAATTAATGCATGATATTTTCATGGTTTTTCTTTCATGTGATTTTTCCCTTTAGTTCTGATTCTTCTCTCTCAACATGACCAATGTGGAAATAAGTTTAATATGATTTTACATGTATAATCTATATCGGATGGCTAAATTCCTTCAGCTTGTGATGGCTGAGTTGAGCAGAGACAGCAGTGAGGGAAGGCAACAAGATCCACCCTCCATTACAGAGTTGGAGGTGAGCTATTCACACAATCTTATGCTCCAGAGGAGCAGGGAATGGGGCTGTGAAATATCATTTTTATCACAGTAAGTTACTCCATCCTGCATTTCCTCCAAGATATCCCAGTCCCAGGACACTGATCAACCTTGGTGGGCTAGTAGCAATATGAATATGTCAGATGTGTGGTGATAGGAAACTGTGCTAAGGTGTTTACAGTGGAGATAGGAAGTTGGAGACACCAGCTGGAGAATGAGATGGAGACACTAGTAAAATGTGGCATTATAGTTCTGATTCAAGAATATCTTTTCTCTTATCACCTTTCTTTCTGTTTGGGTTTGATTTTCAAAGAACACTGGGTTAAGGTTCTTGATCTTAGAAGAAATGGCCAGCTACCAATTCCTTGAACAAACTTGTAGGTCAGTATGAGTGATATACTTCTGGGTATTCTTGAGGAGAATTCTTTGTTTTTATTAGTATTTTCCCCAAGTTACATATGAAGAAAATTTTTAACATTCATTTTTATGGGATTTTGAGTTCCAAAGCCCTGTTATATCTAACTTTTCTAATACTCTTTTTATTTCCTTAGTTTCTTTCTTGTTTATGTTTTGGTTGGGTTTTTCAAGTTCTGAGAGGGGGCAGTTGAGGTCCTTCACTGGTATAGCTTTGGTTTCTGTCTTCCTGTAAATCACTTAACTTCTTTAAGAATTTGGATGATATTGTTGGTGGAGCTGTGAACAGATCCAACCATTCTGAAGAGGAATTTTAAACTATGTCAAAGAGTTATAAAACCATACATACCTTTTGCCCCAGCTGTACCGGTTCTAAGCCTGTATTCAAAAGAGATCATATAAATCTGTAAAGGACCCACATGTACAAAAATATTTATAGCAGCTCTTCCTTCTAAGAATTAGAAACTGAGAGGTTCCCCTTAACTGAGGAGCAGTTGAACAAGTTGTGGTATATGAATGCAATGGAATACTATTGTTCTATAAGAAATGATGAGTAGGCATACTTCAGAAAAACCTGGAAAGGCTTACATGAACTGATGCTAACTGAAGTGAGCACAAGTAGGAGGACATTGTACATAGTAATAGCAATATTTTGTGATGACTAACTGATAAAGTTAGCTCTTCTCAGCAATGAAAAAATCTAAGACAATTCCAAAAGACTCATAATATAAAATGCTGTCCACATCCAGAAAAGGAAAAATGGAGTCTGAATGCAGATTGAAACATAGTATTTTCTTCTCTCCATTTTTGTTGTTTGTTTTTGTTTCTTCTTTCTCATGGTTCTTCTCATTGGTTCTAATTCTTCTTTACAAGATGATTAATGTGAAAGTATGTTTAATATGTATGTATATGTAGAGCCTATGTCAGATTGCATGCCACTTAGGGGAGGTGGGAGGGGAAGGAGGGAGAGAAAGTTTAGAACTCAAAATTTTATGAAAGTGAATGTTGAAAACTAAAAACAAAATAAGTCTAAAAAAGAATTTGGATGCTATATCACTTTGTGCACATATGTTTAGTACTGATATTGCTTCACTTTCTATGATACCTTTTAACATGATGCAGTATCCTTACTTACCTCTTTTAATTAGGTCTATTTTTACTTTTGCTTTATCTGAGACCAGGATTGCAAACTGCTACTTTTTTTTTTTTTACTTCGGTTAAAGGCTAGTAGATTCTGCTCCAGCTACTTACCTTTACTCATGTCTGTCTCTCTGCTTCAAGCATGTTTCTTGTAAAAAATGTATTGTAGGATTCTGTTTTTTGATGCTCTCTGCTATCCAGTTCTGTCTTATGGAGAGTTCATCCAATTCACATTATGGTTATGATTATTACCTGTGTATTTCCCTCTATCTTATTCTTCCCCCCCTCTCTCTTTTAACTTTTTCCCTCCTCACCAGTTTTTTGCTTCTGTCTACCATCTTTGCTGTTCTTCCCTCCCTTCTTTCCCACCCCCTTTACTTGATCTCCTCCCTTCCTACTTCCCTCTCAGGTAAGATAGATTTCTGTGTTCAACTGATTGTGAATATGATTCCCTCTTTGGGTGGATTGATAATGTATTTTTGCTTGTTGTTAATATAATTGTGCTTCTTCGTGGGAAGAAGCACATCCATAGGCCCATGTGATCTGCCTATGTTACATGGAAATCTGAGTCACATGGAGCCTGTGGTAGGAGGAGCTTGATGAAAGTGTGGAACAGGAAGAGGAAGAGCTGGAGCAGACCTGAGAGAAAATTGGTCAGAGCAGGGAGAACTGAGGGAGAGAGGAAAGCAGGCAGCTGACTGAGTTTTCATTTTGGAAAGGCCCTGATTGGGGGAAAGCTTGGGGATGGTGTTGTCCTCTGCATTGTTATTGTCTATAAGTTTCTTTGTTACTATGATGGATTTGACTTTCTGATATTTGAATAAATATTTTGGGTCTGTCTTCCATGTAGACAGTCCCTTGTATTTTGTGGTTCAGAGCTGTGTTGTCACATTCAAAGCTGCCATAGGTGCTGTGAATATTGTGTAGGTGTTCCATCGAGCCAATACTGATGAGGGCACTGTTCAAGCAATGCTTGTCACACACCGTTCCATCTTCCCCTCTACTGTAATAATTCTTTAGCACCTCTTCATGTGAAATAATTTATCCCATTCTATCTCTCAATTCATTGTATACTCATTGTGCTCTTCTTTCTCATCCCTCATTTTTTTGTCATTCTCTCTAATTCAGCTTTTACCTATATCTTCTGTTTATGTACATTCCTTCTAGCTACACTATTAGTGATAGTTTTTTTTTTTTTTTAAGAATTACAATTATCATCTTTCCATGGAGACACGTACATAGTTTAGCTCTATTGAATTCCTTATGTTTTCTTTTCCCTTGTTGCCTGTTCAAACCTTCTCTTAAGTCATGATATTGGAGGTTAAATTTTTGGTTTAGTTCTGGTTTTCTCCTTATGAAAGCTTGATATCCTTCTATTTCATTCAATGATCACTGTTTTTTCCCCTTGATGTGTTATGCTTAATTATGTTGGGTGATTCTTTGTTGCTTTCTAGAATATCATGTTCTATGATCTCTAATTTTTTAATGTTGCAGTTGTCAACTCCTTTGTGATTCTAACTATGTCTCACTAATATTTGGTTTTTTTAAAGATAGTTCTGAAATATAGCTCTAATGATTCTTGAGAGTTTTTAATTTGGGCCCTGTGTCTTGAGGGGATTGGTAGATTCTTTCAATGCCTATATTACCCTCTAGTTCCAGGATAGTAGGGAAGCTTTCCATGATAATTTCTTGAAAGATGCTGTCCAGGTCCCCTTTTAATTATGGATTTCAGGTAGTCCAGTGATTCTGATTTTCCTAGTTCTATTTTCAGTTGCTTTTCCCATGATGTTTTTTACATCTTCTTCCATTTTTTTCATTGTTTTGAATTTATTTGATTGATTCTTGATGTCTTATGGAGTCATTAGCTTCCACTTACCCAATTCTCACTTTAAAAGTGTTGTTTTCCTCAATTACTTTTGTACTTTCTTTTCCATTTGGCCAACTGTATGCATTAAGGAGATGTTTTCTTCAGTGGGTTTTCATATCTCCTTTTCCATTTGTCCAGTTTTACTGTTTTAAAGCAGTTTTCCAAGCTGTTGACTCTTTTTTCATAATTCTTTTGCATCATTCTTATTTCTTCTCCCATTTTTTTCTTCTTTCTCTCTCTTATATGATAAGCTGGGTTGTTTTTGGTTTGTTTGTTTGTTTTAGCTCTTCCATGAGTTCTTTCTGGTATTGAGATGACCACCTATTTTTCTTTGGGATTTTGCCCATAGGTGTTTTGACATAGTTGTACTCTTCTAAGTTTATGTCTCAGTCTTCCCTGTCACCATACCTTTCCATGGTCAATTACTTTTTCTTTGTTTTTTTCTCAACTTCTTTTGTGTTTCCTTCTTTCAATTTTGAGCTCTCCACCCATAGTGGAAAGGACACTGTCTCAGGCTTCTTGTGCCTGTGGCTGCAGACCCTGATTATTTACCTGGTGTTAATCTAATATTGTCCTGTGGCCCTGATGAACTCTCCTGTCTGGTGCTGTGCTGAAGGGATGAGGTGAGAAGTGCCTGGTACTGCTGGAGGTTATAGGGATCCAGCAGTTTACCTGGTGCTGAGCTACACTCTTAATGGTGGTGTCTGGCATGTGCTGAGGCCCAGTTGGGTATTTCTTCATTTCCCTGGGTATACTCTGAAGTCTGATCGCTGAAGAATGACTATTTGCCCAGAGCTACACTGAACATGTGGTGGTTCTCACACCTGCTGTCTGCTGGTTGCCATGGCTATGCTAATGCATGTGAGGGGTCCTAGTGTTGATGTTTGCTCTTCCAGCACATTGGGGCTCAGGATCTATCACTGCTTTGCTGACATGGAACTTGCTGCTGATGTGCTAGGATGCTTCTTGTCCTGGAATGTGTTCCACCTTTACCAGTATGAGACAAATATTTCTTGTCATCTTCCAAACTTCTTGAGCTAAAAAATTCACACCATCTTTTTGCTGGTTGTGCCGTTCCAGGATTTATTTGTTATGTTTGTTTTTGTGGGGGTCTATTATATGGTTATTTGGAGGTAATATGGGAGAGTCACAGCAAGTTGCTGCTTATTTGGCCATCTGGTCTCTTCAAGTGGACTCTTGTGGATTCTTTCATCACTTAAAATGTCTCATACCTATACAATTGACAAGTAAGAAGCATGGAACACATTTGAGGAGTTGGGAAACATCTCAAAGGAACTGGAAAAGACATCTTTGTACTCAAGGCAATATAAAAACAATTGTCTTTTTGTGTTAGCATTCACTGGAAGCTTGTTGGGTCAGTGGATAGAATACCAGGCCTAGAGTCAGAAATATCTGAGTTCAACTCAAGTCTCAGACATTTACTAGCTGTGTGACCCTGAGCAAATCACTTAACCCTGTTTGCCTTAGTTTCCTCATCCGTAAAAGAGCTGGAGAAGGAAATGGCAAACCACTCCAGTCTCTTTGTCAAGAAAACCCCAAATTGAGTCACAAAGAGTTATACACAACTTTTAAGAGAAAGAAGTAAGCAGTAACAAATTCACTGGATTCCTTGAATCTTCATTGTAAAACATGTGACTTGGAACATTACAATATAAAAACCTGGGGGCCAGAGAAGAATGAATTTCTGGCAGAAAAATACATGCATTTTAAAAAATTATAATGAGACTCTTGTCTACCACCAGCCCTACCCCTTGTCCTATCCAAGGCAACTGCCTATTTTGCCTTTTCCTAAGCCAAACTCTCTACTTAGTAGACTGATTCTTTGGAAAGTTGTGAAGGCATTAATGTTTGTTTGTGTTAGGCATTCGTGTTCTATACCCCTTGCCTCACCTTCCACATTCCCAGTCCTCACATGGATCCTTATGCAGAACCTTGGCTAGTAAGAGTCACTCTCTTGGGTACTTTTACCATCCTCACTTGCCCTCCTTATAGCTGGATCTCCAAAGAACTCAAAATCACTCCTACATGTCCTTGGGGAATACTTTCACTTTCATTGCCTTCTGGAAATTCTCAACTCTTCAAATGATTTAAAGAAACCCAATTGTTTAAACTTTTCCTCTACAGCTAGGAGAGTTCCTGGGTTGCCTGTTTGTCTACTTCATTTCCCACCTTAGACCACTCCATAGTAGTCACTTGAAAAATCCTTGTTGACTGAACAACTGTTTCCCCTACTATGAAAAGAACTGACAAGTGTGAACTGCCTTCTCAGGTTCATACTTTCTCTGGCATAGAGAGAAGATAAGTAAGGTTGGATTAAATAGTCTTCCTGACTGAGAACAAAAGTGATATTGAATTTTATCTGCTGAGTTCCCCTGCTTAATTTTACCCAGAAAATCAACCTCTTTATTTTTCATCTGCAAGGATTACTTAGGCAAGAATAATTATCCCCAACTTAAATGTATCAACCAGACTGGATCTGTGAGTGACTGGAGTGTCAGGACACAAAACAGCAGTTTAACTAATTTCAGAGAGAGGAAAATGACATTTGCAAATGGAAGTCTCCCTTCCCCCAAGAAGGGGAGTTTAACATACTGAACTAAAAACAGATCTTTTATACATCTTGGGCTGGACCACAGACATAATCATTTTTAGGTCTTGCGTTAGTGTTCCCATGAGTGTTGTGGGAACAATATTGTTCTAATACTTGGAGATCGTTATTGGTCTATGGGGTCCAGAACCAGAGTTTTATGATAGAAACAGGAATATAGTACCTGGAACTTACAAGCAACAGGGATTGTGAGCATATCAGAAATGTGATGGATGTTGGTTCTCAGGTCCCTGGGAAATTGTGGCAGCTAAATCCCTCAGTGAACACTGGTGCTGTTTCAAGCAATGCACTTTGCCAGAGGTTGATATCATCTAGAGCATAAAGGATTATTCTTATACCAAGCTTAGGGTACAGCCTGCTTGCTGAGCTTTAGCCCTGGAAAACTCTCCAAAATATGTTAACAAATGCCATAGTTAACTCCTATATTAAGTGAATGAATTAGATTCCGTAATTTCAAAGGCTTTTTCTAACTCTAATGTGCTGCATAATGAATGCTTCTTTTTTAATCCTATTTTTTAATCTAGAAAAGAATAGAGAAGATGAAGCAAGCAAAAGATGGAGATGTTGATGTGGGTAAGGAGACAGTGTCATTAATGCGTTACTTCCAGTATACTCCTAAGAGGCATAGGGACAGTGGAGCTGGGGTGTGTACCATCTTTTCCCTTGTAAATGATCAGCTACAATCATAGAAATAAAGTTGACCTGATATATAGGTAGAGAAGGTGACCAACCACCTGCATAGTATAACCTGACAGCCTCAGAGAAAGGTTTTCATCTGTCCACGAATTTGTCCCTGGCCTGCCAGCATGCTTGAAATTTCCACTGTTAGTTATTCCTTTAGGTTAAGGCAAAAATACGTCAAAATGTTGTTTTTGTTGCTGTTCTTGTTAGTCCTCCATTTCGCATTCTAGAAAAAGACCCATAACATCAGCAGGGTGATATCTTGATTTGCAAGTGAGTTGAATTTAAGTGAGACAGAGTTGTGCAACACCAACAGCCTCATTCTCTCTTCCAGAGTCAAGGGGTTCTAGTGGCAAGATATAGGTGAGGACTGTTGTTGATGGCTCTGAATACAGTGTGAGACCTTGGACTTTTTAAGCTGAGATCTTTTCCATAAGGTCTGAGGCAACACCCATTTAGTAGTTTAAGGCTAGGTAAAAATAATTGGGGGAATAGATGGCCTACTTAACTTAGTTGGATAGCCTTTAGAAAAGAGTCAGTCTGGGAGCTGAAAACCCTCAGAGTTTTGAATTTTGATATTTCTGCCAAAATGCAAATGCCCCCCCAAAGGGGTGAAATACCACCCAACTTCTAAGGTAGGATTCAAATGCCACTCTTCTTTCATAAAATATTCTCTGATCCAAGATAGAAATAACATTCACAGCCTCTGCACTCTCATACACTTTGTTAGTAACCTTTTGTGAGATATCTTGTTTTATTGGATGTTATAGTCATTTGTGTTCATACTAGAGGCACCATTGAGGACTAGATTCTTATTAAACAATATCCAACATTGGACAATGTATATAGCATTGCTTTGTAAATGTTTGTTGATTGGAATTTAATGGAATGGAATGAATGATTGAATAAATAAACAACACCTTAGCAAATGCTAATCTCTTAGGTACCTAATTATTACTATGGAAAACAGAGAGCAAGACCCTGAAGAGATAAGAATTAGGACAGGAAAAGAATGATGAAAAGAAGTCATGTCATAGTATAATACTTAGGAGAAAAATCTCAGGTGGGATCCTGTGACTAGAGAGGAGGTGACCAGAACACTGATCTATTGAGGTCTCTAGATAATCCCTTTATCAATTGTTTTCATTCGCTCATTCATTGCCTACCATGTGCCCTGACTCTTGAGGAATGAGAAAGGGCCTAAATATAATGTCCAGTCAGGAAAAGAGTCACAAAAAGTATGATGTTGACTTATTATCATACTTCACCTCCTCCAAAGGGATATAATTAAATATGTAATTAAGCAAATTACTGGACTATCCACCACACAGACAGAAATCTGGAGATAGTCCTGGTCCCTACTCTCCAAATGCCTATAGTTTAAGATGAGCAGCTATGGGGAACAGCACCAATCAAAGATATTTGATAAAATCTAATGGGACTCATTGGGATGTGTCATTACTGAGAAATACTTCCTCTCACAGATAGCAGAGACACCCATCAAAACACTGGGACATTGAGGATCATCCTGATGGGGATAACAGGAGCCAGGAAAAGTGCTACAGAAAATACTATCCTTGGGCAGAGAGTATTTGAGTCCAAGATAGGATCCCAGGTAGTGACTCAAAAATGTCAACTGGAGGCTGGGATATGGAATGGGGGAAGAGTACTGGTGATTGATATTCCTGCCATTTGTAGACCAAAGAGATATACAAGGAAATAGGGGATTGTGGCCTTCTCTCTTCTCCAGGTTCCCATGAATTAGTTTTGATGACTCAGATTGGCCACAAGACTGCAAAGGATAAAGTAGCAATGAGAAAGGTGAAGGAAATCTGTAGTAGAAGCTATGAGTCATCTAGTTATGCTTTTCATCCAAAATGATTTAAAGTGGTCTTTAGAGGATCATGCAGCACACACTGATAACATAGACCTACAATGAGGCATCTGGCACTGTGGCAGGAGATTCTGTGTTTTCAACAACCAAGTCACCAGGGACAAGCAGAGAGTCCAAGATGGCAGAGCTGATGTCTGTGATTCAGAGGATGAAGGAAGGGAATGGAGGTGACTTTTACAGCAATTCCCTTTACCTTGGTGCTGAGAGTTTCCAGAGATGTGACAACAGAGGGTCTGAAGAAAGCTACCAAAACTACTTACAAGTGAAATTACAAATTCAAAAGCAGACATCAGACCTCATAGAGGCTAAGCCTAACTGTATTGTCTCAGCATTTTTGAGTGCCCCAAAAGGGACTTCTTCCCACCACAGAATTTGCATATGTCTTTTGTTCTTTGCTTTGGCTTTTATTGCCATTATAGTTGCCATACTGATTTATCAAACAGCTTGAGTAGTTTTGTTAGGTGACTCCTAATAGTAATTATTGGAAGAGATCATTCTCAGTGTCACTATCATGGAATTTTTTTTTAAATTTCTTTTTTATTAATTAATTTATTTTCAGTTTTCTACAATCACTTCCATAAGTCTTAGATTTTTCTTCTCTTCCCACCAAACTCTCTCCCTGTGATAGCATGCAATCTTGTATGGGTTCCACACATTCATCCTTATTAATCACATTGTTGCATAGAAGAATTAAAAATGAGAAAAATCCAAACAGAACAAAACATAACACAAGAAAAAATATTCTGCATTCCAATTCCACAGTCCCTTCTCTGGATGTGGATGGCATTTTGCCTCAGGAGTCCTTTGGGAATGTTTTAGATCTTTGCTTTGATGTGAAGGGCTAAGTCTAACAGAAAAATTCCTTGCACACTGTGGTTTTTACTGTGTACAGTGATCTCCTGGTTCTGTTCCTTTCATTCAGCATCAGTTCATGTAAGTCCTTCCAAGCTTCTCTGAAGTCTTTCTCTTCATCATTTCTTATATCACAAGAGTATTCCATTATATTCATATTCCACAACTTGTTCAGCCATTCCCCAATTGATGGGCAACCTCTCAATTTCAGGTTCTTGACCACTACAGAAACAGTTGTTATAAATAGTTTTGTACATGAGACCCTTTCCCATTTTTATGATTTATTTGGGATACAGTCCTAGAAGAGATATTGATGGGCCTAAGGGTATGCACATTTTTGTAGTCATTTGGGCATAGTTCCAAATTGCTCTCCAGAATGATTGGATTAGTTCGCAGCTGTACCAACAATCAATTAGTGTTCCGACTCTCTCATTTCTTCTCCAACATGTATCATCTTCCTGTTTTGTCATGTTAGGCAATCTGTTAAGATGTGGCACCTCAGAGTTGTTTTGATTTGCATCTCCTTAATCAATAGTGATTTAGAGCATTTTTTCATATGACTATAGATAGCTTTAATTTCTTCCTCTGAAAACTCCCTGTTCATATTCTATGACCATATATCAATTGGGAAATGACTAGTATTCTTCTGCATATGAGTCACTTCTCTATACATTTTAGAAATGAGGCCTTTATCAATGATACTAGTTGCAAAATTTCTTTCCAAATTTTCTACTTCCCTCCTAATCTTAGTTGCATTGAATTTGTGCAAAAACTTCTCAATTTAATGTAATCAAAATTATAGGTTTTGCACTTCATAATGTTCTCTATCTCTTGTTTGGTAAAAACTTCTCCATTCTCCATAAATCTGACAAATACGCTATTCCTTGTGCCCCTAATTTGTTTATAGTATGAGTCCTTATACCAAGATCATGAGTCCATTGAGACTTTATTCTTGTGTACAGTGTCAGGCATTGGTCTATGTGCAGTTCCCACCACACTGTTATCCAGTTTTCCCAGCAGATTTTATCAAACAGTGAATTCTTATCCAAGAAGCTGGAGTCTATGGGATTATCAAACAGTAGATTGCTGTATTCATTGACTACTGTGTCTTCAGTACCTAACCAATTCCACTGGTCTACTCCTCTATTTCTTAGCCAGTACCAAGTGATTTTGATGATTGCTGCTTCATAATACAATTTGAGAACTGATAAGGCCAGGCCACCTTCCCTAGCATTTCTTTTCATTAATTCCCGTGATATTCTGGACCATTTTTTCTGCCAGATGAATTTTAATATTATTTTTGTAGCTCCAGAATATATTTTCTGGTAATTTGCTTGGTATGACATTGAGAAAGTAAATTGATTTAGGTAGAATTGTCATTTTTATTATATTAGCTTGGCCTACCCAAAAACAACTGAGATTTTTTTTCACTTACTTAGATCTGAGTTTATTTGTGCAAAAAGTTTTTTTTGTAATTGTATTCTTATAGTCTCTGAATTTATTTTGGCAGGCAGACTCTCAGATATTTTATAGTGTCTTCCATAGGTTTTAATGGAAGTTCTCTATTGCTTGCTGTTGGGCTTGGTTAGTAATATATAGAAATGCAATTGATTTACCTGCAATTGATTTTGTAACCTAAAACTTGGCCAAAGTTGTTTACTATTTCATGTAATTTTTTACTTGAGTCTCTAGGATTTTCTAAGTATGTCATCATAACATCTGCAAAGAGGGATAACTTAGTTTCTTCTTTGCCTATTCTAATTCCTTCAATTTCTTTTTCTTCTCATTACTAATGGTAACATTTCTAGTACCATATTGAATAATAGTGGTGATAATGGACATCTTTGCTTTACCCCTAATCTCATTGGAAATGCATCTAGAATATTCTCATTGCATATAATGCTTGCTGAAGGTTTTAGGTAGATACTGCTTATTATTTTATGGAAAGTTCCATTTATTCCTGTGCTCTCCAGTGTTTTCAATAGGAATGGGTGTTGTATTTCATTGAAAGTTTTTTCTGCACCTATTGAAATAATCATATGGTTTCTGTTAGTTTGCTATTGATATGATCAATAATGCTGATAGTCTTCCTATTATTGAACCAGCCCTACATTCCTAGTATTAGTTCTATCTTATCATAATGTACTATTTTCATGGTAAGTTGCTATATTCATTTTGCTAATACCTTATTTGAAACTTTTGCTTCTATATTCACTAGAGAAATTAGTCTATAATTTTCTTTCTCTCTTTTGACTCTTTCTGGTTTATGTTTCAGAACTATATTTGTATCATAAAAAGAATTTGACAGGACTCCACCAATTTTCCCAAGTAATCTGTATAATATTGGAATTAACTCTTCTTTAAATGTTTGATAAGATTTCCTTGTAAATCCATCTGGCCCTGGAGATGTTTTCGTGTTGATGAGCAATTCAATTTCTTTTTCTGAGATGGGGTCATTTAAGTATTCAACTTCTTCTTATGTTAATCTGAGCAATTTATATTTTTACAATATTTATCCATCTCACTTACATTGTTAAATTTTTGGCATGCAATTGGGCAAAGTAATTTCTAATCATCACTTTCATTTCCTCCTTGTTGGAGGTGAGTTCATCCTTTCTATTTTTGATATTAGTAATTTGTTTTCTTCTTTCTTTTTTAAAAATCAAGTTGGTTTATCAATTTTATTGTTTTTTTTCATAAAACCAACTAAGTTTAATTTATTAGTTCAATAATTTTCTTAATTTCAATTTTATTAATCTCTCTTTTGGTTTTCAGTAATTTGGTATTTACTTGGGGATTTTCAATTTATTATTTTACTAGCTTTTTCAGTTTCATGTCCAATTCATCGATCTCCTCTTTCTCTGTGTTACTCATGTAAATGTTCAATGACATAAAAATTCCACTAAGAACTGCTTTTGCAGCATCTCATAAGTTTTGGTAGGTTGTCTCATTATTGTCATCCTCTTAAATGAAGTTATTGATTGTTTATATGATTTGTTATTTAACTCACTCTTTTTTTTGCTATTTAAAGAAAAATTTCTTTTATTTTTTTATGTATAATTTATTTATTTTTTCAGTTCTTAATATTCACTTCCATAAGAATTTGAATTCAAAATCTCTCGCTACCCCCCACCCCAGGACAGCATGAATCCCATCCACCTCTTTTTCCAGTGGGTCTTCCCTTCTATTCCAACCCCTGTTTCTTCCATCCCCTTCCCTTCTACTTTCCTGTAGGGCAAAATAGATTTCTATACCCCATTGCCTCTATATCCTATTTTCCAATTTCATGTTAAAACAATTTTTAACATTCATGATTAAATCTTTGAGTTCCATAATCTCTCCTTTCCTCCCTCCCCACCCACTCTCATTGAGAAAACAAGCAATTCAATATAGGTCTACATGTGTGACAATGCAAAACACTTCCATAATAGTTATGTTGTGAAGGACTAACCACATTTTCCTCTGTCCTATCTGGCCCTCCATTTGTTTCATTCTCTCCCTTGACTTGTCCTCCCACAATAATGCTTGCTTTTGATTATCCCTTTCCCCAATTTGCTGCCCCTTGTAGTATCTTTCCTCTCCTATCTCCTTCCACTTCGCCTTTCTGCAAGGTAAAATAGATTTCCATATTCAAATGAGCATGTGTTATTACCTCCTTAAGCCAAATCCCATTACAGTAAGGCTCACTTATTTTTTTTATCTCCCCCCTCTTTCCTTCCACTGTAAATCTCTTCTTGCCTCTTTTATGTGAGATGATTTGCTATATTCTACCTCTCCCTTTCACTTACTTCTAGTACATTTCATTCATTAAAAAAACTTTTTGAGCTCTTTCATGGGAGAGATTTCAGATGCAGAAGCTATTGTCTTACTTTCTTCCTCTGTTGGTATACTTTTCTCTTCCTCATCTTAAAAGATGGAAGAAAATACCTTTTCACCAAGAAAATAACCTTTTACTGTCTTATTTTTCCCCCTTTTGGGATTATTTTCCCATCCCTTTACTTGACTTTTGAGTCCTCTGTCAAGTAGAGGATATACTGCCCTAGGCTTCAGAGGTTTTGTGCAGTTGTTCTCTGAGATATCTGTAGGGACCTATAAGTTCTCTGTTCCTCCATGATGGCACAATCAAGAGAGAGGAGTTTCCTCTTCTCTTGGCCTCTGTTTTGGTCTGTGAGCAACCACAAATGCTCTTTTCTGCCATGGAACAACCAGTAGGATTCCCTTTGCACATCAACCACTTGCTCTACCATGCCAGCACTCCTCCTTACCCCAGGACCACCATTCAGGACTGAGATGCAAATCAGATGCTCAATTCCCCCAGGGTCTTTAGGCTGAGGGCCCCAAAAATGGAAACTGCTACTGTAGTGCCACCCTGTAGCTATGGTTGCAGTCAGACAGCGCTCCCCTATGATCCAGGTGAAAGAACTTTCTTACTGATCATTGAATCTGTCTTTGGTGTTTGTGGGTTGAGAAATCTGGGCATCACAACTACTACCCATGATTATGTGGTCCATGCCATGTGCTTAGTGAAGGTTGGGCTGTCTTGGGCAGGAAACCTGTTTCACTCTGTCATTTTGTGGCTTGTGTTACTCTAGAATTTGTTTAGAGTCATTTTTACAGACATTTTATGGACTTTTGGGGGGATAGCTAGAGGATACTCCAGTAGCTTGGCTCAGCCCTAACCCACTCATTCTTTAGGATTAGGTTATTTAGTTTCCAATTAATTTTTTGTCTATCTTTCCATGACCTTTTATTACATATAATTTTTCATTGATTATGATCTGGGAAGGATACACTGACTATCTCTGCTGTTCTGCACTGAATTGTGAGGTTTTTATGCCCTACTACATGGTCAATTTTTGTATATGTGCCATGTACTATTGAGAAAAAGGTATATTCCTTTCTATCCCCATTCAATTTTCTCCAGAGAACTACCTTATCCAGAGTTCTTCTCACCTCCTTAACTTCTTTCTTGTTTATTTTTAAGTTAGATTTTTCAATTTCAGAAAGGGAGAGATTGAGGCCCCCCACTAGTATATTTTTGCTGTTTATTTCTTCCTGTAACCCCCTTAAATTCTCCTCTAAGAATTTGGATGCTATATCACTCAGTGCATATATGTTTAGTAATGATATTGTCTCATTATCTATGGAGTCTTTTAGCAGGATATTGTTTCCTTCCTTATTTCTTTTGATTAGATCTATTTCTGCTTTTGCTTTGTCTGAGATTATAATTGCTACCTCGGCTGTTTTTTACATCAGCTGAAGTATAATATATTCTGCTCCAACCTTTTACCTTTACCCTGTGTGTATCCCCCTGTTTCAGATGTGTTTCTTGTAAACAACATATCCATTCTGTTTTATGGGAGAGTTTGTCGCATTCACATTCACAGTCATGATTTCCATCTGTATTTTTCCCTCCATCCTGTTTTCCCCCATTTATGCTTTCAGTTCTCCATTTACCTTCACAATAGTTTTAATTTTTGACTGCCACCTTCCCCAGTCTTCCCTCCCTTCTATCAGCCCCCTCTTTATTTCCCCTTTTCCATTACTATTTTGTCCCTCCTTTTTCTTTACCCTTTCCCTTACCCTATCTCCTCACCCTTTCTCCTCTTACTGCCTATAGGGCTAGTTATATTTCTATACTTAACTGAATCTGTTGTTCCTTCCTTGAACCAAATCAGACGAGAGTAAATCTCAATCAGTGCTCATCTCCCTTCTCTCTTTCCCTCTACTGTAATGCATTTTTGTGCCTCTTCATGTGATGCAATTTAATTTTTCCCCCCTCCTCCTTTTGACACCTCCCATTACAATCTCTTTGCACTCTTACATCACATTTTTTATCACCACATCATTTAATATATACCCATTCCCTCTATCTATGTATATCCCTTTAAAATATAATAAATATACAATTTTCAAGATCAACAAATACCATCTTCCCTTTTAGGAATGTAGACAATTTGCTCATATTGAGTAGCAAGTTGTTTTTTCCCCTTGTTTACCTTTTTATGCCTCTCTTGAAACTTGTATTTGAAGATCCAGTTTTCTCTTGAGCTCTGGTCTCTCCATCAAAAAAATATGGAATCCCTTATATCATTGAATGTCCATCTCCTTGTTTGAAATATCATGCTCAGTTTTACTGGTTAATTGATCATTGATTGTAGCTCAAGCTCCTTAACAATGCAACCTGCTCCTATGGTTTTAATGATCATCTCTGTGTAGATAACTCTCACATATACATCTCTAGCTCAATTGCTTCACTTATCTAGAACTGTACTTCCTATCGTCTATAGCACATTTCTACCTGATGTCTTACAAGTAATTCAAATTTAACATGAAAACAAATCTGCATATGAGCTTTCCCCACAAAATGTGTCCATATCTCTCTGTGCTTATTTTTGAAAAAAACATTTAACCAATCCCTGATATTTGAAGCTTTGTGATTTTCCCTACTTTCTTCCTATTTATCTTAACTGTCCAAACTCTAAACTGTCAATTTGACCTCCAAAATATCTCTCCCATCTGTCCTCTCCTTTCTTTCCAAATCCACTATCCTGATATCACCCATATAGGGCATTGCAATAGTTATAAATCATTGAATCATAAATTTAGATATGGAAGGGCCTAGAAGCCATCTAGGCCATCTCTTCACATTTTATGATTAAGAAAACACACCTCACTTCCACAAATCTCTCCCTGTCACTGTAATTTATCCTCCACTCAGTGTTGTCAAAGAGCACTTCGTTAAGTTTACATATGATCATGACACCTTCCTTCATTCCCATTCAATCAATTTTACTGGATTCTCCCTATCACCTCCTGAATCAAATGTAAAATAAGTTAGCATTTGAAGCTCATCATAACCCGCCCCCTCCCTTTTCCATCTTCTTACTTGTTACATCTCTCCCTTGCTTCCCCTATACTTTGTCATCCAGTAACACTGTCCTCTTTGCTGTTCCTTGAATGCCCTGCTCAGGTTATTTTCACTGGTTACCTCCAATGCCTGCAATGCTCTTCTCCCTCATTTTTGCCTCCTAACTTTGCTGGATTCTTTCAAGTTCAAGTTAAACTCTTACCTTCTAAAGGATGTTTTTCCTGGACCCTTTAATCTACTGGCTTCCTTCTGTTGATTATTTCTAATTTATCCTTTATATGCCTTGTCTGTGTGTAATTATTTACATATTATCTCCCTCATAAGACTGTGAGCTCATTGAGAATGTGGACTCCCTTTTGTATTTCTTTGTATCGCCAGCTTTTCTGAAGATCACCTGGCAGGATAAGGTAGGAGACACTGAGGTTCTTACTAAACTTCCAAGTATTCCAACTCTGCTTCAGACAGTGCAACTCCAGTGGGCTGGCCACACTGTTTGAATGCAAAATGCATGCTTACCAAAAAGTTTATTTTATGGAGAACTCACACAGGGCAAGTGCTCTGGTGTTCAGAAGTGATGCAGGGACACTCTCAAGGACTTTGAAATTGATTACGTGACATGGAGATGCTGGCACAGGATCACTCAGCCTGGCATGCCCACATCAGAAGATTTTGTGCTCTATGAGCAAAGCAGAATTGAGAAAGGAAACAGAGGATGAGCAAATGTGGAGCATCCACCCCAATGTTCACATGAACTATTTTTGCCCAACCTATAGTAGAGCATTCTGAGCTTGTATTGGTCTGATTTGTCACAGTCAGATACTTTGGAACTTGACTCTAGCATAGTGATTCCATTTTGGTCCTGTTTGAGAATGAATGATGAGAACCAATCAACCAACTAGCTTTAGGCATAGTATAGACAAGGCACTTACTAAATATCCCTTAATTGACTGACTTTCTGAATTGGTAGTACCATTGTAGTATTCACAGTGCCTATGGTGACCAAGAATATCCTGGTGCAATTCTGAATCATGAAATACAACAGACTCTCTACATGGAAGACAGAACCAAAACGTTTATTCAGACACCAGAGAGCCAAAACTGTCATAGTTACAAAAATCTATACATCATAACAATGCAGAGAAAAATATCAGTCCCAAGCTTTCCCTGTGCTAGGCTTGCTACAAACCAGGTCCATTAAACAAAACACAAACAGGCCTCCTTAAATAGAATCACAAAGAAGCTCTTTCATTCATTCTAGCCAGCTACCTGCTTGCCTGATTTTTCCTAGCTCTGAACAGACTGACTCTCTTCCTCTCAGCTCTACTCTAACTCCACCTCTTCCTGCTCCACCCCTCCTGCTCCACCCCTCCTGCTTCACCCCTTCCTGTTCCATGTGGTTGAAACTCACATGACTCAGGCTTCCATATGACTTAAGCATATCACACAGGCCTATTAATGGATGGGGAAGGATCTTCCCATTAACAAGCAAAATTTTATTAACAATAAGCAATGCAGAAAGTGTAAAAGTTTAATCATGTTCCTCTTCTCAAAACACTTCATTAACTCACAAAATTACAAAATGTGAGAGTTGGAAGGGATTGTAAAGACAATTGAATACAATCTATACACCAAAGGAATCCTCACTACAAAAAAAAAATGGATAGAGACTAAACTAATCTATTTGATATTCTAATCACTCAGAAAGCTGATATTCCTCTCCCTTTCCAGCCTTATTTTGTACTACCCTTTCCTCATGTACTCAGTTTTAGACAGATTAGACTCCTTGCCCTCTCCTGTTTAACTGTATCTTCTCACTTCTGTGCTTTCACTTGCTTGTTCCCCAGTCCTAGAATATCCTCCTCCATCTTATCCAAAGGTTGAAATCTTAACCATCTTTCCAAATTGAGCTTAAATCATCTTTTTTGAGTGACTGTGGCAAAACAGGCATTTTAATGCACTGTAGGTGGATCTGTGAACTAGTCCAACCATTTTGGGAAACAATTTGGAACTGTGTTCCTTAGTCTCATTTGTTGGATCTTCATCCAGGTCATATCTGATTACTGTAAGTATCCCACTGAGCTCTGTTCTGAGCTCTCGACTTATTTTTTATATATAATTTATTAATTTTTCAGTTCTCAACATTCACTTCCACAAGAATTTGAATTCAAAATTTTCTCCTTATCTCTCCCTACCTCCCCACTTCAGGACAGCATGCACCCCATCCATTCCTTCCTCCATTCTGTCCTTCCTTTGGTTATTCACCCTTCTTCCATCCCCTTTACCTTCTGTTTTCCTGTAGGGCAAAATAGATTTCTATACTCCATTGCCTATGTAGTTTAATTCCCAGCTGCATGCTAAAACAATTTTTAACATTCATTCTTAAAGCTGTGAGCTTTGTATTCTCTCCCTCCCTCTCCACTCACCCTAACTAAGAAACAAGCAATTCGATATAGGTCATACATGTGTAACAATGCAAAGCTCTTCCATAATAGTTATGTTGTAAAAGACTAACCACATATCCCTCTGTCCTATTGTGCCCTCCATTTATTTCATTCTCTCCCTTGACCTGTCATCCCATAATAGTGTTTGCTTCTGATTATCCCTTTCCCTAATTTGCTGTCCCTTCTATTGTCTTCCCTCTCCTATCTCCTTCCCCTTTGCCTTCCTGCAGGGTAAAGTAGATTTCCACATCCAATTGCGTGTGTTATTCCCTCCTTAAGCTAAATCCTATGAGAGTAAGGCTCAATTATTTTCTTTCTTCTTCCCCCTCTTCTGCTCCATTGTAAAAGTTCTTTCTTGCCTCTTTTGTGTGAGATGATTTCCTACGTTCTATCTCTCCCTTTCTCTTACTCCTAGTACGTTTCATTCAACAGTAAATTTATATTTTTAGGTATTCTTCCTTCATATCCAGCTCACCCTGTGCACCCCTCTGTCTATGTGTGTATGTTTAATTTCTTTCTCCCTTACTGTGATCTAGAAGAAGTATGATTTGGCATGGGCCGTCATAGTAAGAATAGCCTCTTGGACCAAGAAGTGCCAGTCAATCAAATCTTCTTGATGTCAGTACCTGCCATGGAAACTTATACCTTTTATTCTCTAAATAATTTATTCTTAATTTTGACCTTACCAATGATCATGTTCCCATTCTAAAAAGAGAGGTATGGACAATCAAAACTTCAAAGTTAAAGTTCACTTTTTATAGGTTCATTAAATTAACCACTGATAAGTTGATCAATATTGATCCATTGATCTCTACCCTTCCCCTATTTCTCTTCTTGCATCGTACTCCTCCCAAGTAAATTTCAAATTCATCTCCCTGGAATATGAGATTCTCCAAAATCTGGCACTATCCCAGATTTCTAGCCCTATTTCTTTTTACTCTCTTTCGTGTACTCTATGTTTTGGCCAAATTGGACTACCCTCTTTCTCCTGAATGTGCAATGTACTTTTCAAGCCTCCAGTCTTTCTTTACATGGTTACCTGAGTCTGCAATGCCTTACCTTCCTCTTTGCATGCTAAATTCCTACCTATCCTTTAACGCTAGCTCCTGTTAAATTTCAGCTCCTCTAATGAAGTCTTCTTTGATTCCTCCCTGTTAGCAAAGTGGACTTATCATGTATTATTATATATTATAATTATCTGATTTCTTATATTTTTAGTAAACTGTAAGTTCCATGAAGGAATGGAGATTAAACTTTAATTTTCCATAACACCAAGTAAAGTGGTTCTGAAGAAATTCTTTCCCACCTTTTTATTATAATATTTTACTTTTCCACCAATTGAATGTTACAATTTTTTAACATTAAAAAAAATTGAGTTCCAAATTCTATCCCACCCTCAGTCCCTCCCTTCCCAGAAATGTAAACAATCCAATATCAGTTATACATACATAATCATGAAAATCCGCAACAGTCATTTTATACAAAAAGACTTGAATTCAAAAAGGAAAACAACAAGGAATAAAGTGAAAAGTAACATGCTCTGATCTGTATTGAGACAGTGTCATTTCTTTCTCTGGACATGGATAGCATACTTCATCATAATTACTATGGTCATTTATTATAATGTAATGTGTATTTAATCTAGTCCACTGATTTACCACTCTGTTTCTTAGGCAATACCAGATTGTTTTGTTAATTATCACTTTATAATACAACTTGAGATCTCGTCTGGCTAGACTACCTGCTTTCACATTTTTTTTCGTGGATTCCCTTGATATCCTTGACCTTTTGTTATTATTTTTTCCTAGCTCTATAGCATAATTTTTGTTACTTTGATACGACACTGAAAAAATTGATTAATTTGGATAGAATTGCCATTTTTATTATACTGGATTGACTTACCCGCAGGCAGTTGATATTTTTCCAGTTGTTTAGATCTGACTTTATTTGTACGAAAAGTGTTTTTAATTTTGTTCATGTAGTTCTTGAGTTTGTCTTGTCTTGTCTTAAAAGACTTTCAAGTATTTGATATTGTCTACAGTTATTTTAAATGAAATTTCTCTATCTCTTGCTGCTGGAGTTTGTTGTCAAATATAGAAATGCTTCATATTCATTTGGATTTATTTAAATCCTGCAACTTTTCTAAGGTTGTTATTTATTTCAATAATGTTGTTTACCAGGAAGACAGTTGAGGCACAGACACACAGACACACACACACACACAGAGCAAAGGTATGGGGCTAGAGCAGAATATATTATACTTCAACTGAAGAAAAAAAAGGAGGTGGTAGCAATCATGGTCTCAGACAAAGCAAAAACAAAAATAAGTCTAATTAAAAGGATAAGGAAGGAAAATACATCATGCTGAAAGATACCATAGGCAATGAAGTAATATCAATACTAAACAGAGATGCACCAAATGGTATAGCATAGAAATTTTTGAAGGAAAAACTGAATGTTACAGAGGGAAACAGAAAATAAAACTATACTAGTGGGGACCTCAACTTTCCCCTCTCAAAAATAGATGAACCGTGGGGCAGAATCAAGATAGCGGAGTAGAAAGACTCACGTATGTTAGCTCCGAACCCACAGTCCATAGATTTAATGTAAGAAGAGCTCCGCACAAGTTCTGGATCACTGCAGGGTGTGCAGAAACACAGTGGAAGAGATTTCCGTTCCAGAGAGCCCTGGAGAGATGTCCCCAGGGTCCGTCGCACCCCGGAAAGCAGACCCCACCCCGGCGCTGCCCTGGTCGGGCGGCCCCAGACAAGCTGATCCAAGCAGGCTTCAGGGACGGAACCTCCAGCGGCTGGGAAGATCCATCCGTCCACAGATGCTACAGGTCAGTGAGAGAGACGTCTGGGCTGGCTGAGAGGGGAGCAGGGTGTCTCCGTGGCTCAGGCCCCCTCGGGAGGAAGCGGTGGAGGCAGAGGTGGGGGCAGGAAGCGGCAGAGGCAAAGGCAGCAGCGGCGGCCCCCAGGACTCCCCAAGTAGGCAGGATCTTCATTACTGAAAGTCTCTGCATAAACCACCTGAAGGAGCTGAGCCTGGGAGACAGCCCTGCCCCACCTGCTCCATCACTGAAGACCTCTGCATAAAGCCCCTGAGGGGACTGAGCCTGGGAGGTGGCCCTGACCCCTCCCCAGCACCAGAACTTAAGCTCACATTGATTAGCAGCCGCGCCTACTGAGGAAAGCCCATTTGAATCTCAGACCCCAAGCACTAGTTGGGCAGATCTAGGCGGGGGTGGAGAGGAATCTCAGAAATCAAGTAACTGGCTGGGAAAATGCCCAGAAAAGGGAAGAAAAATAAGACTATAGAGAGCTTTTTTGAGCAGGTGCAAATGTTCCTGCCATTCGGCTCTGACGACGAGGAAATATTCTTGCCATCAGGGAAAGATGTTGAGGGCAAGGCCTCGGTACCCCAGACATCCCAGGGGGATGTCGGGTGGGCTCAGGCCTTGGAAGAGCTCAAAAAGGATTTTGCAAAGCAAGTTAGAGGGTGGAGGAAAAACTGGGAAGAGAAATGAGAGAGATGCAAGAAAAGCATGAAAAAAGGGTCAATACCTTGGTAAAGGAGACCCAAAAAAATGCTGAAGAAAATAACACCTTGAAAAATAGGCTCACTCAATTGGCAAAAGAGGTTCAAAAAGTCAATGAGGAGAAGAATGCTTTCAAAAGCAGAATTAGCCAAATGGAAAAAGAGGTTCAAAAGTTCACTGAAGATAATAGCTCTCTCAAAATTAGAATGGAACAGATGAGTCTAATAACTTTCTGAGAAACCAAGACATCATCAAACAAAACCAAAAGAATGAAAAAATGGAAGAGAATGTGAAATATCTCATGGGAAAAACAACTGACCTGGAAAATAGATCCAGGAGAGACAATTTAAAAATTATGGGACTACCTGAAAGTCATGATCAAAAAAAGAGCCTAGACATCATCTTCCATGAAATTATCGAGGAAAACTGCCCTGAGATTCTACAACCAGAGGGCAAAATAAGTATTGAAAGAATCCATCGATCACCACCTGAAAGAGATCCAAAAAGAGAAACTCCTAGGAACATTGTGGCCAAATTCCAGAACTCCCAGGTCAAGGAGAAAATCTTGCAAGCAGCTAGAAAGAAACAATTCCAGTATTGTGGAAATACAATCAGGATAACTCAAGATCTAGCAGCTTCTACATTAACGGATCAAAGGGTGTGGAGTAGGATATTCCAGAAGTCAAAGGAACTAGGACTCAAACCAAGAATCACCTACCCAGCAAAACTGAGTATAATACTTCAGGGGAAAATATGGTCTTTCAATGAAACAGAGGACTTTCAATCATTCTTGATGAAAAGACCAGAGCTGAAAAGAAAATTTGACTTTCAAACACAAGAATGAGAAGAAGCATGAAAAAGTAAACAGCAAAGAGAAGTCATAAGGGACTTACCATAAGTGAACTGTTTACATTCCTACATGGAAAGACAATATTTGTAACTCTTAAAACTTTTCAGTATCTGGGTAGTTGGTGGGACCACACACACACATGTACATGCATGCACACACACACACACATACACACATGCACACACATGTGTGTATGACAGAGAGCACAGAGTGAATTGAATAGGATGGGACCATATCTTAAAAGAAATTAAGGTAAATGGTGAGAGAGAAAGGTAGGGGGAGGAAAGAGGGTGAAATGGAATGGGGTAATTATATGTCATTTAAGAGGCAAGTAGGAGACTTTTTAGTGGAGGGAAAAAGAGGAGGGCTGAGAAAAAAAAAAAAACAAGAAGTTTACCCTCATCACATTTGACTAAAGGAAGGAATAAAATGCACACTCATTTTGCTATGAAAACCTATCTTACTGTATAGGAAAGTGGGGGAGAAGGAGATAAGCAAGGGGGGGGATGATGGAAGGGAGGGCAAAGGGAGGAGGGAGCAATTTGAAGTCAACACTCAGGGAGGGACAGGATCAAAAGACAGAATAGAAACAATGAGGGGCAAGATAGGATGGAGGGTAATTCAGTTAGTCTTACACAACACAACTATCATGGAAGTCATTTGCAAAACTACACAGATATGGCCTATATTGAATTTACTGCCTTCCCAAAGGGAATGGGTGGGGAGGGAGGGATGGGGAGAATTTGGAACTCAAAGTTTTAGGAACAACTGTTTAATATTGTTGTTGCTACTAGGTAATAAGAAATACAGTCAATGGGGAATAGAAAGTCATCTGGCCCTACAGGACAAAAGAGAAGATGGGGACAAGAGAAGGGAGGGATGACAGAAGAGAGGGCAGATTGGAGATAGGGAAAATTAGATTGCTTGGTGTATTGGGGTGGGGGGAGGGGATAAAAGGGGAGAAAATTTGGAACCCAAAATTTTGTGAAAATGAATGTAAAAAGTTAAATAAATAAATAAATATTTTTTAAAAAATAGATAAACCTAACCAAAAAACAAACAAGAAGTTAAGGAGGTGAACAAAATTCTGGAAAATTTAGATTTAACTCTTTTGAGAAAATTGAATGGGAATAGAGAGGAATAAACCTGTTTCTCAGCAGAATATGGCATCTTCTCAAAAAGTGATTATGTACAAGGATACAAAAACCTCACATCCAAATCCAGAAAAACAGAAATAGTAAACATACCTTTTTTACATCACAGGGCAATAAAAATTACATTCAATAATGGTCAATGGAAAGATAGATAAGACTTAATTCGAAACTAAATTATATAATTCTAAGAAATAAGTGGGTCAAAGAATAAATCATAGACACAATTGATAATTTTATTATCAATTTATTTTATTTTATTTATTTTCTTAATGGCAACAATGAGACAACATACCAAAATTTATAGGATGCAGCCAAAGCAGTATTTAGGGCAAAATTTATATCTCTAATTGCTTATATCAATAAAGTCGAGAAAGTAAAGATCAATGAAGTGGGCATGCAACTAAAAAAACTTGTAAAAGAACAAATCAAAAACTCTCAATTAAACACCAATTTGGAAAACTTGAAAATTAAAGGAAAGATTAATAAAAGTGGAAGCAAGAACACCATTGAACTAATAAATAAAACTAGAAGCTGATTTAATGAAAAAAAATCCCACAATGCACTAGATAAATCATTGGTTTAATTTGATTATAAAAAGGAAAGCAGAAAACTTAAGTACCAGTACTGAAAATGAAGGGGGTGAATTCACCACCCATGAAGAGGAAACTAAAATAATTGTTAGAAGCTATTTTGCCCAATTATGCCAATAAATTTGACAATCAAAATGAAATTGATGAGTACCTACAAAAATATAAATTATTCAGATTAATAGAAGAAATAGAAAAAGAAATTAAACAAGCCATCAGTGAATTTCCTAAGAAAAAACCCCATGAACACAGTGATTCACGTGTGAATTCTACCAAACATTTAAAGAACAATTCATCCCAATACTATACAAACTCTATGGGGAAATAGGTAAAGGAATCATATCAAATTTCTTTTATGACACAAATGTGGTACTGATAGGTAAACCAGGATGAGCCAAAACAAAGAAAATTGTAGATTAATATCCCTAATGAAATTGAAGAAATGTTTTTTTAATTGAATTGTAAGGGTAAACAATAGAGATGGTGGCTTTAACTTGTCTTCTGCTTATCAGTCACTCAGTAAGCATTTATTAAGTACCTACTCTATACCAGCCATTGCCCTAAGTTCTGGGGGTTCAAAGAGATGCAAAAGACAACACTTGCCTTAAAGGAGTTCACAGAGTAATGAAGGAGATAACAAATATGTACAAACAAGCTATATACAGAACAATTAGGAAATTATTTTCAAAGGGAAGGCACTCAAATTAAGAGTGGTTGGGAAAGTCTTCCTGTAGAAGATGGAATTTTATTGGGACTTGAAAGCAGTCAGGAAAGGCAGGAGGTAAGAGATAAGGAGGGACAGCATTCTAGACATTGGGGAGAGCCAGAGAAAATGTCCAGAGCCAAGCAAAGGAATGTCTTGTTCAGGGAACATCAAGGAGACTATGCCACTGGATCACAGAGTACATGGAGAAAGGATAGAAGGTGTAAGAAGACTGGGATGGTGGGGGGCAGATTATGAAGGGCTTTGAACTCCAAATGGATGACCTGGACATGTAGTGGACCACTTGATGAATGACTGTTGAATGGTGTTGAACTGTAAGGAAATAATATCCACTCCCTCGCTATTCTGAGGATCCTGTTCTTTGTGATGGTCAGAGGGAATGGGTATCCAAAAAGCACTTTTTTCCCAACAGAGTCAACTAAGAAGAGAGAGCAGCAGCAGATGGAGCCAGAAGTGGCCTCTGGATCCTCAGAATTAAGGATTCTCCTCCTGGGGAAACACAGTGCAGGGAAAAGTGCAACAGGCAACAGCATCCTGGGGAAGCAAGTGTTTGAGTCCAAATGTAGTGAAGAACCTCTGACAAAAACTTGCAAGAAAGAAAGTGGAACTGTGGGAAAGAGGGAAGTTGTGGTCATTGATACCCCTGATCTCTTCTCTACAAGGATCTGTGCTAGAGAAAGGGAAGAAGAGATCAGGCGATGTCTCACCTCTGCTCCCCAGGTCCCCACATCCTACTCCTTGTGACATCTCTGGGTTTTAACACAGTGGAAGTTGTAGAGATGGTGAAGGGTACTCAGGAGATGTTTGGAGCTGAAGCTATGAGCCACGTGATATTTCTTTTCACGAGGAAAGAAGAACTGGAGGATGACTTCCTTCTGGAGTGCATTAAAGAAACTGACAATGAGTATCTGAAGATGCTGATTCTGGACTGTGGGGTCCAGTACTGTGCTTTCAACAACAAAGCAGGTGTGGCAGAAGATGCTACTCAGGTTCAGTCTCTTTCAACAGATTGATCCATATAATTATGCAGAAGAATAGCCAATCTTATGTGTATTTTAATGCAAATATAGGAATGAAAGAAAATATTATAGACTCCAAAGCAGATACGTTGCCAAGACTACCATGTGCCCAAGAATCCCAGGTAAGAGCCTGAATCTAAGCATTACATTGATCAACATCATCTGTTACATTTTTATGATGCTTTTGATTTCAAAAAGGGGTAACGAAATTGTGCATTTCCTTTAGCATGGAGCTGGAGCACATGTGCCATGGCAAGGGGCCACGGCACATGCTCAGATCCAATGGAAGTGCTACATCTGTAACATAATCTTTTTGGAATCCATTCATCTAATAAGCATTTGTTAAGCTTCTATGTAGCTGATACTCTGTTAAGTTCTAGAAATACAATGACAAAAATGAAAAAAGTCTCTGCCCACAAGGAGCTCATAGTTTACTGGTAGAAAAAATCAGGTACATGGATTAGGAAATAAAAAATACACACAGTTAAGTAAAAAGTAATTTCATTGGGGGAAGGTACTAATGACTTGTAGGATCAAGAAGAGCCCTGTGTAGGAAGTGGCAGTCTAGGTCAGTCAGAGGGTGGTAAAATCTAATGTAGACTAGCCAGGATACATCAGGAGCTGTGGTTATCCTGGAACTGTGACTGACTAGCTCTGTGACCATGGGCAAGGCCCTCTCTAGGCCTCAGTTTTCTCCTATGTAAAATGTGAGAGTTGGAATGGATTTAGGTAGTGTTGGCAATAGCATTAGTAGATGGGCCTAACAACTTACTGTCTGTCTTTTCAGGCCTTGTTCGATTTTCTTGAGGGTCCCAAGGTTTCTGCAGGTCAGGTGCCTATTATTTCATCTCTGATACAAAATATTTGGGACTACTTTCTGCTCTTTAGGAGGCACAACTCTGCCTTTAAAGAATGCTTTTTAATTTTTATTTCTGTTCTTAGAGGGAAGATGAATTTGGTAATTCACAAAGACTGTTCCCCACTCTCCCTCTCTTATTTTTTTCAGGGACTGGTGAATATAGTCAAGACTTATCAAAAGGAAGACAATGCATCTTGTAAGACCATGACTTAATTTCTTTTTTAACCCTTTTGTAAGGGAATTGCCAACCCCCAGCCTCTTGGACAGCATTCACTAGTCACAACTCAGGTAAACTGAGGGGAGACTGGTAAGGCATGAACAGGATGGCACTGGGAGGAAGGGTTCTGCCCCTGTTTTGCTCAAGGCTATTTTCCTGGGCTTTTCAGAGAACAAAGAAGCCAAAAATGTTTTTCTTTCTAGGGGCTATGTGTCCACCCTGGGCATTTCTGGCTTAAGGTAAATTACTTCCTTATATGGGCAAACTAATTGGTGATAGGTTTACTTAGAACACTGGTGTCAGAGAAGAGATAAAAGCATCGCTCACTGCTTGAATAAACGGAGTTCTTAACTATCTTATCTCCCGCCTCAATCATTGCTTACAGCTAAACTGCACCAAGGCCTACAGGCCTCTGCTGGTCAGATAAGCCTGTGGACCTGAGAGATCAGGCTCGCACTCCCTAGGTCCCTAACACCTTTACAGCCTGATATATCCATGTCTACATAGCTCAAAACAAGAGAGATTTGGTTAGGAAGACAGAAGGAAGGCATTTCAAAGAAAACAGCATGACAGCATGAGCAAAAGCATGGAAGTGAGGAAAACATGATGGACGAGAAGTGGACACAGCTACAAAGAGATCTATCTGTGGGACAAGCCCTAGTTCCTTTTGCTTCAGGCACATCCCCTCAAGTCAAGTCAAGTCAAATTAAGTCGTCAAATCCACAAACATGCTCTATGTTCTCTATTACAAATCCTTCAGGGAACAAATAAATGCTTTAATTTCTTTGTCCATGACAAATTAAAACATAGACAAAGAAGAAAACCAACTTTGCTCTCATCTTTAATGACAATAAACTCAGATTAGTTCCCTAGATCTCCTGACTCTTACTATTCCCATATGACTCCTATTCTTGATCAGAAGAAACTTGATTCATCTGAACTCTTAGACAGTATTGAAATTTAATGCACTAGACCCAGCCCTATATCAACCATCCAGGGATAGAAAGCTCCCAGAATGTGTCCATTATGTGACACAACATTCCATCTGTCTAACTCACCAGCGTTATTACACCCCATCACTCAAGTGTGGAGACAATAGGCTGCCTGATGCCTAATGCTTGGAAAGTGCCTCCCCAAACGCTCAATTCAAAGGTTTCCCTATGCCAATCAAGAAAAAAAATTAGGTATTTCTACCTGAGAGATGCCTTGATGTAGTTTTTAACTTTTAGAAATATCAGCTAAATTCCCAAAAGCTTCAGCAGGTTACCTGGCTTTCCTTTTTAAAAAATGGCTGCACTAGAACTACTAAACTAACTCCCTCATTTTACAGGTGAGAAAAATAAGCACCAGGGAGGTTACTTAATCTCTCTGTAATTTGTTGTGAGTCACACAGTAAGGGACAAAGTGAGATTTGCTCTCAGGTCCTGACATGCCCTATTCTAGAGTCTTTGTACCCTATCATACTGTGTCTAATAATAGATTTCCAATAAGCTGACTGCTTGAATCATTGTGATCTCTCTGAGTCCCTTTGCCAATTATTTCTCTAAGTTCTTCCATTGCTCTCACATCCGGTTCCTTTTCCTTCTTCCTCATCTCTTTTGTCCGTTGGTTAGATCTTCTGACTCTGGGAGAAGGGTGAGAAGAGAGAGGCACAAGGGTTTTAAAGAGGTCCCGACTCCAGCAACCTTTGGTCAAGAGTCACTGGCTAGACAAAGTTTTAGAGCCTAGATGTTCTTCAAGAACAGAATGACGATTGTTTGCAGGAGGGAGGTCAGCACTTTATCTTCAGGAAATCTGCTTTTGGAATGGATGGAAAAAATTGCAGAGACTTTAGAGAAGGGAGATAAACCCTACAGGGAAGAGAGGATGATGAGAAAGAATGTACACTCCAAGGCAAGGGATTGTAACCTTTTAACGTCATGGACCTTTTTGGTAGTCTGATGGAGTCTATTGACTACTTCACATAATTTTCTTTTAATGTATATAATAAAATACACAGGAATACCAAGGAAGCTGATTAGATTGAAAAATAGCTCTCAAAATACTTTTTAAAATTTTCACAGATTCTAGGCTGACAACTCCTCTTCTAGTGAGAAATGACCAGATCTTCATTTTCTTCAATATTTCTCAGTATCCCAGATGATATTTCTTACTCCCATGATTGAATTGAATGAAATCTTTTCCCTTCTCTGGCTTCACTTTTCTCATCTTTCACATGTAAAAGTGGATCTTTATCTTACTCAAATAGTTCATATCTCACATGATTTTTTGGTCCACCAACATTATACTCCTGACCTCATTTTAGCTTGTGATCAGTCAAACTTTACTCATCTCAATCTCTGCTTTTTCTGTACACTTGCTCCAGACTAGGGCTAATTCTTTCCTAGGGGCTCTTAATTCTCTTGGGCAACTTGCGGAAAAATTTAGTGTGCACTTATCACATGCACAATGCCATGGTGGTATTATAAGAGCACAGAGGAAATATAGAGCATGGTCCTAGGTCTGAGATACATATTGGGAAAGATAAAATACACACAGACAGAGAAAATAGCATGCTGTCAAAGTGCATAAGAAGAGAAGAGAAAAGTTCCATAACAGGAAACATAGATTATAAGTGTCATATGGAGTTCGTAGAAAGGAACGATCACTATTGATTTCCTAGTTGGGGAAAACTTTATGGAAGGAGCTCATTTGAAATTGTCATTAGGCCTCAAATGGTAGGCAGGAATTGGACAGAGATGGGAAACTTTAGGCGGTAAATTCATTCAGGTTTAGGGGAGCCACATGAGCAGGGATAGGTATCACATTTTCAGGGGAACCATTGGATGATTCCTAGATCAGGAAGGATGGAATTCCTGAAGTAGCTACGCTGGACTTAAATCTTTAAAGGACTTGACTTTGGACTTCAGTTGATATACAAAAGAATTATGTTAATTTCCAGGGCAGAAGAATGGCTTGGTGAGAGCAGTGTTTGAGAAAGAAATATTTTTCCATAACCTTAGTTTGACTATGATACAGTAAGGATGGGAATAAGTAACAACAACGATAATCACAATGAAAATTTACATTCAAAAGTGAAAAAATTTGATGATCACTGACTGCCTTTAGGGTGGTTTCAAAATGGTCTTCTAATGATTCTACAAAAGGAGTCAGTCTTGAGGAGACATGTAGTGGATGAAAAATAGGGCAAGCATGGGGAAAAACACAGAAGAATGCATGCACAGAAAATGATTCACTTCTAAATCCTAAAGCTCAAATAAGTCGCATTTTCTTTGTCATTTACAGTGACAGTTTGCATTCATTATGGTGACCTAAAGTGCATTGTGAATCACTAATGAATTTCCTTTTGTTCAGTACATTTCCATGTGAAGTACTTCTTGGAATATTTTAGTTTTAGAGAACTGAGAATTCTTTGATGAGGCACATGTGCACATCATATAATCATCATCATGTTGTCAAAGAAAAACATGAACATTACACTCTGTGTGAAAATTAAATTCAATTAATTTAACCATCATCTAGATCCAAGCATTTCTAACTTAGAGAAAGAGAAGTCCAAACTGCCATATTTCCTTCCCTCTCCCCAGTGCCTATCTCCTTTGACTTCACTCTACCCCAAGAAAATTTAAGTGACAGAGGAATTTTGAATACGGGGAATGTCCTTTGTCATCAATGTTCTGCCTCATCCAATGAACCAAGAGTGATGTCATCTTTTGCAATTACCCTGGAGAAGCCTCCTTAATTCCCATTCCCAGGCTCTTAGCCTTTGACCTTGGCTGAGATATTATACAAGGGAAATGTCTAGAAAGCATTTTGAAAAGGGGAAAATATTATTCCTTAGTATTTTCTATTGAACTAAACTGGAGTTGTAAAATCTGCTTCCATAAGACCCACTAGGATGCCAGCTTAGTCTGATATCATTGTGCCATCCATTCTCTCACAATAACATCATTAACAGATTGTAAACAAACACCATCATAATGGTATCAAACACCATCACAAAGGGGTTGATCATACTGATTCAAAATCTGCTGTAAAATTGTTCACTCAGTTGTCTAAGAAGCTAATCATACCTATGGAATATACTAACAATGTAATGTGTGTACCTCGCTACAATGGGTCAGTCAGCTAATAAGCTTTTATTAAGTGCCTACTATGGCCAGGCACTGTACTAAACACTGTGACTATATAAAGAGGTGGAACACATCCCACACCTTCAAAAAGTTAATAATCCAATGACAAGTCACGTTGGGTAAGGTATAAGACAGAAACGGGCAGGAAGAGATACGTTGACTTCCTAAGCAGAGCAACGACAGCTTTTTGGCTTTTGTTTTTCAAAATGAGTTGGCTAAGGGCCACAGGGGTAAGGGATGTTTACATCCTTCAGAATTCTTACCCTCTCATTTTCATGTTTGTGATTTCCAGACCCAATGATGCCTACAGAGCTGAGGCTCATCCTTGGAGGGAAGACAGGAAGTGGGAAAAGTGCAACTGGAAATAGCATTCTTGGCTGGAAAACCTTCATGTCTAAGCTCAGTTCCAGGCCAGTAACTGAGAGATGCCAAAGAGAGAGCAGAGAATGACATGGAAGAAAACTTGTGGTCATTGACACCCCAGATATCTTTTCCTCCAAAGTCCAAGCAAACAAAGATCTGGAGATCTATCCCTGTATTGCCCTCTCATCCCCAGGTCCTCATGCCCTCCTCCTGGTGATCCAGTTGGGTCGTTACACCCATGAGGACAATGTGCATCTCTGGTGCATCCAGGAGATATTTGGAGTGGGGATCCTGTCTCACACCATCCTTGTATTCACCAGGAAAGAAGACTTAGGGAAAGAAACCCTGAAGGAATACTTAAAAGGAACAGAGAACAAAAGCTTGAAATGGCTGAATGTGGTGTGTGGAGAATTTCACTGTGGTTTTAACAAGAAAATTGAAGGAGAAGGACAGGAGGGCCAACTAAAAGAACTGATGGAG
The DNA here is from genome assembly GCA_023548195.1 of Bettongia penicillata ogilbyi. NCBI lineage: Eukaryota > Metazoa > Chordata > Mammalia > Diprotodontia > Potoroidae > Bettongia > Bettongia penicillata. Next base: position 4,221,613 of record JAJHZJ010000233.1, read on the forward strand.
ATGATAGAAGGGGTTCTCTGGCAAAATGACTCATGCTGCTACTCGAATGAGGTGTATGACCTCCAAGAAAATATTCAGCAATTAAGAGAGGAGCTGGGAGAAGAATCAATAGGTCAGGGACAGGATTCTAAAGGAGTTTTCTGTAAGGAGAATATGGTATCAGAGGAGTCAGATCAGACCTGCTCTGCCCTACAGCATCAGATGATCATTTAGAGGAAATTTGGGCAGCATCAAGAATCAGCGCTGAAGAAGGAGTCACCAACCCCTTGGTTAGATGGCCATTCATACTGGGACATTGTTCATGTTTCCCTTTCAGATTCCTCTTTAGTTCCTTTTTCTCTCTTCTGTAAGCCATGAACTGGTTAACTAGACCCAGGCACATGATAGAGAGGGAGGAAGTCAGAGACAGGAGTCTTTCAGCTCCAACTGCTAATCCTAGCTCTACTACTGCTATGGCTTGAACAAGTCACTTCATCTGGTCCAACTGACTCCTTTGGTAAATGAGAAAACAAGTCCAAAGAGGTGATCTCTGTGGTTCCTTCCAGCTCTGGTCTCTTATGATATCAAGTCATGGCAAACAATCTCCAGAAGACTGTGATCCTTATTGCTCTAACCTAGATGGGAAAAAAATTGCAAGTAGTGTAGGTTTCTTTAAAGAGGTACCATGACAGTCCCTGGAACTCTACTGGCATGTGTCAGAGAGGGAATTCCTTAAAGATAAAGCATGCAGGTGATGGACTCTGAGTCCTTTCTAAATCTGAGACTCTGTTGTGTTCTAAGACCTGTGATCCTTCAATGTAGAAGCTGCTAGGTCTTGTGTGACCTTGGTGGTAGCTCTGGGAACCCCATCTTATAGATGGTGAAACTGAGGCTTGAATGCAAGACAGATCTCGAAAAGTCATAAGGTGAATCCAAGAAAGTATCTTTCTTAAGCCAGATCAGCTGACTCTTGTCAAAATTCTTTATTACAGCTATGCCACCCTTTACCCTCCCACCCTGAGTATAGATGTACCATCTCTCTAAAAAGCAGGCAGCACTGGCATACACACAGTATTTCAAGAATGCAGACAATGCTCCCTTTATATTCTCTTTATGTCAAGAGAGAAAAGAAAGGAGAAAAGTGCCACACACGAGGAACTCCCTCAGGGACCTATCTTCTGGGACTATGCACCTCATCATCCCTCAATCTCACTTCACCCCAATACTCTCTTTTATTCATGGAAATTAGAACTGGCTCTTCCCAAAATATATGATCTCCTTTATCATTGTCTGCTCCTTTTAATTATCCTGGCTACATTGTCTAGTCTGAGCCTAATTGGGATCACAAAATTACAGAATCTTTGAGCTGAAAGGACCCTCAGAGGGCTAGATAGATATCTCATCTACAATATCCCTAGCAAACAGTCATCTAGTCTTCACTTGAGGACCTACAGCAATGGGGAGCTCATCTATCTATTCAAGCACCTTTCCTTTTTAATTTGGGACATATAAGAGAAATCCAAGCCACACTAGCAGAAGCTTTCAACTTCTACTCTACTTTGGAATGGTTTTTGAGGTTTATTAAAACTTGAAAGCAAATTTAACAGCCTGGAGATAATTCCCAGGCAGGAAGTTGAGAATTTAAAGGATAAATAAAAAACAAATTCATCTGTGTTTATCTCCACCCCCAAAGAAACTCAGTGGGATATGCTGACAATGCATAGGGGCATCTTATCTGTACTTTTATGTAGAGAAAAGGCAAGGAGGTTTCAGTCACCCTAACTCAGCTACAAATAAGGAGCAAAAACCTTCTAATGACAGGGCTGAGAAAGAGAATGCATAGCTTCTATTTTATTCTCCAGCTAGGAGTAAGGTTCCAGTTCTATCAACCCACCCTTTGCTTCTTCAATATCAATTCTTCCTTTCATGTCTCATTGGTATGAGATAATTGCCCTTTTTTGTCTCTCCCATCACAGTTTTACTTTATAGAACCACACCAACCATACACAGCCCAGTCCAAGTCCCTCTTTCAAACTACCTAAATAATGATGACATTCTTAAGAGTACTGAGAATATTTTCACATATAAGAAGTTAATTGTTTGACCTTATTGAGTCCCTTATCATTGGTGTTTAATATTTACCTTATATTTCTCCTGATTCTTATATGTTGAATTTTGCATTAAGTTCTGCTCTTTTTGTCACAGATACCTGAAATTCTTTCTATTTTTTAAATATCCACTTTTGTCATTGTATTATACTTAACTTTGCTGGATAAATTACCCTTCGTCATAAGCCCAGTCAGCTCTTTGGACTATGAGAAATGGTGTTCTAAGACCTGTGATCCTTCAATGTAGAAACTACTAGGTCTTGTGTAATCCTGATTGTAGCTCTGAAATATTAATTTTTTTTTCTGTTGCTTTCAATATTTCTCCTTAACCTGGGAGCTTTGAAACTTGGTAATGATACTCCTTTAGGTTTTCCTCCTGGGATCTGTTTCAGGTGATGATCAGTGAATTTTTGCTATTTCTACTTCATCTTGTTTTAGAACTTCAGGGCAATTTTCTGCAATAATTTCTTGTAATATTGTATGAAAATTCTTTTTCTCATCATAACTTTCAGGTATTCCTACAATTCTTATATTGTCTATCCTTGATCTGTTCTCCAGATCAATTGTTTCTCTGATGAGATGTTTCACACTTTCTTTTATTTTTTCATTCATTTTTATTATTATTTCTTGATGTCTCATATCATTAGCTTCCCCTTGCCAAATTCTAATGTTCAAGGAATCATTTTTTTCTTAAATTTTTGATGCTCTATTTCAATTGGTTGACTTTATTTTCATAGTTTTATTGATTTTCTTGGATTGATTTTATTATTTCTTCTAATTTTTCCTTGATCTCTCTTGTTTGATTCCTTTTCAAGTTCTTTCAAGAAGTCTTTTTGGGCTTGCGATCACTTGATGTTTCTTACTGAAAAAGGAGTGACTTTTTTTCAAACTCCATTATCTTCTGAATATGAACTCACATCTTCTCTATTCCCATAGTAGCTATTGATGATGATTGAGTTCTTTTTCCTTTGGTTACTAATTTTTATTTTGTTTTGTTTTATTTTTAGCAGCTTATTATAATCAAATGCTAGTCCTGAGGTGTGGGGAATGATGCCCCAGGTCTCATTTATCTTCTGAGCTCTGTTCCAAGGTCCAACCTTGAGTACTTCTCTCCACCCCTATTCCATGGGTATGGCCCCCAATCACACTATTCTGCAAACACTCTTGCTCCCTATTGTCCCTCTTGCAGCTATGCACTACATCTGTCCTCTCTGCCTGTAATGCTAATGAAATTAAAGATCTTCCCCACCCATTAATGAGCCTGCCTATCAAGGGGAGTTTGATTTGGGGAGATTTGTAGGAAGACCCACACCTTTTGTTAATGAGGTACTGGTTCTCAAGGGTTGTGATGCCCTCAGGCTCTGAAAAGTGTATTAATATTCTGATGTCAGGTTTTACTTTGGGGCTTACTCTTGGAAGTGTTTGGCCAGATGAGACCCTGGACAGTCACTAAGGAGCCCTGTCCTTTAAAAACCCAGATATTGGTGCTTTTCTGTCTGGTAACTATGTATATATGTAATGGTCAGACAGTTGGATCAATCTGTTGATCTATGATGTCTGTATTGGTCATGTCAGACAGTTGGAAGTCATGTCTGTTGATTTTGATTTCACTGTATTTTCTCTGAAGTTCAGGGTGCTGACTTATCTCCATGAACTAAGTGAATGATATATGTGCTTGATTAAAGTGATTGTTGACCCCTCAAAAGTTGCTTTCTTTTTAGAAAAGCAGATTAAAGAACCTGTACAGCAGGTCCTCCTGTGTGGGTTGGGGTTGAGTGAGATGAGGAGATTATGAAGACTTTTCATAATAAAAATATGGGGAATATTGAACTTTCTAAATAAAATTTCTCTTCCATAAGGCCTCTCCCTGGATACTTGAGTTTCAGGTGTCCAGGGCTTGTGGATGGTCAGTTGGTTCCCCCCCTTACCAGCTACCAGCTTTCTTTGTGAAAGTGCTGAAACTTGGAAGTTATTTGAATCTCCCCATTGTTTGTTGTACTGTTGCCACATCAGCACTACCAGTTCTTGCTTCTCCCCCTCCCCTCTTTTCTAAAGCCTCATCAGCAGTTAAGTTAGATATTAGATGAGGTAATTGTATTGGGATAGGTGAAGATTTTCTGGGGTTTGCCTAGTTTTTCATGCTTAGATTATGAACTTACCTCCCAGTCAATGGAGAGGTGGGATAGTGGGGAGGTGGGATTTTCTGCATTACGGTATAAAAATTGTGCTTCAATTTCTGTAAGTTGCCTCCCTCCACCAGGTTCCCCAACCTGGTGGAAGGACATCGCTTTCTCGAGAATTGTAGTAAATCCTTTTTGTTCTGTTCTTATTGAGAAGCCTCTTCATTTATTTAAGATTTTGAGTAAGGGTCTTTTTTTATCCCACACAGGGTCCTGGAACTGAAACCAGGGATTCTGTTCTCCTGCAAGTGACCATAGCCAGCAGCCCATAACCCTGTCCCTTTGTTACCACACTCACCAGGCACGTGCTAGCTCCCAGGACCCAGTGGTCAGCACTGCTGTTCTTGGCATCCCTTGACAGTGGAAGGTCTTTCAATATTCTACTCAGACATCAACCCCCACATTATCCTTGAGGTGGTTTGAGTAAGGTCCTCATTGTCTGGCACCTTACCGCATTTCCAATGCGCTGGCCATGTTGCTTGAATGCAAAATGTGCATTTGCCAAAAAGACTATTTTATGGAGAACTCACACAGGGCAAGCATTCACACAGTGAGAAGAAGAAGTGATACAAAGACACTCTCAGGGTCTCTCGCAAAAACTTTAGAATTGAGACACTGGGAGACAATGGGAGACACTGGCACAGCACAGTTCAGCATGCCCACATCAGAGAAGGTGCTATGCTCTATGAGCAAAGCAGAATTGAAATAGCTCAAAGGAAACACAGGATGTGCAAATTGAGAGAACATTCCAAATATTCACATGGACTATTTGTGCCCAACCTGTGGTAGAGCATTCCAAGTTCTTAATGCTCTGATCAGCCACAGTCAAACACATTGAAACTTTAGTATAGTGATGTCATTTTGGTCTTCTTCTAGAACAAAGGACAACAACCAACCTGTCCTAGAGTTGAAAGTCCCTGAGGCTGAGACTGCCTCCCAGTCCAGCTGACCCCAGGACTTATCGTTTGTTGATTCAGTGGAGGTAGCCTAGAGGTGTCTTCACTTCACTTAGGCCAAATATCCACACCTGGAGGTCAAGTCTTTCCTAAAATCTCAAGTTGTCTTCACTTTGAGGCAATAATCTGTCTTTTTTTTTTTTTTTTGTGGAGGAAATTTGGAGAGCCTACAACTTTCTGACTTACTCCATTATGATCCCAGAATCCTCTGAAAGAGATTGATTTTTGATATGGTGCTGAGAGGTAGCTAGATGGTCCAGTGACTAGCACACTGGGCTTGGAGTTAGGAAGACTCATCTTCATGAATTCAAATCTGGCCTCAGATACTTACTAGTTGTATGACCCTGGGTAAGTCACTTAATCAGTATCTTTGCTAAGAAAACTCCACATAAGGTTACCAAGAGTTGGACACAGTGAAAACAATGAACAACATAGAGACTGATTTTCAATATGCCACTGAGGTGGCTATGAGAGTGTGTCCAAAAGATTTCCAAGGGGGCAACTAGGCAAGAGATGGACCTCATCCCATCTCTGACCCAAAGCCGCCATGAAGCTTAGTGCGCAGTCATACTGTTGCTCAGAAAAAGGTGTAGCAATGAGGGCAGTGCTGAGTATGGTTAATCCACTAATGCATAATGCCTCATCAGATGAGATATGAAGATTCAAATCCTAGAGCAGGCACTTAATAGTTGTGTGATATAAAGCAATAGCTTAACCTCTCAGAGTCTCCTCATCTGAAAAATAGAGGAGTTTGTTAGAGACAACAGGAAGCCCCTATGGTATGGGAGTGACATCATCAGATCTATGCTTTAGGAATATTAATTAGGAAGCTATTTGGAAGAATGAATGGAGGCTTTGTCCCTTATTAAAGGGAATTCAGGGATAAGCCAAAAAGGAGAAGTTTTAGGTCTGGGAAAGTTCCAGAACCCCTGTAATCATGGATTCTGATAGAATATCACTCTCATTATATGTCAAACTCTCCCTGCTGACTCAAACAGGAAAAATTCCTGATGAGTCAATTTTTGCCTTATATCCAATAAAACTGAGATGCTAGAGGTTCCTGAGAAGTGAATAGCAAATTAGTATTACTAAAGTCCCTCTTGTATAGATATCACATTTCAAGAAATTATAAAAGAAAACTGCTCCAATATCTTAATTCAAAGGGTGAAATAGAAACTGAAAGAATCCACTGATCTCCTGAAGGTGATCCAAAATGAGGACTCCCAGAATTATTTATAGCCAACTTCCAGAACTCCCAGGTTGAGGAGAAAATATTGTAAGCAGACAGAAGGAAACAATTAAAATATCATGGAGCCACAGTCAGGATCACACAAGATTTAGCAGCCTCTATATTGTGGAGGATAAAGGAGCTAGGATTACAACCAAGTGTCACCTACCTAGCAAAACTGAATATAATCCTTTGGTGGGGGGAAATGGATATTTGATGAAATAGACAACTTTGAAGCATTACCTAATGAAAAGAACACAGCTAAATAGAAAATTTGACTTTCAAATATAAGACTCAAGAGAATCATAAAAAAGTAAATATGAAAGATATATCAAAAGGCAATCAACTAGGTTAACGTTTACATTCCTAGGTGGGAAGATGATGATTGTAGCTTCTAAAAATTTTTTAGTATTAGGGCAGTTAGAAGGATTATACATAGATTTTGAGGGCCAGGATGGAGTGTGGTTGACAACTTCAGGATAGACCTTCGGGAAACTGTTCTTTGAGACTGCTCATTATCATCCAGAATGGCTCTTCATGCCCCCCTGACATTCCTGTCTCCTTGAGACAAACAAGAGAACCACAGAATACAAGGGATATGTAAAATAGATGCCCTCTAGGCTAACAGTCTTTAAGACAATAAGACTGGCCAAATCACTAGGACAGGAGATGAGCAGTATGTCAAGTAGACTTGCAGTTTCTGTCTATAAATACCCTGAGCCTTGGATCAATAAACGGAGTTGGCCTATCTTCTTCCACCTTCCCGTGTATCTTTCTTCTTCACCACATCATTGAGCCATGTGGGGACGCAGGCCATCCGCCACACATAGATAGAGGGCATCTCTATGAGGTGACTATGAAGGGATTAAAAAAATAAAATTAAGTAGTGAGAAAGAGAAATGCACTGGAGATATAGGGAAGGAACTACATAAGCACAACTACAAAACACTTTTCATACAAATAAAATTAGATCTAAACAATTCTGAAGAAATATTAACTGCTCATGGATAGGCTGAGCTTAATTTACTGATTCAGTGCAATAGCAATCAAATTACCAAAAAGTCGTTTTATAGCTAGAAAAAGTAATAGCAAAATTCATCTGAATGAACAAAAGGTCAGAAAATTAAGGAAATCAATGAAAAAAATGTGAGGGAAAGTAGCAGATTTCAAATTGTATTACAAAACAATAATCATCAAAATATTCTGGTATGGCTTAGAAAAAGAGTGGTGGAGCAGTGAAATTGAGTGGGCGCATAATACACAGTAGTAAGTGGCCATGTTTATTTAGTGTTTGACAAACCCAAAGGTCCAAGATTTGGTGACACAAAATCACTATTTGACAAAAATAGCCAGGGAAAACTGGAAAGTAATTTGGCAGAAACTAGGTGTAGACCAATATCTAATACCATATATCAAGATGAGGTCAAAATAAGCCCATGAATTAGACATAAAGGGTGATACCCTAAGCAAAAGAGGAGAGCATGGAATAGTTTACCTGTCAGATCTATGGATAATGGAAAAATCTGAGACGAAACAAGAGATAGAGATCATCATATACATACTTTGATTACATCAAAGTAAATAGCTTTTCCACAAGCAAAACCAATGCAACTAATATTAGAATGGAAGTTAGAAACTGAAGAAAAAAATCGTTACAACCATTTTCTCTGATGAAGGCCTCATTTTTCAAATATATGGAGAACTCAGTCGAATTTTTAAGACTAGGAGTCAATGCCCAATTGATAAATGGTCAAAGGATATTTTCAGGAAAAAAACCCCAAAGCTATCTATGATCATATGAAAAAGCACTCTAAATCAGTGTTAATTAGAGAAATACAAATTAAAACGGCTCTGAGATGTCACCTCATAAATATGAGATTGGCTAATATGACAGAAAAAGAAAATGAGAAACAATAGGGGCACTAATGAACTTTTGGTCAAGTTGTCAACTGATCCAAACATTCTGGAGGGCCAAAGGCCATAAAGCTGTGCATACCTTTTATTCTAGCAATACTATAAGGGGGACAGCTAGGTGGTGCAGTGGATAGAGCACCAGTGCAGGAGTCAGGAGGACCTGAGTTCAAATGTCACCTCAGATACTTGACACTCATTACCTGTGTGACCTTGAACAAGTCACTTAACCCCAATTGCCTCATCCTGGGTCATCTCCAGTCATCCTGATGAATATCTGGTCACTGGATTCAGATGGCTCTGGAGGAGAAGTGAGGCTGCTGACCTGCACAGCCCTCACTCACTCAAAACAAAGTCAAGTGCAAGTCATGTCATCATTTCTCTGATGGCATGGTCTTCTTTGGCAATGAAGGATGAATGAATACACACACACACACACACACACACACACACACCACTACAAGGACTGTATTGCAAAGAGATTTTTTAAAAAAGAAAAAGGACCCATTTGTGTGTACAAAAATATTTATAACAGGTATTTTTGTGGTTACAAAGAATCAGAAAATGAGAGGATGCTTTTTCTGCATCCACTGACATAATCATAAGATGTTATTACTTTTGTAATTGATGTTATCAATTATACTAATAGTTTTTCTGATGTTAAATCATCCCTGCATTTCTGGTATACATCCAGCTTGATCATAATGTATAATCTTTGTAATATATTGTTGATTGTTATAATCATTTAGCTAGTATTTTATTTAGGATTTTTGCATCCCTATTCATTAAAGGAAATTAGTCTATAATTTTCTTTCTCTGATTTTATTCTTCCTAGTTTAGGTTTCATTATCGTGTTTATAATCGTGATCATAAGAGGAGTTTGGTTGAAACCCTTCTTTGCCTATTATTCCAAATCACTTCTATTTTATTGGAATTTGTTGATTTTTAAATGTTTGATAGATTTCAAATCTAGTTTGATAGAATTCACATCTGATAAATCCATTTGGTACTGGTGCTTTTATTTTTTAGAAGCTCATTTATGGTGTGTGCAATTTCTTTTTTAAAAATAGGTCACTTTATATATGCTATTTCCTATTCTGCTAATCTGAGTCATTTATAAATGTTTGTAAATTTTTAAATATTTGTAAATATTTTTAAATATTTGTAAATATTTTTCCATTTCACTTAAATTGTTAATTTTTTTTGGGGGGGGCATATAATTGGCCAAAATAAATCTTTATAATTGCTTTAGTTTCATCTTTGTTAGTGGTATATTCATGCTTTTCATTTTTAATACTAATGATTTGGTTTTCTTCTCTCTCTTTAAAAATCAAATTAACCCATGGTTTATCTATTTTTTAGCTTTTTTCCTGAAATTAACTTCTAGTTGTATTTATTAATTCAGTGTTTTTTTTAACTTTCAATTTTATTAATCTGACTTTTAATTTTTATAATATCAACAGTATTTAATTGAGGATGCTAATTTGTTCTTCTGGTTTTTTTAAAATTCCACAACTAATTCCTTGGTCTGTTCCTTCTCTATTTTATTGATGTAAACATTTAGAGATATAAATTTTCCTCTGACCACTGCTTTTTACTATATCCCATAGGTTTTGATAGATTGTCTCATTATTGTTATTTTCTTTAATGAAATTGTTTCTATGATTTGTTCTTCGATCCACTCATTCTTATGATTAGTTTGCTTAATCTCCAATTGGTTTTTATCTATGTTTCCATGGTATTTTATGAAATATAATTTTTATTTCATTATGATCTGAAAAGGATACTTTCAATATTTCTGCTTTTATTTATAACATTTTTATACCCTAACATATGGTTAATCTTTGTAAAGGTACCATAAACCACTAAGAAAAAGGTGTATTCCTTTCTATTTCCATTGAATGTTTTCCAGAAATCTATCTGACATTTTTGTTATTTAATTTTTGAATAGATTTATCTAGTTCTGAAAGGGGAAGGTTAAGGCCTCCCCCCACTATTATAGTACTACTTTCTATTTCTACCTGTAATTCATTCAATTTCTCTTTTAAAAATTTAGATACTATAGTATTTGGTGCATATAGGTTCGATATGGATATTGCTTCATTATCAACAGTACTTTTTATCAAAATGTAGTTATCCTGTTTAGCTTCTTAAATTGTTTATTTTAGCCATAACTATCTGAGACCCTGCCTTTTTTTTTTGCATCAGCTGAAGAATAATAAATACTCTGACCCTCCATTTTAACTGTGTCTCTTATTCTTAAATGTGTTTCTTGTAAAGAACATATTGTTGACTTGTATGTAATCACTTTTTGTTTAGAGTAAAAAAACTGACAAATCTGCTTGGAAGGGGGAAAAGACACTGCTTTGTGCTGTTATTTTTTATTTAATTTGAACCAGAACCCTTGATACTGTAGGGGGGCTTTGTAAGAGAATCTCTGGTACCAAACAATGTTGTGTATTCTTTTGTACGGAAATATTTAAGGTGGGACAGTCCAAAGTGTAATGAATAACTTCCTGACCAACACTTTTACATTGGTGACACACTTAATAATAACCTGACTTTGATGTACTGCAATAAAGCAGGGAACTGTTTAAAAAAAAGAACATGTTGTTGGATTCTGATTTTTAATCCATTCTGCTGTTTGTTTCCATCTTATGGTTGAATATTCCATTTACATTCAAAGTTATAATTATTATTTGTGAATTTTCCTCCATCTTATTTTTACTCAGTACTGTCCTTTTTAGTCTCTTTTCACTCAATCCCAGTTATCTTATCTTCTTCCCTTCCCTTTCTTTTCCTTATTCTACCCACCCCTCTGAGAATCCCCCCACTTATCTTTCCCTCCACCCTCCTAAGTCTTAACCATACTCCCTTCTAAAAGTCCCTCCCATATCTTCTCCCCTCACCCTTCTAAAACTTAATCTACATATCATCTTACTAAAAGTACCTCCCCAACCCTGTTCCTCAATCCTCCCATCTCTCTACACCTTTCCAGATGAATGTGCTGTTTCCTCTTCAACTCAGAGCCCCTGAGGATAAGGTTCCAACATTACCAGCTCTGCACTCCAACCTATTTCCTCTGTATCAGTTCTTCCTTTCACAACCCATTTTTATAAGACAATTGCTCCTTTTTACCTTTTCCTACCCAGTTTTGCTTTTTAGAATTGCTCCACAGCAGCATACCTGATAGCAAATCTCACAGTATAATAAACACTCTATTCAGAACTAAACCTTATAACATAGAACTAAAGCATAATAACAAAACAGCTTATTACTGAGGTCACACAACATATATCATTTCATTTAGTATTTATTCCATCTCTAGGTCACAGTAAATTACAATCCCTCAATCCAAAGCCAGTGTCCAAGTATAGTCCTTTCATCTTGACTCAAGGCTGACTTCCAAGCCCAGTGGCCAAGCACTCTGGCTCCTGCCTGGGTTCACACTCAGGCAGCTCTCCACTCCTGCTCCTTGTCTCAGCTCATGGGGGAAGGGATTGCTCCATTCTAAGCTCTTCCTGCTTTTGCCTGAATCTACACTCCAGGGGCTCCTGCCCTAAACTTCTTTATCTGGAAAAACAAAGCTTACCTTTCACACGTATTACCAGCACTACCATCTCAATTCACTTCCCCAGCCTGGAGGCTCCTTCAGTGAGTCTCTGCTGCTGCTGCTGTGTGTCCATTCCCCCAACATTTCAGTGCTCAAAGCTCAATGTTCATCTTCTTCCTCTGGGTTCACATAGCAGGTTGGGGCAGGGAGGGCTTTAAACAATGGCTACCCAGAGTCTTCTTGCAGTAGTACATCGAGAGTTCTCAGGTGAAGTATTTTTCCCATGAGTGAGCCCCAAGGTGATATCAAGCTTCCAGCTCATATATGGTTTTACTTGGCATCTGATTAGCTAAAGCCCATAGTGTGTAGCCCATGTGCATCATTTGATTGGCTGAGTGCATGTGTGCATAGCCCATGTGTGTAGCACTGGAACTTCACATCTGATAGGACCAGTGCCCAAAGGCATGAGAACTCTGCATCTCAGCATCTAATTGGCTTAGTGCTGGAAGGAAGGAAAGCTGAGCCTCAGCACCAGCTGTGTCAAGTTGTGGATTACCAAGGATTAATCCTTCAAATGTTTACAATTTAGTCTGAGGCTGGGAAACTGAATTCCAAAAAAGAAAAACAGCAAAAATTCCATCTTGCTTGCCTTCACAACATCATACACAACTCAGCCCCAATCTTTCTTCCAAACTACCCTAGTAATGATGACAATTTTGAGAATATTGATAACATTTTCATGCATAAGAAGTGTTAGAGACACACTTGACACACAAGAGGGTATCAAGGAAAATTCATTAAAATAAAGTTCAGAGGAGGAAAGGCCTTTACATTCATTTCCTTGAATGGACAGGTAACTTCCAGTAAGGCTACAGGAACATTACAACTTGTTCAGATCAATGGAAGCTTCTTATACTGTTCTGAATTTTGAACCTCCTGCGACACAGTCCATTGCCACATGACTTCATGTTCTCTTCTCTGATAGGCTTTCCCTCAAACAGCTCATCAAGCCTGCGAACAAGTTTCTGACCCCTACCTAGCTGTGCTAAATCACAGGTCTGTGGATACAGAACTTCCTTGTTTCCCACATAAGAGGTTTGACCTTAATGAATCCCTTATAATTAATTTTTAAAGTTTTCTTTATATATCTTCTGGATCTTTTATATCACATTTTCCCTTGAGTTCTGATATTTTTGTCACAAATACTTGAAAGACATTCTAATATTTCACTTTGTGCTATTCTCAATAAAGTATCCTTTTGTAAAAGGTAACTAATATTATTAATTGGTTAAAGTGGCAATCATCACTGGGTTAAATGGAAGATGTTTATAGTAATTGTGATATTGGGAAGAACATTGTGGAATGGAGGTGTTTCAAACCAACAGCATTTTAAATATATTCCTAACTACTCATGGTTACCTCTAGAACCCTCAGGAGGAGATTTGTATAACTAGCCTTGAACTAGGGGAACTGACTTGTTTGGCTGTCCCCCATGCCTGGAATACTCTCCCTCCTCATCTCTACCTACTGCTCTCCCTAGATTTCTTTAAATTCAGCTAAAATTCCATCTTCCACAAGAAGCCTGTCCCAATCTCTCTTAATTCTAGTGCCTTCCTTCTCATAATTATTTCCTGTTTATTCTGTATATAGCTTGGTTTGTACATTTTTTTTGCTTCATGTCTCTCCCACGAGATTGTGAGCTCCTTGAGGTCAGAGACTGTCATTTACCTCTTTGTGTATTCCCAGTGATTAATTAGCACAATACCTGACATATAGTGGGAGATTAAACGTTTGACTGACTGAGAAGGAGACTTGTGTATGAGTGAAAAGACCCTCCAGAGTGATAGATGTGGCTACACTATGCTCATATGGGACAATGTCTCTAACTGACTCAGTAAAGTTACAGCCCTCAGAAGACAGAGCAATAACTTTACCTGAAATTATATTGGGATTGGCAGGTTCTGAAGCAAATTGGTACAAAGAAATTGCGTTTGGAAATAATAAACACAAACAAAAGGGTGATGGTTTTCATGGATTCTAAAAAAGAGGAACCAAGCACAAGCATATATTAATATTTCTTCATCATTGTTCCATAGGGGCAGGATGCTAGAATAGGAAAGGCATCAAATTTGTAATCAAGGAAACTGGGTTCAATCAGGTATTCTGCTTACAGGCTTAAGACCCTGTGCATCTCTCTGTGCCTCCCCTCTTTCACCTATGAATCTTTAAGTTTGATTCAATTAGCTTTAATGTCACCTCCAGCACTAAATTCTATAATCTTAAGATTCTAATGACTAATAACAATTACTAAACAGAAATATCCATAGACCAAAGAAGGACAATTCCTCTAGCAATCACAGAGAGGAATTTCCCCAAAGAATATCCCACTACTTTTTTTTGCAGTAGCAAAGAATCAGAAATAAAAGTTTCCCATTAATTGGGGAATAGTTAAATATACAGTGGATGATGAATTTATAGAATATTACTGTGCTAAAAGAAACAATGGTGAGAAGGGAATTACGATTTTCATATTAATTGATACTATATATATGCACATGTACATATAGATATGTGTATATATATATGTATATATATATACACACACACACTAATAGATGAGATTTTTCAGAATTGCCTCTCCTGTGAGTCAGACTTACAATGCAGCTTGAAATGATTAATCAACCCCTTGATACCATTCTCACAATCACCACTTTCTTGTGTCTGTGTATCTTAAATGAAGTGAATCAAAGATTGTAGAACCTGTTCTCATCATAGAGCTCCAGTTCTGTGCCCTGGGGTGGGGTGGTAGGATGGTGGTCATGGACCTCCAAAAACTTGACTCCAGAATTGTTGTATTGTGGGATTTGTGAGTTTGTCATAGGAAACCACTCTGGCCTGGGGAACAATTGTTTGTAACCCACCTTCTTGTTTCCCTTCCCATTATGTAATCTCTGTCTTCAATTCAGCAAGGTGGAATTCTGATCAGGAGAATTTCTAACTTGCAAATCTGTTTCTCATAACGAAATTAATTAATCAAAGGTTACCTGATTACTGGCACTTTGTCTCTGGCCTGCTGTTTCATCATTCTCAGGTTAGAGAATGGCTCAGCAAAGTCCTGTTAACAATGACCATGATGAATCCAGAGAAGCTTGAAAATACATGAGCTGATACAGAGGGGAAGTGAGCAGCAGTAGGAAAACTAAATATATGTGTGTATATATATATTATATATATGGTTTTACATATTATATATTTAATATTATATATTATATATATTTAATATATATTTTAACTTACCAAAGTAAATGGGAATAACACCCACTACAAGGCAATTAAAACTGAATGATATGAAATAAAGAATAACAAGTTTGGTTTGAGAAAGAGAACAAGAGGTCAGTATTCACAGGTGTGGAACATGAGATAGGATATTGGGTTTTATTCCAATGTAAGTGATGGTTTTGATGAATTTCTTTTCCTCTTTCTTCCTTTGTTTCTTTCTTTTTTGATGAATTTGTCTGAAGGGTTTATTCTCAGGCAGGGGGAGAGGGGAAGAAGATTTGGAGACAAGGAAATTTAGGTGATGAAAACACAAAAGATATCAATAAAAATATCATTTTAAAAAAAGAACCTGCTATATTTGACCGAATCCCAAATTCACCAAAAATCTTCTGATTTGTAATTTTCTCTCGTCAATGAAACTGCTCCTGGAATTGTCAACCCTGAGGATCCGCATTTGTTTTCTTACCGCAGCAATCCCCCCATTCGAAATCAATTGTCATTCTACTTTAGCAATTAGTCTCTAGTGAGTTTTGGAATCATCACCCCCAAGGCCCAATTACTGCTGATTTAGGCTGCTCAAATTCAGGTTTTTAACCTGGAAAGCTGAGCCCCAGGCCCTAGATCAGTGATGAGGCTGCTAAGATTGAGACACGCTATGAGGCTCAGACTGAGCAACCAGACAACCAGTTAGCCTTTCTCTTTCCTTAATGAGTCTTTCCCGGAAGCACTGAGGTGGTTGGGGCAAAGTTGCCCCAAAGAGCAGAAGGCAGTCCTGCTCTCCTGACCTTCTGAGGCTGACTCTATGGCTCCCCTGTGCACTGAGTAAAGCTATCATTTAGATCCTGGGATAAAGCTAAGCAGGGCAGCCCCCATCTGCTTATGCTCATCTGTACTATACTTAGGATCATCATGGAAATGTGGATTTAGTGCTTAAAGAGAACTTAGAGATTAAAAAATCCAAATTCCTTATTTTATGGTTGAGGAAACTGAGGTCCAGGGAGGCCCAGTGACTTGAGGTCACACAGCTTGCAAATGTCTGGGATAGGATTTGAATTCATACCTTCCTAGTCCAAAACTCGACCCATATGAAATTGCCCATTCTTTTCATACCAGCCCAAGCCCAACTTTCCTTTGTTCTCCTTCCACCACATGCTGCAGATAGATGATATTTGTAAGAAAAAAGACAATGTGGGGGAGGAGCCAAAATGGCAGAGTAGAAAGACTCATGTATGCTAGCTCTGAATCCACAGCCTATAAATTTCCTGTAAAAAGAACTCCCCACAAATTCTGGAGTACTGCAAGCCATGCACCAACGCAGTGGAAAAGATTTCCGTTCCAGAGAGCCCTGGAAAGCCGACCCCAAAGGTCCGTCACGCTCTGGACACGGAGCCCAACCCTGTGTTGCCCTGGCCGCGCTGCCCCAGAGGAGCAGATCCGAGCAGGCTTCCGGGATGGAACATCTGGCGGCTGCAAAGGTCCCTCCACCCACAGGCGCTACAGGTCACTGACAGAGACTTCTGGGCTGGCCGAGGGGGAGCGGGGTGTCTCCGTGGCTCGGGCCCCCTTGGGAGGCAGCAGCAGAGGGAGCGGCGGGAGCAGTGGTGGCCTGGGACTCCCGGAGCAGGAGGCAGGAGCTCAGGGCCATTACTGAAGGTCTCTACATAAAGCTCCTGAGGGAACTGAGCCTGGGAGGTGGCCCTGCCCCCACCTGAGCACCAGAACTTAAGCTCACATTGAATAGCAGCCCCGCCCATCCCTGAAAGCCCTGAGGCTGTGAAGTAGCATGTGAATCTCAGACCCCAAGCACTAACTGGGCGGATCTAGGCAGGGGTGGAGAGGAATCTCAGAAGTCAAGTAACTGGCTGGGAAAATGCCCAGAAAAGGGAAGAAAAGTAAGACCATAGAAGGCTACTTTCTTGGGGAACAGATGATGTTTCTGCCTTTCATTTCTGATGAGGAGGAACAATGCTTACCATCAGGGAAAGACATAGAAGTCAAGGCCTCTGTACCCCAAACACCCAAAACAGATATCCAATGGGCTCAGGGGATGGAAGAGCTCAGAAAGGATTTTGAAAATCAAGTTAGACAGGTGGAGGAAAAACTGGAAAGAGAAATGAGAGAGATGCAAGAAAAGCATGAAAAACAGGTCAATGCCTTGGTAAAGGAGACCCCAAAAAATGCTGAAGAAAATAACACCTTGAAAAATAGGCTCACTCAATCGGTAAAAGAGCTGCAAAAAGCCAATGAGGAGAAGAATGCTTTGAAAAGCAGAATTAGCCAAATGGAAAAAGCGGTTCAAAAGCTCACTGAAGAAAATAGTTCTCTTAAGATTAGAATGGAACAGATGGAGTCTAATGACTTTCTGAGAAACCAAGAAATCATAAAACAAAAACCAAAAGAATGAAAAAATGGAAGAGAATATGAAATATCTCATGGGAAAAACAACTGACCTGGAAAATAGATCCAGGAGAGACAATTTAAAAATTGTGGGACTAGTGAAAGCCATGATCAAAAAAAGAGCCTAGACATCATCTTTCATGAAATTATCAAGGAAAACTGCCCTGAGATTCTAGAACCAGAGGGCAAAATAAGTATTGAAGGAATCCATCAATCACTACCTGAAAGAGATCCAAAAAGAAAAACTCCTAGGAACATTGTGGCCAAATTCCAGAGTTCCCAGGTCAAGGAGAAAATATTGCAAGCAGCTAGAAAGAAACAATTCCAGTATTGTGGAAATACAATCAGGATAACACAAGATCTAGCAGCTTCTACATTAAGGGATGGAAGGGTGTGGAATAGGATATTCCAGAAGTCAAAGGAACTAGGACTCAAACCAAGAATCACCTACCCAGCAAAACTGAGTATAATACCTCAGGGGAAAATATGGTCTTTCAATGTAGCAGAGGACTTTCAAGCATTCTTGATGAAAAGACCAGAGCTGAAAAGAAAATCTGACTTTCAAACACAAGAATGAGAAGAAGCATGAAAAAGTAAACAGCAAAGAGAAGTCATAAGGGACTTACCAAAGGTGAACTGTTTACATTCCTACATGGAAAGACAATATTTGTAACTTTTAAAACTTTTCAGTATCTGGGTAGTTGGTGGGACCACACACAGACGTACACACACACGCACACACACACACACACATACATGCCTGCACAACCACACACATACACACATGCATGCACACACAGAGACAGAGAGCACAGAGTGCATTGAATAGGATGGGACCATATCTTAAAAGAAATTAAGGTAAATGGTGAGAGAGAAATGTAGTGGGAGGAGAGAGGGCGCAATTGAATGGGGTAAATTATATCTTATTCAAGAGGCAAGCAGGAGACTTTTTAGTGGAGGGAAAAAGAGGAGAGCTGAGAAAAAAACATGAAGTTTACCCTTATCACATTCGACTAAAGGAAGGAGTAAAATGCACACTCATTTTGGTATGAAAACCGATCTTACAGTACAGGAAAGTGGGGGAGAAGGAGATTAGCAGGGAGGGAGGGATGATGAAAGGGAGGGCAATGGGAGAAGAGAGCAATTTGAAGTCAACACTCGGGAGGGACAGGATCAAAAGACAGAATAGAAACAATGGGAGGCAGAATAGGATGAAGGGAAATACAGTTAGTCTTACATAACACTACTGTTATCGAAGTCATTTGCAAAACTATACAGATATGGCCTATATTGAATTGCCTTCCTTCCCAAAGGGAATGGGTGGGGAGAGAGGGATGGGGAGAATTTGGAACTCAAAGTTTTAGGAACAACTGTTGAGTATTGTTGTTGCTACTAGGAAATAAGAAATACAGTTAATGGGGAATAGAAAGTCATCTGGCCCTACAGGACAAAAGAGAAGATGGGGACAAGAGAAGGGAGGGATGATAGAAGAGAGGGCAGATTGGTGATAGGGAAAATTACAATGCTCGGTGTATTGGGGTAAGGGGAGAGGATAAATGGGGAGAAAATTTGGAACCCAAAATTTTTTGAAAATGAATGTAAAAAGTTAAATAAATAAATTTATATTTAAAAAAAAAAGAAAAAAGACAATGTACAAATTCAAACACACAGGGTAAGGCACTTAGCAGCATTCTGAGCTGACTAGCTGTGTGACCCTGGACAAATCACTTAACCTCATTTACTTTAGTTTCTTCATCTGCACAGTGACTTGGAAAACAAAAGGCAAAACATTCCAGGATCTCTGCCAAGAAAATCCCCAATGGAATCATGAAGAGTTGGCCATTGCTGAACATCAACAAGGCTTTGAAGAGCTCCCCAAATCATTCAGAAACCCTGCTGGTCTTTACACCACATGTTAGAAGGCTTCATTACAGCACACTGCCCCAGGAGGGCTCCAGAGTTCCCTGGTTAAAGTCACTCCCTGAGCAATGTGAAGGTTAAATAGCTTTTGGCTTTGGAAACAAAAGTGAAAGAAACATCTCAGATTGCTTTACGAGGTCGGTGGAGAAGACAGTTTCTCCCCCTCTGGGAGAAGGTGAGCCTGGTTAGGGACTGGGGAATGGCTGAGGATCTGGGAAGAGATTGGATGAGTTAGAGGAGTCAGGGGAAGGATGACTGGAAGAAAAAGGGCAGGAATTTTGCGTTTGGGGATGGGTCAGTTTAATGCACATTTTTGGTTAATTTGTCATTCTACCTCTTCCTATCTCATAGTTTTCTTTCACTGTACATTAATGAAGTGAATGGTCCATCTTACAATGACTTTTAGAAAAAATATTCCCTCCATGATTACCTTTCCCTTGAATGATTTTTCTAGCACTGTACACATTCCCTGGTGCCTTACATGGATGATATTTATGGAACTTTGGACTAGGAAGATATAGATTCAAATCCTACCTCAGACATTTGCAAACTGTGCATCCTCAAGTCACCGGGCCTCCCTGGGCCACAGTTCCCTCATTTATAAAATAAGGGATTTGGATTTAATAGTCTGTAAGGCCCTATAAAGCACTAGATCTGTGTTTCCATGATGATCCTAAGTATGGTACAGATGAGTAGTAGAGCACAGGGACTGCCTTGCTCATCTTTATCCCAGAATCTAAATGGTAGCTTTACTCAGTGTACAGGGGAGCCACAGAGCTTCCATTTCCTTGAATATCCATTTTTTACCCTGAAGGATTATATTCACTTTTGCTGGATAGGTTGTTGTTCATTGTAATTCTAGCTCTTTTGCTTTACAGAATATCATATTGTAAGCCCTCTGCTCTTTTTTTTAAATGAAAATGCTAAATCTTCTGTGTTCCTCATAGCTGCATGATATTTGAATTGTTTCTTTCTGGCTGCTTGAAATATTTTCTTGGTTTATGGGCTTTGGAATTTGGCTATAATATTCCTAGGAGTTTTAATTTTGGATTTCTTTCAAGAGGCAACCTGTGAATTCTTTCAATTTCTATTTTACCCTCTGAACCTAAGATATCAAGTAATGTTCCTTATAATTTCCTGAAAAATGATGTCTAGACTCTTTTTTAAAATTATGACTTTCAGGGAATCCAGTATTTCTTAAATATTTTTTTCTTGATCTATTTTCCAGGTCAGTTTTTTTTTCCAATGAAATATCTTCCATTTTCTTCTACTTTTTTTTCATTCTTTTGACTTTGTTTTATTGTGTTTTGAAGTCTCATGGAGTCATTAGCTCCCATTTGCTCAATTCTAATTTTTCAGGAATTATTTTCTCAGTGATCTTTTGCACCCCCCATCATTTAGCCAATTCTCCTTTTTAAAGAGTTCTTTACTTCAGTGAATTTTTGTATTCCCTTTTCCATTTAACCTATTCTGCTTTCAAAGCCACTTTTTTCCTTCACTGAATTTTTATACCTCTTGTACCATTAGACCAATATTTTTTAAGGTATTATTTTCTTCAGTATTTTTTTTTGTGCCTCTTTTACCAAGCAGTTAATTCTTTATAATTTTCTTGCATCACTTTCATTTCTTTTTTGAATTTTTCCTCTCCTACTCTTATCTTTCTTTAACTTCATTGGACTTGGGTCCAATTAGCACTTTTGTTTGAGGCTTTGTGGGTATTTTCATAGTATTTTCCTCCAAGTCTATGTCTTGGTCTTTCCTACCAGCATAGCAGTGTTAACAGGATTTTGCTGAGCCCGTCTCTAACCTGAAAATGATGAAAGAGTAGGCCAGAGACAAAGTATCAATAATCAAGCAGCAGTTGAACTAATTAGTTTTGTTATGAGGAGCAGATTTACAAAGTTTGTTTCATTAACTTGAGGCACATCCTTGGGCAAACTGATGTAACATCAGTGAGAAGAGTGGATGTATACAGGGTACATCCCTGCTGGGTAGGGTGCAATATGTGGCCAAGACATGTGAATCTGAGGGAGGACTCATTGCTCTGACACTGCAAGCCCACTATCTTCTAGTGATACCTTGTGCTGGTCCTGCTTAGACTGTTACTTGTTGGTTCTGTAGACTCTGCTGTCTCCTACTTCTGGCTCAGCTCAAAACTTTGACTATTTCTTCCTTAAGGCAAGAGCAGATGCCTCTATTTTCTTTTAGCTTAAAGCTAAATCATTTTTCCTAGTTCTTTTGGAAAAGGCAGAATCCCTTGTTTGGGACCATCACAAAGCCTTCCCTTATGTTTTTCAGTTTTATCCCCGTACAATGTCTTGGTTAGAAACTTCTCCTCCCTCCTATATGCCTTATTCACATTACTCAGCCCCAAGTGACTAGCTCAGGGGTCAGCAATCTTCAGCCTGGGCACTCTTTTTGTATCATCCCTAACATTGGTTTCATATTTATAAATAAAGTGTTACTGAATTTGAAATTACAAAAGCTTAAAGAGGGAGTGGCCAACCTGGTGGTAGTTTGCCCAACCCTACTCTAGAACAAAGTCCTCAGTCAAAGTCCTCAGTCATTTTCTTTGGACTCCTCTTTGTGATTCAGGGTCTTAGATCTTTCAGTTAGAGACCTCATCCTAGTTTATGGGAAGTATTACTTTTATCTCCTAATTCTAATCTTTACATGCTAGAGCATAAGTTAGGTAAGGGTTACTTAGAGCTATGTATTGACTATCTCTAACCGAGAGTAAAGATTTTTCCAGTTTTTGAATCCTAAGGCCCTTCTGTTTTCTCATGTAGATGAGTGGGTGGAGAAAAGGAACTGAGATAGTTGGAATCCCAAGGAGAAATCAGGCTTCAGCCATTCAATCACATTTCAGGTCTTTTGATCCTCAGACTTACATAAGACTCTTACATCTTGCCAATTCAATGAATCTCAGGTAGGCATTAGCAACACCCCTCTCTAGATTTATTCCACATTACTTTCCTTTAGTCTGTCTGTTAAAAAGCCAAACTGATTTCTGTATTCTTTCTCATAGATCTCCTCTGGGCTGATTGTTCCCCTTACTTGCAATGCATTCCCTCCTTACTTCCCCCTCTCAGAGGTCTTCATTTCCATCAAGATAGCTCAAACATTGCCTTCTACATGAAGTCTTTCCCAAGGCTCTTTTCTGTTCATGACTTTCCCAATTAACCAGTATTTAATTTGACACCTATTATCTATTTTGTATATCCTTATATGTGGACCTGGCTCTGGCTAGAATGTAAGTTTTCTTTTTGTTACTCTACCTCCTCTATTGATGCTTATTACTGCTTAAAGAATATTTGCTAATTAATTGCAGTAGAGAAGCAGCTACTGTTTTGAAAGAGGCTATCCCTTTCCCCCTCAGGAATAATTCTAATTAAAATATATTTGCCTATTTTTATTATCTTCCCCATTTACTAGATTGTACGATCCTCCAGGGCATGACTGTATCTTGTTTCATCTTTGTATCCCATTGCATTGTACAGGGTGTTCCAAAATCTTAGGGCAGTTTTAAGCCTTTGTAGCTATTAAAAGCTCAAAACTCCCTCAAACCTTTTGGGACACCATGTACATTGCATTGCAAAGAGTATGTGCTTAATAATGATTTTTTGAGTATAATTAAAATGAATTGGGTTTCCTTTCCTGTGGACTCCAGTTCCACCAACGAAATGATTAATATCGATTTGGTTTCCCCAAAAGCTTCCTTTTAGAGAATATACTGCACAGCTGATTTGAGCATCCTAGGTCACTTGAGCATGCACTAGGCTATCATGGGTCTTGGTACACTGCAGGGGGTTGGCCAGCATCCCTGTGTGGTTCAATGAAATGGTGATGAAGAAAAGAACAACGGGTCAGGTGGGGATAGTAAAGAACAATTCCTATCGATTAACTGAGGCCAGGGCTTTATATAGACCCTTACAAGCAAGCAAACAAGCAAGCAAGGTGATTCCCATGAGAACACTTTTAATTTACTTTTTAGACATCCCATTTCCAGAGTAGATATCTTCAGGAACTCCTATCTCTTCCCTCAAGGTCCTTTTACTCTGCACGTTCTCTGGGTTTCCATGAGGTTGTGGAGAGCCATAACAGATGTTTGTGAGCACAGATTATAGGGCAGAGAAATTTCAGAGAAACTCTAGCCTGGACTTTACCTGCACTCCCCCTTGGCCCTCAACAATATACCTTATTGAATTGTCTACCTGAATGATCATACTTGTACCAATTAGCAGTTTTTTGACCCTATATGCAGGCTGTTCACTGATGTCTGCAAAAGCGTTGTGTGATTTTAAAATCAGGATTGGTTGCACCCTACTGCATGTTGTCTTGAGCGCTAATAAATTACCTTTTGCCTTATTTCCTGTTTACCTTATTGACCAGGCTGAGACCTGAATCAAAATGCCTGTAACGATCTGGCAAAACTGTGGCAGGACCATTTGCCTGCATCACTGTCACTGGGGTGAGCCACTGTTTGATTCTGTAGCCAGCACATAGACCTTTGTCTCTTAGGGAGCCCAGTCAGTGGTCAGTCAGTTGTCATGTGTTTAAGAGGTCAGAGAATTAAACTTCCCTAACTCAGGAAAGATAAGGGGAAACCTGTACCGAGTCAAAACCAAAACCTGTTCTCTTTCATTGTACACAAAGATATAGGACTGTTGCCATGAAAAGGAGAAGGCAGGGATATGTAACTAATCTTGACCTGATGCTAGGTTGCCAAGGGACATAATGATCAAGGGATACCAATATCATAATGGGATCAGGACAGAGTAAGCTTCCTGTTGACTCTCCACTAGGTAAAATATTAAAAGCTTGGGACAAGGGAAAACTTTCAGTTCAACTGAGAATGTCTAAAACTTGAGGAGTAAAGCTCAGCTTGGACTCAACTTGGTGCTTAGATAATTGTGGGGAAAAGATTTGGCTAGATAAATACAGGACCTTTGATTACTGTCAAATGTACATGCTAACAACCAGAACCAGAGACTGGGCACATGGATTACTGGTTCTGCTCGGTGGAACTTCCAAACCAAGACTGTCCCTCATTGCTATGTCCAGTAGAGGGGCAAGCCTGAAACTCTGCAGTACTCCCATATAATGCAGGTTTCTCAGAACCAAAGACCTTGGCACTCTTCAGAATTACTTTTGTAGGGAGTAAGAAGAGGATTGTGCAAGTTCCTTTTTCAGCAGGAGACATTTATGGCAGCAGACACGATTACTTTAATAAATTCTGCTCCAGCTGGAATGAGAACACTATTAGTGAACTCAGGGAAACTGTGTCATGTGTGTTTTACGGGTGAAAGGAGAGGGAAGAAGGATAAGGAAGTAAAATTTTGGTAGCCACCATGAAGGGGGGCAATGCAGGAAGACAGAGAAGAAGGGATTAAAGACCCAAGAAGGAGATTTAACCCAAGGACTAGGGCCAGTATGCTTTTTCTGTAAAAAGGAGGGGCCCTTTAAGAGGGACTGCAGGAAATGTGACTGGGATGGGGCCTCTGGTAGAGGGCAACATCCTTCAATTTATCTAACGCCTCTCCCTGTCCCCTGGTCTGTGAAGAATCAGCTGTCTCATGGACCCCCATCCTCACCTTAAACTTGGAGTCCACAATCCCCAGGAATGCCAAAGTCTCTACCCTGTTTTGGATGCTAAGGTTGAGTATTTGCAATGACTGGAAGATGGAGCATGTTGAGAATTAGAGGTGTTTTTGGGAATGTGTAAGTCTACGTGGCACAGTTAAGGAGCCCTTACTTGAAGTTACTATTCATAGGATACTCTCAGTTTACTTGGTGGACATGGGGGTGAGGGGTGGAGGCGGGGCAGGGAGGGATGGGAGGAACTTTCTCAGCACTCCAGTATCGTATTAGGGGCTTCCTAGTGTCAACTGATGTCTCAGAGAAAAGTGAAATGTGTGCTTTAACCACCCTGTTTAAAGTAGCTATTGGACCTGTGATGTGTTTTCACTCCTTTTTGTTAAAGCCTAACTCTTCCATGTCATTGTGTGGAAGGGACCTGTTATGTAAACTTTAAGGCCTTAGGCCATTATTCACTGAGATCTGGGAGGGCTTAGGTTAGAATGAAAAAGAAAATGATTCGGCTCATCTAACAAGTTTTGGGGGTCCCTAGCATCTGATTTGCCTTCCTTCTTATGAAACTTTCCTGCTGCTCTGCAGAGACGGAACCCAATTTATGAAGTCAGCCGATTGTGCAGATCCTCCCCCGTGGAAGTTGGACCTTCCCCATGTATGCAGCAATATGCCATCAATTTAGACACTACTGAACCTATTAAAAACGCATCAGTGCTTATGTTCATCTGGGAATGGGAGTACCACATCAGTCACTTTGTAATATTCCTGTACTGCGAGCTAGAAAAGAAAATGAGTTAGATGAGGAGAGGCTACTTGCATACTACTTTTGTAATACTATGTGATGGTTTATTTAATCTAAAAACAAAGTCACTGAAAAAAATTGGAAAAGACTTAATATTCGAAATTCAGGCAATATGTTTAGAAACTCCAAAAACAGTTTTTGTTAAAAGAATAGTCAGATCAAAATTACTCTCCTGAGGTTTTGAATACAATCAGTATAGAATGACAAGAGTGATAACAGTGTATACAGTGATTTTCTATGTATGATAATTTGGAAATGCATTCAACTTGAATTGATGTCTTTTGGCTGGCAAAATTTTATTTATATTTTAAATACATATATTGTATATGCTATTATTGTGTTTCCAAATTTTCTTGTATTGTGAATTTTGCCTTATTGACTAGGAGGTGAACCAAGGTTCACCTTTACAATGTCTCTGAGTCACAGAAACTCGAATCGTTTCCTCATCTACCTTGAAAATGAGGTCTTTATCACAGAAATTGCAAATATTTTCTTCTACTTAACTTTCCCTTCGAACCTTCTCTTCACTGGAGATAGATCCTTGGGCAAACACCTTTTATTCTGTTACCATGATTGTCCACGGTATCGGCGATCCTCTCTTATCTCTGTCTGTCTTTCATTCATTCTTTATATTAGCTGTTCTGGACTTCTCAGAAGCCCTGCTTGACTGAGATAATTTCTGAGGGACTTCCTGTGCTTCTTGGTGCCTTCCGCCTCCTCCATCCTCGGCAGTTAGTTTCTCTTTCCATTCTTTTGTTTTCCAGAGTTTACAGGAAGGAATTTGGTTTCTGTGCTGATTGCCCCACCCATGATTAACTTTGCCTAGAGAGAAAAAAAAGATACTTCAGGTATTAAGAACAATGCTATAGCACTTGGAAATGATCCAGTCCAATGCCCTAATTTTAGGAGTGAGGAAACAGGCTCGGTGAGATTACACGATTGGCTTAAGGTAATGTAGATGGAAAATTACAGAGTTAGAATTTGAACTCAGTCCTCTGACCCCAAATCCAGTGCTCCATAGAAAAGGAAAGAAACTATCTCCTTCTTGTCTGGATACTCTGGGCCATATCTCACCCTGTTCCTACTGACTATGAGCCACGAACCAAACATCAACCCTTGCTATGAAGTTTCCACAGTTCATTCTCCCTCACGTTTCATTTTCAATCATTTCCCAAGTCTTGTCATTTCTATTTTCTTAGCAATTTTACCTTAGATGGAGTCAGGTTGTGAAGGGGTTTAAACACCAAAGACAATTTCTGCACTTAGCACAGTGCCTGGCACAAAGGAGGTGCCTAATGTTTATTTATTGATGATGATGACTTTATATTTAATCCTGGAGATAACACGGAGCCACAGGAATCTGAAGGGAGAAGAGAATAAGCATTTGCATAGTATCTGTTATGTGCCAAGTACTGTGATAAATGTTTTACAAATATTATCTCATTTGATCCTCAGAACAACTGTGATGGGTTGAAGGTGTTATTATCCTCATTTTGCTGTTGAAGAAACATGAACAAAGGTGAAATGACTTGACTCGGTTCACACAGCTGTTAAGTATCTGAGACTTGATTTGAACTCAAGTCTCCCTAATTCCAGGCTCAGCACTCTAACTACTGTGCTATTGGCTGCCTCTAGACAGAAACTAGCTGGCCTCACCAAATTATAGAATCTCAGTTGTCTAAAGGACTAATCCAGACTCTCCTGCCTGGAAATTCCAAGACTTCTAGGAATAGGGAATTCATTACCTATGAACACAGTCCCTTGCACTTCATGATAAGATAAGAGAAGAGCTTTTTTGACAGAATCAACCAACACGTATCTTTCCAGTCCCTTTGTCTGGTACCTTCTTGAGGGTTATGAATAGGGCTAAAATTTAGTGAGTGGTACTTAAGAAGCCAGGACAGGGTAGAACAGAGGGGATGTGGTGGAAGGAAATAGCAGTGCAGTGGAGAAGCACAAGAAGACAGCTGTGAAGGTAGAAGTAAAAATAGGATGCAGATTCAGCAAATGACAGCAGCAGATGGAGAGCTCCAGCAGATGACAAGCATAGGAGGGCAATGTTTCAGGAGGTGACCGTGGTAACGGCGATGAGCAATGGTTTGAGGTAGAGATTCAAGAGATGACAAAGGCATGGTTAAGCAGCAGGAGGAGGGAGGATTTCAGACCATGGGAAGCAGCATCAGCTTGGTCTGGAGAATTCTTGGATGAGGAAATCCCTCTAACAATACAAATCAGCATTCTTAAGTTAGAACGCTTAAAGGTTAAATGATTTGCTCAGGGTTACTCAGCCACTGTGTGCTAGAGACAGGACTTGAAGCCAGGCTGTCTTGGCCTTGAGGCCAGCACTTTATACATTACATTATTGCAGTCAAGTAAGAAAAAGGGATTGAAAGAATTAGAATAGAATTAGAATTAGAAAGAATTAGAAAGAATTGAAAAGGAGGGAAAATGGTTTATTTAGAGAACTCCAGAGAAAGTTAATCAAAGCATTAATTGCTTCGGTAAAGTAGCAGAATATAAAATAAATCAGTAAACATCACAAGCCAATAAATATTATTACCAATAAAACCCCGTAAAGGAAGAAAAATTCCACAGAATTTCTCTGACAACTAGTACCCATAAGATTTACATAAATGCATCTAGCAACTATAAAACACTTTTATAGAAAACAAAAGGATATGAATAATTTTCAAAAATATTCAATGCTCATGACTAGGCCATGTCCATATAACAAAGATGGAGGCAATAATGAAACAATAGATATAGTTCTATGTCAACGAGATAACCAAAGGGATATGTTTTAGAATCAGACAAGATAACAATAAAATTCACATGGGTCAATAAAAGGTCAGGATATCAAGGGATATCATAAATATGTGGGGAATTAACTCGTATTGGTTCTACCAGATCTCAGACTATACCAAATAATAGTATTTATCAAAAGTATCTGGTCCTTGATAAAAATCGGAGAAGTTAACCAGTGAAATAGACTAGATAAGTAATACACAGAGAGTAACATACACAGCAGTCATGTCAGATTACGTCAGGAATAGAAATTATTGGGATTCCTTATGTGAAAAGAACTCTTAGGAAAACTGGAAAGTTTTTGCTGAAAAAGATTTAGACCAGCATTACATATCTCACCCCAAAAATCTATTTTTAAGTTTACTTGATTTATTTTTGTTTCAAATTCTCTCCATCCCTCCACCCCATCCATCACTCACAGAGAAGGTGGAAACATGACACCCATTATACATATGAAGTCATGCAAAACACATTTCCACATTACTCATGCTGTGGAGGAAAAAACAAGAAAAATAAAGTGAAAGAAAATATCCTTCAATTTTCACCCAGAGTTCCTCAGTAATCTTGTTCTGTGGATGTGAATAGAAGTTTTCTTCATGCGTCTTTTGGAGTTGTGGATCACAGTACTGCTCAGAGTAGCTAAGACCTTCACAGTTGATGATCGCTAGAATATTGCTGTTATGATGTACAATGTTTTCCTACTTCTGTTCACTTCAATTTGTATTAACCCATGTAAGTTTTCCATGAGAATTTTCTGAAACCATCCTCTTCATCATTTCTTACAACACAATAGTATCCCATCATAATCATACAACATAATTTGTTCCACAATTTGCCACTTGATAGGTATTCCCTGCATTTCCACTTCCTTCCCATGACAAAAGAGCTGCTATGATAATTTTTTTGTACATATAAGTCACTTTATTTTTTCTTTGATCTCTTTGGGGGTACATACCTAGTAGTAAATATTGCTAGGTCAAAAGGTTTGCACAGCTTTATAGTCCTTGGAACACGGTTTCAAATTGTTCTCCAGAATGGTTGGATCAGTTCACAACTCCATCAATGATATATTAGTGTACCTATTTTTCCACTTCTAGCATTTGTAACTTTCTTTTCCACCATCTTAGCAAATCTGATAGGTATACAGTGGTACTTTAGAGTTGTTTTAGTATACATTTCTCTCATTATTAATGATTTAAAGCATTTTGTCTATTGACAGCTTTAATTTCTTCTTTTGAAAACTGCCTGCTCATATCCTTTGACGATTTATCGTTTGGGGAATGGATCTTATTTTTAAAAAATTATTTCAGCTCTATATGTATTTGAGAAATGATACCTTTATCAGAGAAACTAATTGTAAAAACATTTCCCCAGTTTGTTGCTTTCTTCCTAATTTGGTTGCATTGGTTTTATTTGTGTAAAACCTTTTAAAATTTAATATAGCCCAAATTATCCATTTTACATCCCATGATCCTCTCTTTCTTTTGTTTGGCCATGAATTCTTCTTTTATACATATTTCTGACAAGGAGATTTTTTCTATGCTACCCTAATTTGCATATAGTATTACTCTTTATGTCTAATCATGCACCCATTTTGAGCTTATGTTGGTATACAGTGGTGACATATTCTATGCTTTGCTCCTGCCAGACTGCTTTCCAGTTTTCTCAGCAGTTTTTGTTAACTAGTGAGTTCTTGCCCCAATAGCTTGGATCTTAGGGTTTATCAAACACTAGACTAATTATGTACCTAATCTATTCCACTGATTAACCACTCTACTTAGTATCGGGAACCTGATTGTTTTGATGATTACCCTTACCATATAGTTTGAAACCTGGTACTGCTAGTCTGCCTTCCTTTACGTTCCCATTGATTCCTTTGATATTCTTAACGTTTTATTCCTCCAGATGAAAATTGTTACTATTTGTCTGGCTCTACAAAAGAATTCTTTGGTAGTTTGGTATGGCAGTGAAGAAGTATGCTAACTTAGGCAACATTATAATATTCATTACATTGATTCAGGCTATCCATAAGAAATTAATATTGTTTCAGTTATTAAGATCTGTGTGAAATGTTCTGTAATCATGTTCATATAGTTCCTGTGTGTCTTGGCAGATAGACTCTCAAACAGTTTATTCTGTCTGCAGTTATTTAAAATAGAATTTCTCTTTTGCTGCTGTGTTTGTTGTTAATATATGGAAATGCTGATAATTTATATGGACTTATTTTATATCCTGTAATGTTACCAAAGTTGTGGGGAGACTGAAATAACTAAATAACTGGACCAGAAAATTTAAATCAATGAAAGGTTTATTGAGTTCAACAGCAAGAGTGGCTTTCCTGCTCAGGTAGTGTCACATTGCTCAGGGAGGGAGCAGTGTTTTTATAGAGCTGGATAACGGTGGGGTTGGGGTTCTGGGGCAGATCTTGAATCACTCATTTTGTCCAAAGAACTCAGGACTTTGCTGTTAAGTTTCTTAAGTTACTCTTCAAAATTGAGGTGCAAAATTTTTCTCATGCAATATTGAATAATAAAATCAAAATGGACACCTTTGCTTAACCCCATATCTTACTGGCAAGGCTTCTAATTTATCCCTATTACATATAATGCTTGCTCTTGATTTTAGATAAATACTGTTTGTTATTTTAAGAAAAGCTCCATTGAACAATGCCCAAAGGGCTATAAAGCTGTGCATACCATTTGATTTAGCACTACTTCTACTGGGTGTGTATCTCCAAGAGTTCAAAGAAAAAGGAAAAGGACCTACATGTACAAAATATTTATAGCAGCAATTTTTGTGAAAATGAAAAATTGGAAAGTAAAGGGACACCTTTCAATTAGAAAATGGCTGAACAAGGTGTGGTAAACGATTGTGATGGGATACTATCGTGCTATAAGAAATGACAAAAAGGACAGTTTCAGAAAAACTTCGGAAGACTTACATGAACTGATGAAAAGTGAAGTGAAGAGAACCAGGAGGACATGTTACATAGAAACAGCACCATGCTAACAATAATCAACTGTGAAAGACTTAGGTACTCGGATCAAATAAAATGATCCAAGATAGTTACAAAGGGCTGATGCTGAAAAATATTATTCTCTTTATGAGAGAGAAATGATGAACTCTGACCACAGATTTAAATCTTTTTTTCTTTTTCTTTTATTTTTTGGCAACACAAGAAATACGGAAATGTTTTTCATGACTTCACAGGTATAATGGGTATCATAATACTTTCGTTTTCAATGGTAGGAGAGGGAATGGAGGACAAGAAAAATTTTGGAACTCCAAATTAAAGGAGAATATTTAATTTTAAAAATTTAACTTATAAAAAGAAAAGCTCCATTTAGTCTTATTTTTTCACATGTCTTAAAGAGGAATGGGTATTGCAGCTTGTCAAAAGCCTTTTATACATCTATTGAGATAATCATATATTTTTTGTTGTTTTTGTTATTGATATGGTCCATGTTGCTTATAGTTCTCCTAATATTGAATGAACCCAGCCTTCCCGTTTAGATCATAGTGATATTTCTTTGTGATATGTTGCTATTGTCTCCTTACTAGTTTTAATTTTGAAATTTTGTATCCATATTCACTAATGAAATTGGTTTATAGTTTTCTTTCATATTTTTTTGCTTTTCTTGGTTTAGGTACCAAAAGCATACTTGTGTTATGGGAAGAATTTGTTAGGATGCCTTCATTCCTATTTTTTTTTTACAAATTATTTATGTAATACTAAAATTAATCATTCTTTAAATATTGCTTGTAACTGGGGATTTTTTCTGAAGAAGTTGCTTTATGACTTGTTCACTTTCTTTTAGTTTCATCTTATTTGGTGGTACATTCACACTTTTCAATTTTGCTACTGGTAATTTGGATTTCTTTTTTTAATTATAAAGTTAGCCAACAGTTTATTTTATTATTTTTTAAAAAACAGAAACAGATCCTAGTTTTATTTATTCAAAGACTTTTTAAATTCAAATTTTTTATTAATTTCTACCTTGGGTTTTTAAAAATTTTAATTGGGTCTTTAATTTGGGGATTTTTAATTTTTTCTTTTTCTATTTATTTGTATGCCTGATTTGTTGATTTGCTCTTTTTTTTAATTGATGTAAACATTTAAATATATAAATTCCTTCCTAAATATTATTTTGGTTACATTGCACAAATTTTGTCTGAAACTGTCATTATTTTTAATGAAATTATTTCCCTCTTTGTTATTTGACACACTAATTCTTTAGGATTAAGTTATCAAGACTCTAATTGATTTATAATCTTTACTGAATAGACCCTTTATTGAATGTCATTTTTATTGCACTATGGCCTGAAAAGGGTGCATCTAATGTTTCTGGGGTTTTTTGTATTTGTTTGTGAGGTTTTCCTGCCCTAATAAATAGCTAATTTTGTGACAGTGCCATGTATAGCTGAGGAAAAGTATGCCCTTTTCTATTCCCATTCAATATTCTCCAGTGATCTATCATATCTAACTTAAAGAAACAATAGAAAACTAAGAAATATCTAAGAAAACTAAGAAATATCTAACTTAAAGAAACAATAGAAAACTAAGAAAATAAGAAAACAAAGAAAACTCCCCACCCCACCTATTCATCTCCTGAACTTCTTTTTTGTTTATTTTGTTTAATTTTATCTAAGTCTTAGAAGGGGGCAAAGTGAGGAACTCTACTAGTATAGTTTTAGTGTCTATTTTATTCTAAACTAATTTAACTTTTCCTTTAAGAATTTGGATGCTCTGCTGTTTGGTGTGTGTGTGTGTGTGCGTGTGCGTGTTCAATATTGCTATGTTTTCATGTTCTGTGATACCCTTTAGCAAAATGTAGTTTCTTGGAATATCTCTTTCACTTAGGTATATTTTTGCTTTTGCTTTATCTGAGATCATGATTTTCCTCTGACTATCTCCTTATTTTAATTGAGAATATTGTTCTCTTTGACATAGGAGCTCTGGAATTTGGGTATAGTATTTCTGAAAGTTTAATTTGGGGATCTCTGTCAGGAGATAATCAGTGAATTATCTTCAATTTCTACTTTGTCCTCTGCTTCTACCTGAGCAGATTTCCTGTATAATTTCTTGACATATAGTGTCTAGGCTCTTTTTTTGTCATGTTTTTCACACAGTCCAATAATTCTTGAATTATCTTCCCTTGATCTGCTTTCAAAGCCAATTGTTCTTTTAATGAACTATTTCAGATACCTTTTTCAGTATTTTGACTTTGTTTTGTTATTTCTTCATGACTCATGGAATCATTAGTTATCACTCGATCAATTCTAATTTTGAAGGAGTTATTTTCTTCAGTTAGGTTTTATGCCTCCTTTAGCAAATTGTTAATTTTCTTTAAAATTTTTTTACATTGTTCTCATTTCTTTCTTCAAGTGTTCCTCTTCTGCTCTTATTTGGTTCTTAAAATATTTTTTTCTTTTTTATTTCTTTCTTTAGCACTCCTAGGAATTCTTGTTAGGCTTGTGTCCAATCTGCAATTATTTTTCTTTTGAGGCTTTGCTTGCAGATATTTTCAAGTCATTGCCTTCTTCTGAACTTCCTTAGCATCACAGAAGATTTTAATGGTCAGGGTCTTTTTCTTCTTATTTGCTCATTTTCCCAGCCTATTTTTTTTACTTTATTTTAGAGTTGGGCTCTGCTCACCTCTTGGAGAGATGGCTAGCTTGAGCTTTTCTGGCTAGATCTTCAGTACTTCTGAGGTGCTGAAATACTGGAAGAGTTCTGGTCTCTATCCTTCTCATGTTCACTCTGGTATGGCCTCACTCACTTGTGACTATTCTTCTCCACCTGGGAGCTACAACCAGTATCTGAGTATTGTGAGCACAGGGGTGCCCTATAATATCTTTCTGATCAGGTGTTTAGTCCCATTAATGTCCTTACACCTTAAGTGCTTTTGGTGCTGCTACTGCTGCTACTGCCACCATATCAAGGCCTCACAGCAAGTGCTGCTTCCTTCTCTGGTGCTCCTACCTCAACATCTGCAGACCTCTCTTTCCTATCCTTCTAAGCTGCCCTGGGCTGGAAAAATGAGATATTGTGACCTTTTTTTAAAAAAAATAATTTATTTGTTTTCAGTTTTCACCAATCACTTCTATAAGTTTTAAATTTTCTCTCCCTTCCTCACCCTGAGGCAGCATGCAATCTTATATGGGTTCTATGCAAACATTCTCATTAAACACATTTTCACATTAGTCAAGTTGCATAGAAGAATTAAAATGAATGGGCGAAACCATGAGAAAATCCAAACCAAAACAGCACATAACTGTTGTAACCTTGTTAAAAAGTATTATCCTATTCAGGATAATTCAAATCCTATTGATTTGAGGTATTAAAAAATTGTTTAGAAGGTTGGGTAGGGATAGCTCAGAAGGAAAGCTCAGTTTACTCTGCCATCATAGCTTCACCCCCCAGCAACTCTTCGATAAAAATCTAAACATTAAAAAAAATGCCACAAAAATGGGAAGACACAAGAAGGTTATTTCTTTCATGATCTAGACAGGGAAAATATGTGAGCATCAAAGGATAAAAGAAATCACAAAACAACAAAATAGGCAATCTCAATTATAGAAAATTTAAAAGCTTTTACCCAAATAAAACCCATACAATCAGAAACAAAGGTAAGAATTTTTGGAAAAATCTTTATAATAAATTTTTGTGGCAAATGTTTGATGCATATATTACAATGATGATGATGATGTTATTGATGATGAATTATTATCCCCAATTTTAGATGAGGAAACAAAGACTGAGAGAGGTTAATAACTTGCCCAAGGTCACACACCTCACAAATATCTGAGGTGAGATTTCACATCGGGTCTGAACTTTGGGTCCAGTGCTTTTACTAGTTGCACCATCTGCCTACCTTTAATAATTTTGTTTGCACTAGAATGTAAGCTCTTCCAGGGCAACTTCTCTCCTTTCTTCCCTTCCTGTTTCTCTCTGTCTCCTTTCTCTTTCCCTTTCTCCCTTCCTTTTCCTTTCTCCTTTTCTCCTCTCTCCTTCTCTCAGGTGTGGGGGAAGGGGGCAATCTTTACATTCCCAGTGCCTCTCCAGGTGACTTAAATAATGTAGGAGAGGCTTGATAGATATTGTTGAATTAACTAACTGAGAGCAAGGTTCTCAGGAAAAGAAATATAGGATAGTAGTAGAGAGAGAAGCAGGGCCATTTGGAGTGGCGATTTGGGCCCTATGAAAGACAAACTTCTTTGACTTCATAGGCTTCTTGAGATGTGCCCTATTTCACCGATTGGCCTCTCAACCTTCAAGACAACACCCTGGAAATGAGGTCCCAGTGACCCCTCCTATACCTTCCCTAGACATAGCTAGCTCTTATCTTTCCAAAGGTCATTTAAACAATAGTCATTCAACAGGAAATGGGAGTGCTTTGTTAAGGTGGCAGGCATTTGCTGGGCCCCTCTGAGGTTCTGATTTCCCCTCTCTCCTGACTGAAGACCTTACTGAGTTTTTAACTTGAAGGAGAGGAGGGAGTGTTTTTATAAAACTCTCTTATTTCTTTCATCCCTTCTCTCTGGAAATCAGAGCCTCAGGGAACTTCTCCAGCTGAGATACTGGGAGAGCAAACATTTCCTGGTTAGCATTTCAGCCTCCCCTCCCTTTCCTCCCCACCTACTTTATGTCATTGAGTCAGGTCTGGGGTTGCTCTGTTTTCAGTGCTGTCTCGTTCTGCTGAACAGATAACATTGTAGAGACTGACTGCTGGGGAGGCAAGATCTGACCTCAGACTGTCTGCGAAGAGGCAGCTGTTCCTGGGCTTACGGAGTAAAGAGGAATCAGCTTGTTTTTAGGATCTCATCAAGAGTCTAGAAACCTGGGCTCTGGTCCCAGCTGCTACCTCTCTCCCTCTCCCTCCATCTTCCTCTTTCTCCCTCTCTGTCCCTCTTTCTCTCTCTCCTCCAAGGAATCTGTGAGGATCAAAGGAGAATGGATGTGAGTATACTTTGAAATGCATAGAGTACTTCACAAATGATAATTGTTTTGTTACTATTACTGTGCATGGCTGAAAAAAAATTTGACCAAGCCAAGAAGACAATGAAATGTAGTGTGTGTGTGTGTGTGTGTGTGTGTGTGTGTGTGTGTGTGTGTGAGAGAGAGAGAGAGAGAGAGAGAGAGAGAGAGAGAAAGAGAGAGAGAGAGAGAGAGAGACAGAGACAGAGACAGAGACAGAGACAGAGACAGGAATTGGAATAAACAAGGCAGATATCCACTGGTTAGACAAATGTTTGAAACTGAACTGTGACTTAAACTGTCAATCCCACTGACCGCATCCTTTTAGCACAGCCAGGAACCTAGGAAACTGAAAGTTGTTTGTTATCAAAGAAGGAAGGTGAGGGGGATGGGGGAAGCCGCAGATGGCAATCACATAGCAATTTCTACTTTTTGTCTGTGTAGCTCCGTGTATCTGGCCTCTCTCTCCCAGTTTCTGCTGAATCTAACAGACTGTGTCCTCAGGGGGAAGTTCACAACTTCTCTCATCTCAGGATTCCAAGAGTAATCCTGAAGAATTGGGGTTTCTCCTACTGTCACTTATGAGCTCCAATTTGGTGTGCCTCACTCCCATAACAGTTAACCAGATAATATCAGCTAGGTTTTTGCAAAGGATATTTACCAAGAAGGTATAGCAAGACCTGAATGACAAAAGTGCCCCTCCCTCTCCCCAAACCAGGAGCTCACTCCCGTCTGCACATACTTAGTCCCTGGGAATACTAGGCTCAAATTTGAAACACAGGTACAGAGGCAGCTGCATAAGAACACCTGCGGCCTAGGGGCTGTCCCTGATTCTGAGAGGCCTGTTCTCCTTCCAAATGGTCCTCACCAAGTGCAATTTGGAGTATGACACAGCTGATGAATGAATCACTCCTGCATTTAGGGAGGCCAACTCCTTGCAGGGCTCATTATCTTAAGTGCCTAGTCATTCCATTGCTATGCTGGGTTGATCTGGTTTCCTATTGGGTGCCATGGTTCTTTACTGGACTCAATTATTGCTGCCACTGACTCTAGACTGCAATGACAGGTGAAACCTCAGAGGGCTTGATGAATTTCCTGGTCTCCATGGTCTCCTCTTATAATACTAATACACTGAAAATCGGAGAAGAATAAACATAAATGTAATACTTCTCATACCCTCAGGGATATATGGCATCTGGGTGAGGAATGAGGGACCAAGGCTGCTTCCCTTTCCCCATTTGGAGACCTATGGCAGCTCCTCCTTACTCAGAAGTGGCTGGGAAGAGAGAAGGGCATGAAGGGCCCTGTGTGAGACTGCTCAGTTCAGCCTCAGCCTCTGCTCAGTTATTAGGCCTTCAGTTCCGCAGACTTCATCACCACATGGCACTAGCCCCTTATTTACTCACGGCCAGAGGAAATCTCCCCAAAGATTCATGAATTGGGTGAAACCCGGTAGGGAATCATGTTCAAGCTCTAGGGGCTGGGGCCTTGTGGAGCAGTGTCCTCTTGTACCTATTTTTATATTTATTTTAAAGAAACATCCCTTTTCTTGTCCTTTTTTGATAGCTCTCTTAATGGATATTAGGATGAAGCTGTGAATGTCAACGATCTTAGCTGAGCACAAGCTTCAGACATGGAAGAAACCCATAGAGAACATATCATCCAACCCCCTTGTTTTACAGATGAGGAAACGGCACCAGGGAGATAAAGTGAATAGAGCTAAGCAGCAGCAGAGTTGAGGTGGAAACCTCAGCTTTCTGACTCCAAGCTCAGGGCACGTGCCACTGTCATCTATTGTTGGCAGCATCACCCATCCATAATGAGACCCAGCAGTCCATCAGCATATTATACTTTTTATTTTATTTTATTTATTTATTTATTTAACTTTTTTACATTCATTTTCACAAAATTTTGGGTTCCAAATTTTCTCCCCTTTTAGCCCCTCCCCCCACCCCAATACCCCAAGCAATCTAATTTTCCCTATCTCCAATCTGCTCTCTCTTCTGTCATCCCTCCCTTCTCTTATCTCCATTTTCTCTTTTCTCCTGTAGGACCAGATGACTTTCTATTCCTCATTAACTGTATGTCTTCTTTCCTAGTAGCAACAACAATACTAAACAGTTGTTCCTAAAACTTTGAGTTCCAAATTCCCCCCATCCCTCCCTCCCCACCCATTCCCTTTGGGAAGGCAGGCAATTCAATATAGGCCATTTCTGTGTAGTTTTGCAAATGACTTCGATAATAGTTGTGTTGTATAAGACTAACTGAATTACCCTCCATCCTAACCTGCCCCTCATTGTTTCTCTTCTGTCTTTTGATCCGGTCCCTCCCCAAGTGTTGACTTCAAATTGCTCCCTCCTCCCTTTGCCCTCCCTTCCTTCATCCCCCCCCTTGCTTATCTCCTCCCCCACTTTCCTATACCGTAAGATAGGTTTTCATACCAAAATGAGTGTGCATTTTATTCCTTCCTTTAGTCAAATGTGATGAGGGTAAACTTCTTGTTTTTTGTTTTGTTTTGTTTTTTTCTCAGCTCTCCTCTTTTTCCTCCACTAAAAAGTCTCCTACTTGCCTCTTAAATGACATATAATTACCCCATTCCATTTCACCCTCTTTCCTCCCACTACATTTCTCTCTCACCATTTACCTTAATTTCTTTTAAGATATGGTCCCATCCTATTCAATTCACTCTGTGCTCTCTGTCTCTGTATGTGTGTGCATGTGTGTATGTGTGTGTGCGTGCATGCGTGTACATGTGTGAGTATGGACCCACCAACTACCCAGATACTGAAAAGTTTTAAGAGTTACAAATACTGTCTTTCCATGTAGGAATGTAAACAGTTCACTTCTGGTGAGTCCCTTAAGACTTCTCTTTGCTGTTTACTTTTTCATGCTTCTTCTCATTCTTGTGTTTGGAAGTCAAATTTTCTTTTCAGCTCTGGTCTTTTCATCAAGAATGCTTGAAAGTCCTCTGTTTCATTGAAAGACCATATTTTCCCCTGAAATATTATACTCAGTTTTGCTGGGTAGGTGATTCTTGGTTTGAGTCCTAGTTCCTTTGACTTCTGGAATATCCTATTCCACAACCTTTGATCCCTTAATGTAGAAGCTGCTAGATCTTGAGTTATCCTGATTGTATTTCCACAATACTGGAATTGTTTCTTTCTAGCTGCTTGCAAGATTTTCTCCTTGACCTGGGAGTTCTGGAATTTGGCCACAATGTTCCTAGGAGTTTCTCTTTTTGGATCTCTTTCAGGTGGTGATCGATGGATTCTTTCAATACTTATTTTGCCCTCTGGTTCTAGAATGTCAGGGCAGTTTTCCTTGATAATTTCATGGAAAATGATATCTAGGCTCTTTTTTTGATCATGACTTTCAGGTAGTCCCATAATTTTTAAATTTCTCTCCTGGATCTATTTTCCAAGTCACTTGTTTTTCCCATGAGATATTTCACATTCTCTTCCATTTTTTCATTCTTTTGGTTTTGTTTGGTGCTTTCTTGGTTTCTCGTAAAGTCCTTAGACTCCATCTGTTCCATTCTAATTTTGAGAGAACTATTAAATTCAGTGAGCTTTTGAACCTCTTTTTCCATTTGGCTCATTCTGCTTTTGAAAGCATTCTTCTCCTCATTGGCTTTTTGAACCTCTTTTGCCAATTGAGTGAGCCTATTTTTCAAGGTGTTACTTTCTTCAGCATTTTTTTGGGTCTCCTTTACCAAGGTATTGACCCTTTTTTCATGCTTTTCTTGCATCTCTCTCATTTCTCTTCCCAGTTTTTCCTCCACCTGTCTAACTTGCTTTGCAAAATCCTTTTTGAGCTCTTGCAAGGCCTGAGCCCCCCCAACATCCCCCTGGGATGTCTGGGGTACCCAGGCCCCGCCCTCCATGTCTTTCCCTGATGGCAAGAATATGTCCTCGTGCTTGTCAGACCCGAAAGTCGGGATCATTTGCATCTGTTCGAAAAAACTCTCTATAGTCTTATTTTTCTTCCCTTTTCTAGGCACTTTCCTGCCAGTTACTTGACTTCTAAGATTTCTGTCCACCCCCGCCTAGATCTGCCCAGCTAGTGCTTGGGGTCTGAGATTCAAATGGGCTTTCCGTGGCAGGTGCGGCTGCTAATCAATGTGAGCTTTAATTCTGGTGCTGGGGTGGGGGCAGGGCCGCCTCCCAGGCTCAGTTCCCTCAGGAGGTTTATGCAGAGACTTTCAGTAATGAAGATCCTGCCTGCTGCTGGGGGAGTCCCGGGCCGGGCCGCAGCTGCTGCCTCTGCCGCCGCCCCTGCCTCTGCCTCCGCCCGCTTCCTGCCCCTGCCTCTGCCGCTGCCACTTCCTTCCGAGGGGGCCCAAGTCACGGAGACACCCCGCTCTCCTCTTCTAGCCCAGCTGTCTCTCTCACTGACCTGTAGCTTCTGTGGGCGGAGGGACTTTTCTGGCCACCGGAGCTTCCGTCCCTGAAGCCTGCTCGGATCAACTTCTCTGGGGCCGCGGCCAGGGCAGGGCTGGGGTGGGGTCCGCTTTCCGGGGCACGAGGGACCCTGGGGACGGCTCTCCACGGCTCTCTGGATTGGAAATCTCTTCCACTCTGTCTCTGCACACCTTACAGTGATCCAGAACTTATGGGGATCTCTTTTTACATTAAATCTGTGGGCTGTGGGTCCGGAGCTTGTAAACGTGCGTCTTTCTACTCTGCCATCTTGATTCTGCCCCATCATATTATACTTTTTAAGGAACTTTCTCTGATCATATTTTTAACAGGGATCAACTGAGGACATCTGACGATCTTAAAGAAAGGGCTCCAAAAACAAAGACTTTAGATACCATGTTAGGTCAGTAGAAGAACTATATCATGGGACAAGGGAAGCCTTAATTCTTCTTTCTCTCATATAAAGTCATAGAGGTAATTACCTTTTCTTAATTTTATAATGAGCACGTAGCATCAAATGATAATCACCAGATCTTAGAGTTGGAAGGTATTGAGTTCACCTTATCCTACAAAATGTAGGAATCACTTCTGTAACCCACCTCATAGGTTGTTGTGTGACAGAGATTTCAATACTTTCCAAACCATTTTATTGAAAAAAGTTCTATTTGCTAGAAGATAACAATGGGATTGAAGGACACAAAGGATTTTACAAATGTCATAGTGATTTTGGCCTTATTCAAAATTATCATGATGCTAGGAACTAGAATTGGAGTAGAAGATTGAGTATTATTTTTTTTAAACTTGTGGAAGGATATGCAAGAAAATTCTCTTTGGAAGGGAGTGGTAAGAGATGATCAAAAAACCAAAGTGTACTGTCCACTTTATTTGAGAGATAGCTCTAAACTGGCTGAAAGTACTGATCTGTGGGTCAGACAGTCTAATACTCAATCTTGTACTCCTTCCAAGATTTCCCTGGGACAGTGATAAGCCTTCAGTTGGCTAGCAGCACCATGAAGGTACCAGATACGAGGTGATGAGGGTCTGTGCTGAAATGTTGACAAGGGAGATGGAGAAACAGAGATGTCTTTAAAGAGAATGCCCAGGAGATACTAGTAAAATGGGGTAATATAGTTCTGATTCAAGGATTTTGCTTTCTTTTTTGATGTTTTTCCTACTTATGTTTGATTTTCAGAGAACATTGGTTTACGGTTCCCACTCTTATAAGAAATGGCCGACTACCAATCCCTTGGACAAACTCTGCAGGTAAATACTAACAGTGTCCCCCTGGGTATTCTTGAGAGTCTGGTGAGTTCCTCCATCACTCATAAATGTCTCACATCCTTAACATGGACAAGTAAGAGGCATGGGACATGCTTGAAGGGTTGAGACAAGCTCTCAAAGAAATTGCAAAAAGTCACCTATGCTCTCAAGGCAAGTTATGAAAACAGTGGTCTTTGTGGATTGCTATTCTCTACATACTTTGAATCTTCATGGCAATACATACACCTTGGCATATCACAGTATAAAAGCCTAATGTCACAGAGAATGGAATTTTCTGGCATAAAAATCCATGAATTTATTTTAAAAATCAACCTCTGTATTTTTCACCTGTGCGAGTTACTCTGTTGGAATAATTATTCCCAAATTGAAGGCCACAGTTCCTTCTGTATTAAGTGAATGAACTGGATTAGGTGATTTCAAAGATTCTTTCTAGCTCTCATATGTTGCATAATGAGTACCTTTTATTCCTCCCCCACTTTTTTTTCTAGAAAGGAAAGCAGAAGATGAAGAAAGATGGAGATATTGACGTGGGTAAGGAGACAGCGTCATTAATGTGTTACTCCCAGTGTCCTCCTGAGAGGCACAGAAACAGGGGAACTGGGGTGTGCACCATCTATTCCCTTGTGAATGAGCAGTTGTGATCACAGAAATGTGGTAGGACTGGACATAAAGGCAGAGAAGGTGATCACCTGTGTGTTACAGTCTGACAACCTCAAAAGACAGTTTCCATCTGTCCTGTCATTGGCCTGCCAGCATGCTTGAAATTTATTCCTTTGAGCTATGGCAAGGATACTCATCAAAATGTAAATGTCCCTAGAGGAGTGAAATCCTATCCATCCTCTAAGGCAGGATTCAAATGTGACTCTTCTTTAATAAAGTCTTCTCTGACCAAGGTAGCAATCAT
This sequence comes from Bettongia penicillata ogilbyi, assembly GCA_023548195.1. Classification (NCBI taxonomy): domain Eukaryota; kingdom Metazoa; phylum Chordata; class Mammalia; order Diprotodontia; family Potoroidae; genus Bettongia; species Bettongia penicillata. Next base: position 4,264,904 of record JAJHZJ010000233.1, read on the forward strand.
GTCTACTGTCTCAGCTCTCGTAGCACTTTGCTGGTAATATTTTGTGAGGCATCATGTTCTATTTTATATAATTATTAGTGTTCACATATTCTCTGCTACATTAGAGTCACCACTGAGGGCTGGATACTTATTGAACTATATCCAGCACTGGACCATGTATATAATACTGCTTTGTATTTGTTGAGTGGAATATACAAAAATTAATCTCTTAGGTACCCAATCATCACCACAGAAAACAGAGAGCAAGGCCCTGAAAAGATAAGACCTAGGACAGGAAAAAAGTGATGAAAGGGAGTCATGTCACGGGATAATGCTTAGGAGGAAAATCCAAAGTAGGTACCCTTGAGTGGAGAGGCAGTGATTAGAATGTTGGTCCATTGAGGTCTCTAGAAACACTTTGACAATCCTTTTATCCATTCTTTTCATTTACTAATTCATTACCTACCATGTATCCTAACACTTGGAGAATGGGAGAGAAGGGCTAGTCAGAAAAGGGGACACAAAAGTACAATGTTGATTGATTGCTATACCTTACCTCCTCTAAAAGTATTTAGTAATATATCTAATTGTCAAATTACTAGGCTATCCACTACAAAGAGAGGAATCTGAAGATACTCCTGGCTCCTAGTCTCCAATGCTTATACTTCAAGATAGCAACTATAGGGGATAGTATCAACCAAGGAAATTTCATGGGATCTGATGGGACTTGTTGAGATGTGTCATTACTGAGAAATACTTTCTCTTGCAGAAGGCGGTGACTTCAGTCAAAACACTGAGCCACTGAGGATCATCCTGGTGGGGAAAACAGGAGCTGGGAGAAGTGCAACAGGAAATACTATCCTTGGGCAGAAAGTATTTGAGTCCAAGCTAAACTCCAAGGCAGTGACTAAGAAGTGTCAGATGGAAACTGGGCTGTGGAATGGGAGAAGAATATTGGTGATTGATACTCCTGCCTTCTGTGAGCCAAGTGCCTGGCCTGAAGAGATGTATGAGGAAATTGGACAGTGTTACCTTCTCTCCTCCCCAGGTCCCCATGCCTTAGTCCTAGTGACTCAGGTTGGACGCTACACTGCAAAGGATAAGGAGGCAATGAGGAAGGTGAAGAAAATCTTTGGAGTGGAAGCCATGAGGCACCTAATTATGCTTTTCACCCGTAAGGAAGATTTAGGGGAATCTCTCGAGGATTATGTAATAAATACCAATAACAAAGACCTACAGTGGGGGATTCGAGAGTGTGGCAAGAGATTCTGTGCCTTCAACAACCGGGCCACTGGAGAGGAACAGAGGGCCCAGGTGACACAGCTGATGCTTCTGATTCAGAGGGTTGAGGAAGAGAATGAAGGCAGATATTACAGCAATGCACTTTATTTTGATGCTGAAATCTTCCAGAGATTTAACAAAGGAGGGTCTGAAGAAAGTTACCAAAACTTTCTACAAACAATGAAATTCCATTTGCAAAAGCAGATATCAGACGTAAGAGAGGCTGATGCTAACTGTATTGTCTGGGCATTTTTGAGGGCCCAAAGATGGATTTCTTCCAACCAAATAATCTGTGTATGTCTTTTGATCTTTGCCTTGGCTTTTCTTATCATTGCAGTTGTCATATTGACTTCTCAAAAAGCCTGAGTAGTTTTCTAAGGTGGCTCCTAATAGTAATTATTGCAAGAGGTCCTTCTCAGTGTCACTGTCATGGAATTTTTTCTAGATGGGTTTCCCTAATTTTTGAAAACCTATATGACTCTCAACTCCTATCCTTCTGGAAAATATTTGGCAAAGAGACATTTAAAAGAAGTCAATAGTTTTCTCACTTCTTTTCATAAGATTTAGGAAATTCAACTGATAGTTCTGATATCTGGTAGTGTTAGTGGTGTATTTGAAGGGAAGCTGTGAGCTACTCTGGACATCTATGATGATCTTTCTGCTATTCCTTCTCTATATCCCCTGCCTCGACAATGTAACCCACCCTTACGGTCTTAACAATCATCTTTTTGTAGATAACTCCTACATCTGGATCTCTAGCTTAATCTCTCTGGAGTTCTAGACCTACATTATCTATTATCCATAGCAGATTTCTACCTTCATGTCTTGCCAGTAATGAAAATTCAAAATGAAACCAAAACTACACACAAGCTTTTCCCCAAAATGTGTCCTTACTTTTCTCTACCTAAATTTATCCGGTTCCTGATATTTGAAACTTGGTCATATTCTCTTACTTTCCCCTTCTCATTTACCTGAACTCTCCAAGTCTGAACTTTCAATCTGACCTCCAAAATGTCTCTCCCATCTGTCCCCTCCTTTCTTCCCAAAGCCTGATATCATCTACATAGGCTATTGCAATGGTCATAGATCATTGAAACATAGATTTAGAGATTTCTAAGTCATCTAGATCAATCCTTCTCATTTTGTGGTTAGGGAAACTGAGGCCCTAAGTGACCTTCCATGAATCTCTCCCCACTACAATTCATCCTCATGCCATCCATGTCAAAGAGCACTTCTTAAAGCACATGTATGACCATGTCACCCCTTCTGCCTCTACTTGATCAGCTTTTGCTGGAGGCTCCCAATCACCTCTAAGATGAAATGTAAAATCTGTTGGCATTTAAAACTCATCATAACTTGCCCCTTCGTTTCCAGTCTTCTTACATGTTACACCTCGCCCTTTCCTCTCATGTACTCTATGACTTAGCACCACTATTCTCCTTGCTGTTCCTTCAGTGCCCATCTCTGGTAATTTACACTGGCTCTTACCCATGCCTGGAATGCTCTCCTTACTCATATCTGCCTTCTCCCATCTTCTGGCTTCCATCAAGTCCAAGCTAAACTCTTTCCTTCTACAGGAAGTCTTTCCTGGTCCCCTTAAATTCTGGTACCTTCCCTCTCTTGATTATTTACCCTGTATCTACCTTGTTTGGGCATAGTTGTTTGCATGTTGTCTCCCTCATAAGACTGTGCGCTTCTTGAGAACGGGGACTGCCTTTTGCCTTTCTTTGTTCACCCAGCTTTTAGCACAGTATAGAGTGGGTACTTAGTTCATTAACTGACTGGCTTTCTGAAGGTCACACAGGTAGAAAGTGTACAAATGTGATCATGTGCCTTTTCTCAAAACCCTTCAGTAACTCAAAACATTATGGAATGTGAGAGTTGGAAGGGACAGTAAAAATCAGCTAATGCAACCCATTTACCAAAGAAATCCTCACTACAACAAATGTATAGAGACTAAACTAATTCTTTCGACTTTCAGTCACTCTGAAATCTGGTATCCCTTCCCAATCTTATTTTATACTACCCTTCTTTCATATACTCTCAGTTCTAGACACATTAGACTCCTTGCTCTCCTGTATTCATGTCCTGTATCATCGCACCTCTGTGCCTTCACTTACTTGCTCCCCAGTCCTACAATATCTTCCTCCATCATATCCAGTGCTTGAATTGCTAACCATCCTTTAAGATTACCCTCTAATGTCATCTCCTCCACATCTTCCCTAGCTATTTTACTCCTCAGATCTTACATTGTTCTTTTTATTTGTATTTCTCTCATGTACTATAGTATAGTTATCTGTGTGTATCTGTCTGTCTCTCTGTCTATCTCTCTATCTAATCTTATCACTCTCTGTGATTATAAACTCCATGAGAACAGGGATTAATATTTACCTCTTTCCTAATATGTAGAACTAGCCTAAGACCTATATACAGCCAATGCTTGTATTAGAAACATTAATTAAATATTACAAATCCTGTTGGCATCTATGTTATAAAATTATTTCACTGCTTGGTTTGATAAAAGAACTAGCTACATGAACTTTTCAGTATGAGTTAGACCAGTAGGCTCCAAGAATAAGTTTTGACTTCAAATGTTCAACAGAGAAAGATTTTGTTTGGAAGATTAATTTACATGTGTTGGGTGATTTGAGGGCCCCACATAAAGCACTTTGCTCATTAACTAAAGATCATCTCTCAGTGAAAAGCTGCTCAAATGGTTCAACTTCCTCTCTGCCTTTGTTATTAGATTCAATTGAAAAGAAATAAAAATCATTGCTTTGCTGGTAGAGAATCTGGTAAAGTCTTAGTGTTATCTTTCTGGGCAGGAATTTTCATAATCTAGTCCCGAAGATATAACTGTGGATATAGAAGGTGAAAAGAGTGAATACACACACACACACACACACACACACGCACGCACACACACACACACAAGTTTTTCTCTGAAGTCCTTGGTGCTTTTCCTCAGCAGTTCATGGTACCTTTGCAAAGACTGGCCATATATTGTTACATAAAATTTTATACTTAAAAGCAGGAATATTAAGAGTATCATTTTCAGATCACAGTGGAAGAAAAATGTTTCATAAGGGAACACAGAATCATAGATTGAAAGCTAATTGGAGATTAAACAACCTAATCTTAAAGAATGAGTTGGCTAAAGAACAAATCATAGAAACTATCAATAATTTCATTAAAGAGAATTACAATGAAACATATCAAAACCTAGGGGATGCAGAAAAAGCAGCAATCAGAAGGCAATTTATATCTCTAAATACTTACATTGGTAAAATAGCAAAAGATCAGACCAATGAATTAATTATATAATTAGAAAAAAACTAGAAAAAGAACGAACTAAAAATACTCAATTAAAAACTAAATTGAAAATCCTAAAAATTAAAAGTGAGATAAATAGAATTGAATGTTAAAAACCTATTGAATTAACAAGCTGAGAACTAATCATAGGAAAAACAAATAAAAATAGATAAACTATTGGTTAATTGATTTAAAAAAAGAAGAAAAATTATTAGTTTCAAAAATTAAAGGGCAAATATACCACTAATGAAGATGAAATTAAAGGAATTGTAAGGAGTTATTTTGTCCAAATATATGCTAAATCATTTATATTATATGCCAATACAATTTAAATGAGATGAAAGAATATTTACAAAGATACAAATTGCCCAGAGTAGCAGAAGAGGAAATTGTGTCATGTTCATCCTTCATTGCCCAAGAAGACCATGCCATCAGAGAAATGATGACATGACTTGCACTTAACTTTGTTCTGGGGGCTGTGCAGGTCATCAGCCTCACTTCTCTTCCAGAGTCATCTGAATCCAGTGACTTGATATTCCTCAGGATGACTGGAGATGACCCAGTATGCACTGGGAGACTTTGAACCCTTAGGCCAAGGTCTTTGCAGGTACTCACTTAGGGTGAGGCAATGCCCATTCATTGAATAGGCCTGTTTAAGAAGTAGCCAGGGCATGGCCCCTTTAATGAGGTAAAAAAAAAGAAAGACATCAGGCTGGGTAGGATATAGCAACAGTTACTACTAATAATCACTCTAAAGCTAGGGGCGGGGGTCCAGGAGTCCTTGGCAGGGACCTCTTGGAATCCTAGTTTCAGAGTGTAGCAGGTTTTGGATGTGGGTAGATGCAGCTAGCTGAATGCTGGCTGGTTACCTCACCTCCTCCTCTCCTGTCTGCCTCTCCATCCCTTTCCTTCTCTCCAAAGGAAGGCAAATTTGGATGGCCAAAAGTTGCCCAGTTGATGTGGGTTTTACTGCTTCCTTTTCCCTTCCCCTCCCTTCCCTTCCCTTCCCTTCCCCTGTCCTCTCCCCCCACAAAAAAAACCTTAAGAAGAGGAAATAGAATATCTAAATAGAGCTATTTTAAAAAAAGAAATTGAACAGACCATAAATAAGCTTCCTGAGAAAAAAGCTCTAGGATTTACAAGTGGACTCTATCAAACATTTAAAGATCAACTAATTCCAATATTAAATGAAATTATTTGAAATAATAGGCAAAGAAGAGATCTTAACAAATTTCTTTTATGAAACAAATATGATAATATCTTAACCAGGAAGAGTAAAAACAGAGAAAGAAAATTATAGAACAATTTCATTAATGAATATAGATGCAAAAATTCTAAATAAAATATTAGCTAAAAGGTTACAACAATATATTGCCAAGATTATACGTTATAAACAATTGGGATTTATACCGGGAATGCAGGGATGGATTAACATAAGGAAAACTCCTAATGTAATTGATTACATCAATAATAAAAGTTAAAAATAGCATAATTATATCAATAAAATACAACAATAAAATACAAATTTCCGTTAATAAACTTGAAAGTATTGGTATAAATGGATTTTTCCTTAAGTTGATAAAAAGCACTTATCTAAAAACCATCAGCAAGCATTATTTGTAATGGGAATGAACAGGGTGTCTTTCCAGTAAGATCAAATATGAAACAAAGATGCCTATTGTCATCAATATTATTCAATATTGTACTGGAAATCCTAAAAATAGCAATAAGAGAAGAAAAAGAAATAGAAGTCAGAACAGGGAATAAGGTGATAAAACTACCTCTTTTTGCAGATGATATGAAAATATACTTGCCTTTTTAAAAGTCTTTTTTTAAGGTCTTCTAAGAAATTTTTTGTGTGCTTGAGATTATTTGATGTTTCTCACTGAAGAAGGAGTGGGTTTTTAAGCTCTATTATCTTCCTCTGAATATGAACCCCAATGTTCTCTATCCCCATAGTACTTATCTATGGTTCTTTCTTTGCTTTCTCCTTTGCTTGCTCATTTTAATTTATTTTTGATTGTTTTTAGCTGCTATTAGTGTGATCAAATTCTAGTCCTGAGGTATGGGGAATAATGCTCCAAGCCTCAGGTCCTTCTTACTGTTATTTCTGAGGTCTGTCCCAAAGCCCAACCTTGCGCTTTCCTTTCCACTCCTAATCCAATGATAGAGACCCTGGTTATGGGGTCCTGCAAATGACCTTACTTCCTGCATTCCCTCCTGTGGCTGTAAACTATAGTTGTCTTCTTTTGCCAGGAACTAAGACCAGGTACTCTGCTGTCCTACAAGTGCCCATTGCCAGCAGGCTCCCCCACCTTCTGCTACTGCACTCCCCAGATGTGTGCTAGTTCCTTCTCTCTGGGAGTGGCTGCCAAGCCCACTATGTGTCTGATCAGCATAGCTGTGCCTGTTGTCCCTCAGCAATTGAAGGTCCTTCAGTCTTCTGCTCAGCAACCAGATCCCCCCACACAGTGGCTGAGATGAAAGTTTCTAAGGCTGAGGCTGTCTCCCAATCCCAGCTCCCCCCAGGGCTTGTTATTTGTTGATATGGTAGAGTTGGCCTAGAGGTGTTTACACTTCACTCAAGTCAGCTCTTTCCTGGGGTCTTCTTAGCTTGTCTTAGGAAACCCATTGCTTTACCCAGAATGGCAAGTCCTTTAAACTATATTATAGCAGTACCAGATACTAAACCATATTGTAAGGCAGTAATTATCAAATCTATTTCATACTAGCTAAGAAATAGAAAGCTAGGTTCACGGAAAAGAGTGGATATACAATCTACAGCATCAAATAAATAAAATAACCTTGTATTTGACAAGTGTAAAGACTATTATTTTGGTATAAGAATTCATTATTTTGTTACAGTTGGTAAAAATTGGTCTTTTCTGAATGAGAAGGCTAGAGAAGATGTGAAAGAGGTGACATATATACACACATATGTAAATGCATGCATACATACATATATTTATATACAAGTATGTGCATATACATAAATGCATATGTATATATATATAATTTGGGTCTAATGGTAGCTATCTCTAGGGTAGAAGGGAGGGGAGGTAAGAAAAAAGAAATTTACAAGATAACCTTCTTATATATTTAAAAACAGGAACAAGTTATACACAATAGATTTGCATTTTCATGTGCAATTATTTTTTTCTGTTCTACTTTGTCATGGAAATGCTTGTTTTATCCCATAAATTCAAAGCAAAGTTAACAAAAATTAAAAAATCCTCAATATCCATTTAACATCTGATGGTTTACTGCAAGCTTTGCATTCACCATTGCACTGGATTTTCACACCAACCTGTGAAGAAAATGCTTCAAGCATTACTGCTGCTATTTCATTGAGGGTAAGGAGAAAAATGACTGACCTGTTAAGAGTTACGAAACAGAGATGAGGCTGCTAAGGATGAGCAGGCAGCTGGACCTGAGGTAAAGTGATCATTAGTGCTCCCATAGATGGGCCACTATGGGCGCTGTAATTTTGAGGGGTCATCTAACCATGGGTCAGTGAAGAAGAAACAAGTAGTAAGGGTCGGTGATCTCATTTTGGGAAAGTACTTTAAAGTAGAGCAATAATAAGAGAGGTCTGCTATCTTGCCAGGACAAGACAGAAGACATCCCAATATTTATCAAAGTCATTGAATTCTAGCTGTGCTTGTGATTCATTTAGACATAAGTGATACTGATAGAAAATAGCTCGAAAATAATGGAAATTATTGCAATGTTTTGAAGAAAAAACTGAACAACTTAAGGGACATAGAAAGTGTTTTTCTCATTATTGGCCATCAGAAACAGGTAGACTCTGAAAGTGAATAGCTAGTTAAGAAGATGGTGTCTGAAAATGGGACTGGATTTCTGTCCATCAAACATATGAAAAGGAGTCTCTTGACCTGTGGCAGAGTACGGCAAACAACAGCTAGGAAGAATGTTATTTGCCCATAGTTTTACTAATAAAAGGTTTCAAGATGAAAAGAAGAGGAGTTTGGGGAAAACCTACCTACACACAATTACTAAGCTATATACTATAAATAATAGCTACAATAGAGAAAGAGGGATAGCAACAGAGATGCTCAGAAATTCACAGAAGGCAAAGTTCAAGGAAAGAATCAGCAGAAAAATAAAGGCCTTAAATGGCTACAATTATGTATAAAAAGCAAGGGAACTATACATCATCATGCATGGAAGCAAATTAGACTTCATATCTATCACTGAAGAAATAATCAGGAGCAATTCTAGGCTGGATCTGATTTTTATCAATAAGGAAAAAAATGTGTTGCTTGGGTAAAAGAATGGGCACTTAGGAGAAAGAGAATATTCCAGGTTAGATATGTAATAGACAAGACAAAAACCAGTTTGGTCTGACATCCATCCTATATTTTAGGACAGCACATTCCAAAGGGTTCTGAGAAATGATAAATTGGATCTCGTGGCCTGTAGATCTATGGGAGAAATCATCCAAAAAGGAGTAAGAAGTTGTGAAGAATGAAATTTCAAAGATACAAAATAAAATATCTTTGATCATCAGGAAAAGTGTGAATTGTCCAAAGTGACAATGTAGATAGGTAGAAAGCTAGGGCAGGATAGAAATAGGGTATAGCCAAGTCAGAAGTTCAACTAGGCTACAGTAATTGGGAAAGGAGGAACTTCATTGGATAATTTTCCTAAAATGGAAAATTAATTATAATTGTTAATTAAATGTTAAGCTCACTTGTTTCTCTCTACTAAAAGTTAGCAAGTATTGAGAATTCCGTCTAACTTTTATCTCCACACCTTAGTTATACCTGCAGTGGCAGCCAAAATAAAATGGTAATATGTCCTTAGACTGAAAAGAGGAATAATGTTCTGTGCAAAGTAGATGATGGTGCTATTTTATCCTGGTCAGATCATATCTGGAATATTCTTTCAATTCTAGATGTTACATTTTATGAAGAACGTTGATGAACTCTAGTGTGTCAAGAAAATCATACTTAGGAGCCCCAGAGGAAAAGATCGGAAAAGAAATGAGAGATCTGTTGGGAAGACTTGGAAAGAGAATTAGCAGCTTAGCACAAGAGACATAAGACTGCCCAAAACAGATAGCTTAAAAGTTAGAATGAGCTAGCAGCAAAATTATAAAAAAACAAATCACGAGGTTGTGCTATATGAGGGTGAAGTGCATCTGTGGATCAACAGTCAATCTGTCAGTCAACAAGCGTTTATTAAGAGTTTATTATATACTAGCACTTCACTAAATGCTGGGGATACAGAGAAAGACAAAAAATCACCAACAACAACCCAATCTCTATTCATAAAGAGCTCACATCCTAATGGTCGAGACAACTTTTGAATAACCAGACACTTTACAAGGTACGTACAAACTAGAGAGAAGATAATCTAAGAGAGTATGGCACTAACAACTGGGGAGAACAGGAAAGAAATCCTGCTGGGATTTGAGTTTCATCTTCAAGGAAATCAGAGAAGCTAACAGGCAGAACTTAGTTCAGAAGCTAAGAGGTGAAGAGGGAAAGCATTTCGGGGACAGAGGATAGCCAGGTCAAAGGCATGGAGACAGGAAATAAAAGTGTCATCTTTGAGGAACAATACATAGATCAGTGCTAAGGTATGAGTGCATGCTAGAAATAAAGCACACAGGAAAGATAAGAAGGGGTGAAAATATGAAAAGCTTTTAATATCAAACGGAGGATTTTATATTTTATCTCAGAGGCAACAGAGTTTATTGATTAGGGGAGTGATGTAGACTTAAATTTTATAAAAATCACGTTAGTAGTTGGGTGGAGGATGCATTCAAGTGACAACAGACTTGAGTTAGGAAGGCCAATTAACGTAAAGTCGAGGTGAGAATTGGTGAGGTTCTGAACTAGGATGGTGACTTAACGAATGAAGAGAAGGGATATGTAGAAAAGATGCTGTGAGGGTAAAAATCAGATTGGATATGAGCAATGAGAGTGAGGAGCTGAAGAGGGTACTGGTTGTAGACCTGTCTGACTAGGAAGACAGTAATGATTTCAATAGCAGTAGGGCTCTCTCTCCCCACTTTCTGAGCCATAATAACTAACATGAGGTCCCCCTTTGGGTCCAGCCCCGTGTAGCCTGTACTGCAGCCTGAGTCTCTGGACCCCTCATGTGGGTCCTGCACACACTTATAGACAAGACAAGATTCTGTAGATCTGAAAAATTAACAACTCTTGTTGTGGAAGAATTCAGCAGGTATCACATCCAAATAGCAGCCTTGAGTGAATCAAGACTGACAAATGAAAGCCGGATTACTGAAGTCAGAACTAGATACACATTTTTCTAGAATGGATGCAGTGAAAGGGAGTGCTGTTAAGCTGGTATAGGTTTCACAATCAAACTAATCTAGTCAACAAGCTTGTATGCCTATGGAAGAGGGGTGAATGACAGGCTCATGACCATGCAATTTACAGGACAATGCCACACCACCATCATCAGTACCTATACTCCCTCCATGGTGAACACCGATGAGATCAAAGAAAAATTTTATGAAGACCTGGAAAACTGCATCATCAATGTGCCAAAAAAGGACAAGCTTATAATTCTGGGAGACTTCAGTACTAGAGTAGACTTAGACTACAAGACATGGCAGGGAGTCCTAGGGAGGAATGGAGTTGGAAGCAGCAATAGCAACAATCACTTACTACTGACACTTGTGCATCTCAGGACCGACATCACCAGCACTGTCTTCCATTTGCCTAAATGCAATAACACTTCTCAGATGCATGCTTACAGCAAACACTGGCATTTAATAGACTGTGTGATTGTAAGGAAAAGAGACAGGAAGGATGTGAGAGTGACAAAGGCAATGTGTGGTGCTGAATGTTGGGTTGATCATAGACTTATCCTCTCCAAGCTAAATATTCACATTCAAGAAGAGCAGCATCTTCAAAGTAGAAGAGTTTAATGTGAACAGATTTTAACTCTTCTCTGAATGGGAACAGTCTGATGCTACTTGGAGGGAAAGGTGAGCCAACACGCAGTTGTAATAGTGGAGCAGAAAAGGAGTGGGAAGTTTCCAGAGATTTGGTGTACAGCACTGCTTTTACTCATCTGGGTCAGAACACTCACAAACATCAAGACTGGTTTGATGAAAATGATGGGGAAATTCAGAAGCTGCTAAATGAAAAACAAAAATTCCACAGGGCTTACCAGCAGGATAGTCCATCCATCTCTAAGAAGGCAGAATTTAATTCCATCAAAAGTCAAGTACAAGTGAAGCTTAGAGAGATGTAGGATTCTTGGCTTAGTAAAAAGGCAGATGGAATTCAGTTTTATGCCAATAGTAACAATCTTAAGTGCTTTTATGATATTCTGAAGGCTATTTATGGATCAAAGATCTATGGTGCATCTCAACTATTCAGTGCTAATGGGGCCACAATGATTAGTGATAAACACATGATCCTAGAGAGATGAACTGAACACTGACTTCCGCAATGTTCTTGACAGATCATCATCAGTCAACACCAAAGTCACTGACTGTTTACCTGGGGTGAAGTCAATCTCTCCCTAGCTAAAGTTCCAACTGAAGGAGAGGTTTTAAATTCATTAGACTCATTTTGTGTCACAAAACACCTGGTACTGATTCTATTCCAGCTGAGATTTATAAGGTAAGAGGTTTATTGCTCATCTGAAACCTGACTGAAATTTTCTGGGTCATATAGCAAGAGGAGGCTATACCTTCAGAGTTCAAGGATGCTTCCACTGTCTATCTCTATAAAGGTAAAGGAAATAGATTATTCTGTGACAACCACAGAGGGAGGGGATTCCTTTCTCTTAATTATTGCTGGCAATTTTCTTTCCTGAGTGTTGTTTAATAGACTGATTCTTCACCTGGAAGATAGCTATTTACTTGAGAACCAGTGTAGCTTCAGAAACGGCCAAAGAATGGTCAATATGGTATCTGCTGCCTAACAACGCCAAGAAAAATGCTAGGAGCAGAACAGAGGTTTGTACACAACATTTGTGGATCTGATCAAGGACTTTGATACTGTATGTCATGAAGACTTATGGGAAATAATATCAAAATTTTGTTGCCCAGAGAAATTTATCAGTATTGTGTGTCAATTTCATGATGGCATGTTTGCCCAGGTTCTGATAATGGATGATGCTTGTGAGTTTCCTCAGTCACTATTGAAGTGAAACAAGGCTGTGTGCTTGCTCCCATGCTTTTTAACATGATGTTTTCAGCCATGTTGTCAAATGCTTTCAATGAAGGTGAACATGGCATCAAGGTCATTTACCACACTGATGGTAAATTCTTCAGCTTGAAAAGACTACAAGCCAAGACTACAGTGGAGGAAGTGTCAGTGCCTAATTTTTTTGCTTGCAGATGGTTGTGTGCTCAGTGCAGCCTCTGATACTGAGATTCGACAAAGCATAGATCAATTCTCTGCTGCCTGTGCTAATTTTGGCCTAAAAACACCAAGAAAACACAATTGCTCCATCAGCCAGTACAACACCATCCATATATGGAACCAACAGTTACAGCAAATGGAGAAGTTTTGAATAGTATGGATAAGTTCACTTATCTTGATAGTGTACTTTCCAGGGATGTACACATTTATAATGAGGTTGACACATGTATTGCCTGAGCTAGCTTGGTGTTTGGCTCCAAAGCACAGTGTGAGAAAGAAAAGGCATTAGCCTGACTACAAAGCTGAAGTTCTACAGAGCCATTGTGCTGACCTCATTGTTGTATGTCTGTGAAATTTGGACAGTATATCTGTACCGTGCCAGGAAACTGAATTGCTTCCATTTGAATTGTCTTAGGAAGATTCTGAAGATCACCAGGCAGGTGGCAGATACCAGTCACTGAGGTCCATTCAAATTCTGTTGCAGAGAGCCTAACTCCAATGGGCTAGCCACACTGTTTGAATGCCAAATGTACATTTGCCAAAAAGACTGTTTTATGGAGAACTCACATAGGGCAGACACTCACATGGTGATCAGAAAAAGCAATACCAAGACACTCTCAAGGTCTCTCTTAAGGGCTTTTGAACTGATTGTGTGACATGCAAGACACTGGCTCAGGACTGCCCAGTATGATATGCCCTCATCAGAGAGGGTGCTGTGTTCTATGAGAAAAGCAAAATTAAAATAGCTCAAAAGAAATGCAATATGCACAAATTTGGAGCATCCACCCCAAATGTTCACATGGACTATTTGTCCTTGACCTGTGTTAGAGCATTCTGACCTCATATGGTCTTATCAGCCACAGTTAGACACACTGTAACTTGACTCTAACATAGTGATGTTATTTTGGTCCTCTTCAGAAACAAAGAATAAGTATCAGCTCAAATGTATTTGGCATATTTATGGAAATCTCATCCATATTTCCAAGATTAAAAGTTCAAACAGTTTTCTAGAGAAGTACCAGTTTTTCTTCATCCTTGACAAGGTAAAAGGTCTTATCACAAAAGACTCCTCATAGAATAGCAGTAAACCTGTCTCTTAAAATTCAAAACACTGTCTTCTTCAAAGCTTCAGTAAGAGTAGGAATACTCTGTATGGAAGAAAATGTTAAAGATGGTATCACCTGTAGAAAAAACACTACATCTATGCCCCAAATCACTAACTGCATTGAATAAACTTCAATGGGGAGCCCAAGAATTAATTTTTTACATCATTATACATACTCTTATAAAAGGTCCGGTTTTCAATTCAATCCCATCTTTATTAAGACACCATGTGCCTGAAGCTTACTCAGAGGAGAATGAGAAACAGAGTGGTAAAATAGAAAGAATGCTTTGGATTTAAAATCAGAAGCCCTGGATGGAATTCTTGACCTACCATTGCTTATTACTGCTGGGAGTAAACCAATTAAATCCTCATTTACAAAGTGAGCAGAATAATATTTGAACTCCCTAAAAAAGTTTGTTATCAAAGAAAATCTTGAACACCCGTGTAAATGTAAACCACCATCTGCTTCTACTGGGTGGAAAGACATGGTGCTTGACTTGATCTCCAGGAGTTCACAGTTCAGTGGAGACTGAATCCATGAATATGAAACTGTTAAGTGAAAAGGCAAGACAATATGTGTAATAACTGCCAGCCAAATATAGATTGTATGGGAAAAAAAGTGAGAGAGAAGAGGGAAATGAGGGCTAGCGTGGAATGGGAAGACTTTCTGAAGGATATAACAGCAGAGGTGGCAATGTAGAGTTTAGACAGACGAGCAAGAGGGGGGAGTTTTGTAGGCTCCAAGGCCTCAGAATTCTTAAATCACAAAAGTTTCCTCAGTATTTCCTCACTAACTAGTTAATCCAAGTGATAGAAGCTACAAGCAATTCAGAGCTGCTGTTGCCTAGACCAATAATTGTAAAGCATCATGAAAATCCTTACCCAAGGAAAAAATAAATTAAAAATGACCATATTAAATCTCCATAGCATTGAGTCAGTTTCCTTGGGTCCCACAAATCTCTGAGTGCTCGTTTCAGGAAGACTCTTGCCATGATGTCTGGTACCTCTTTGTCTGCTCTTTGTACTCATCCATTTTCTCCCCAGTTTTCCTGAGTTTCTTCTCCTTGCTGATTCACTGAAGTTCTCCCACTAGGCTGTCCATCTCATTGGCATAGTGCATGCCTCTGTTCTTTTGTACTAGGCTTTCCACTATATCGATTCATTTGCTCTTCATTCTCCCTCCCTTTGACCTGGTTATTAAAGGCACAGACCTGGCTCCCAAAATGTACAACCAGCTCTTTCAGGGCCTTGCTTTCTGTCAACTGGATGTAATCCTGCAGGGAGTCACTCCTAGGTTATGACAATGACTGAGTTATTTCCAAAGACATCATTCACCCTTGTCATGGTGTCCTGGTCCACCTTAGAGGAGTGGCCCATCTGGGTCACCAGGACCAGTGTATGTGGTGGCCCCAGGGAGGAGAGGATGTTACATTGAATGATTTCTTGAGAACTCAGACCTTCAGTAGACACCTCTAGGCCAAAGATATCAGGGCTGCCTGTGCTTTCATTTCCTCACTGCCCCAGCTCTGACTCCCTTTGCTGCAGATCCTGGTCACTTGGCATTGTCCCAAGCTTGGTCACAAGC
This sequence comes from Bettongia penicillata ogilbyi, assembly GCA_023548195.1. NCBI lineage: Eukaryota > Metazoa > Chordata > Mammalia > Diprotodontia > Potoroidae > Bettongia > Bettongia penicillata. Next base: position 4,280,541 of record JAJHZJ010000233.1, read on the forward strand.
ACATTGTCTTCAAGGATGCTGTTCCCTGTTGCACTTCCTCCAGTTCCTGTTTTCTTCACCAGGAATAGCCTGAGCTTGGACTCTTTCAGGGACTGCCTCTCCTCTCCTGAGTCTGCAGGGAGAGGCCATTATTCACAATCAAATCTATGCTTTCAGAATGATCTGGGTTCTCTTTCAGTTTCTCCACTTAAGAAGTCAACAATCTGACAATAGGACACTCTCTGTGAGAGCTTGCCTTCAGAGTTGACTTCTCTGCCCCCTTCTCAGTGCTCTCACTGAGGCCCTTGCTACTCAGGCTTGTGCCTTTCAGCAACCCTCCATGTTGTGAGCCTGGGCTCTAGACCTAATTCTGCTGCTAATACCCTGTGTAACTTCGATTATTGAATCCCTTCCCCTCTCTGAGCTTTGGTGTTCTTATCTGCCAAATAAAGCCCTACCAGCTCTAAAGTTCTTTGTGTTGCTAACTCATGACACCAACTTCTATTGTACTTTACAAATACCATCTCATTTGATCTTTACAACAACCAAAGGCACTATCCTCATCCTAGAATTGAGGAAATTAAGGCAAGTAGAAGTTCAGTGACTTGCCCAAGATCACACAGTTAGTATCTTTGATGATAATTGAACTCAGGTCTTCCTGGCCCCAGGTTCAGCACTCTACCCACTGTGCCATCTACTACTAACCTTGACTATCTCTCAAACCCCTGAGCTGACAGCACACTAAACAGAAACCCTATCCCTCCAGAAGCAGTGAGTGCTTCCTGTGAGCTACAACACTGAGGGAGGGTGGAGGTGGGGCTTGATACCAGACTAGAATGTTCCTACTATCTAATACTCAAGCAGAAAATGGGGATTTGTGCCCTTTCAAAATATTCCTTAGCACAGATATTTTCTTTATCTCTTTTCACCTTTCTTTCATGTTTACCTAGAACAATCACAGAAATAATCAGGTTTAAATAGTGGAAACTTTGGGTGGAGTCATTCATCTTGTGCTGAATAGATGATTAACTAACCCCAAGAGAAATACCATTGTGCCTCTCTAACAAAGGATAAGGAATGGGGGTGGAGAGTAAGCCAAAGTCCAATTCTTCAGACATCACCATTCAGGGCATGTACCAGCTCTAACCACATCATTCCCCAACCTAGATTTAACCTACAACGTAAGCTCCTTGAAGACAGGGATTGTCTTGTTTGTATTTTTATCCCCACAAACAATTTTTTTCATTCTTCCAATAGAACACACCTTTTAATCAACACTTCCTTATCATCCCAGGCAGATGACAACTCGACACCTGTAGCTTGCTTGCACTGGAGTTGTCCGCATTGTCCAAGGGAGATGCTGGCCCTCTTCGTCTCTTACTTCTGTCTCCTCTTTGTCTCCCCCTCACCTTTTCCACTCCATTCTCTAGTAATTGTTCACATCTCTTAGTTCCCAATTTGCTCCTCAGTGACTTCCTGCGTGCATGTCACCACTCTAGCCTATGACCAGTTTGGCCTCATAGTTTCACATTCAATAGCTCTTATTAGAAGGAGCTTGGCTTCTGTGGTTAGCTGAGTCTAGCAAGAAGAATAATCATTTCCTGTCCACAGTGAGGAAAGAAGGAAAAATAAAAGTTTGCAGCGAGGGCTGATGCTAACCTCAGGTGGAGCACACACACATCAGTCTTTGTTGCATGACTGGAACATGACCCAGAAACTTCAAATGCATCTTGCCTCATTCAGGGCCACAAATCCTTGTCTCATACAGGTAATTTCCAGCATTCAGTTTTTAGTGTATACTCAGAAAGCAGAGCCCTTGTCTCCAGCAGCTCATAGTAAAATGTACTCTGTCCTGTTCCCTCTTCTCTTCCAACTCTCTCTTTCTCTTGGTGATCTGTCAGGATCTCACAGGTTTATCTCTATGCAGATGGATCACCAGTCTTCATAGTCAACTTCATCTTTCTCCTGAGCAACTATCTGCTGTACACCTGTCTTTATTTGTATGTCCCATCGACACTTCAAACCTAATATAGGAACCTGGATTTACAGCTGCAATAAAGTTCATGAGCAACAACGTTCTAGTCACAAAGTTCACAACCTTGCAGTGAACTTCAAATCTTCAGTAATTTATCTTTCTACAAGGTTGCATCAACTCTGAAACTCATATCTCCTTAGTATCTACTGGATTTGGTATTTCTTCCTCCCTTAGATTGGAAGGTATGGAAGGTAGCATTAGAAAGATCCTCCCAGATCTTCCACATAAGGAGAGAACTCAGGACAGTTATCTCATTATTTTTGACTCAGCTATAAGTCTTCATTATGTCCCCTCCTAAGGCAAATAATCCCTGCTTCTCTTTCAACTTAAAAAAAATATTTTATCTCCCCCTAGTAGATTGTGAGCTCTTTGATAGCAGGGGCCTTTTGCCTTTTTTTTTTTAAAAAAAAAAACTCCTAATACTTAGCCCAATGCTTGGTGCATAGCACACATTTAATAAGTAATTATTGACTGACTGGCTACACTTTCCCTTACCCACCCATATACAACCAGATAGTCAATAGACATTTATTAAGCACCTACCATGTGCCAGGAACCATGCTAAATAAAAGACAAACTATTCCCTTGGGGACTTCACAATTTAATGGAAGAGACAACAAGGAAACAAATATGTGCAAACAAACTATGTAGAGGATAAATAGTTAATAATTAAAAAAGGGAAAGCAGGAGAATTTCAAGGCATTGGGAAAGAATTCCTGTACAAGGTAGGAATTTAATTGGAACTTGAAGTCAGGGAAGGCTGTAGACAAAAATAAGGAAGGAGAGCATTGCAGGAATAGGGGACAGTCAGAGAAAATGCTCAGTCAAGAGATGGAATATCTTATCCATATAACCGCAAAGAGTCCATTGACACTGGATTGAAGAGGATATGGTAATGAGGAAGGTGTAAGAAGACTGGAAAGGTAGGGGAAAATATAGGTTAAGAACGGCTGTGTGTGCCAAATAGAGGATTTTGTATTTGCTCCTAGAGGTAATAAAGTGCCACTGAAGTTTATTAAGTAAGAATAGGGGTTACAAGTTTGAACCTGTGCTTTTAGAAAATCCCTTTGATTACTTAAAATCGTCTTGACAACTGTATCTCTACAATGTCTCTGTGTCTATTCTCTCATTCCCACTCATACAGGATCCCCACCTCCACACCCATTTAGGTTCTATTCACTTCTGATCTGAATTTTTGCAAGAGCCTCCTAATTGGAACCCTGGCTTTTATTCTCTCACTTTCCTAATATCATAAACAAATAAGTGGAGCATGGAAAAAAAATTTGTATTAGATCTGTGGATAAGGCAACAGTTTATGGCCAAACAAGACACTGAGAGGACTACAGAAGTAAAATTGATATTTTGATTACATGAAATTGATTACATGAAATTGCAGAAACAAAACCATTGCAGCCAAAATTAGAAGGAAAGCCAAAATTGCAGGGAAAATTTATAGCAAATTTCTCTGAAAAAGGTTTTATTCCTCAAATATATAGGGAACTAAACTGAATTTATAAAAATGAAAACCATTTTCTAAACAACAAATGGTCAAAGTACATGAACAGGCAATTTTCAGAAGAAATCAAAGCTAACAATAGTTTTATATGAAAATGCTCTAAATCACTATTGATTAGAGAAATGCAAATTAAAATAAGAATGTGGTACCTACTCAACCTATGATTAGCTAACATATCAGAAAAGGAAAATGAGAAATGCTAGAGGGGATGTGGAGAAATTGAGACACTAATGCATTGTTGGTAGAGTTGTGAACTGGTCCAACCGTTCTGGAGAGCAATTTGGAATTGTGCCCCCAAAGCTGCAAAACTATGCAAACTCTTTGTTCTATCAATCCCACTAGTAGGTCTGTTCCGTAAAGAGATCAAAAAAGAGAAAAGGAAGTATATGTACAAAATGTATATATCAATGTTTTTTTAAGTGGCTAAGAATTGGAAATTGAGGGGATACCCATCAATTGGGGAATGACTGAACAAGTTGTGGTATATGATTATCATGCAATACAATTGTGCTATACAAAATGACAAGCAAGATAGTTTCAGAAAAAACTGGGAAGACTTAAATGAACTGATGTAAAGTGAAGTGAGCAGAACCAAGAGAATATTGTATACAGTAGTTGCAATATTGTAACAATGATCAACTGTGAAAGTCTTAGCTACTCTAATCAATAAAATAATCCAAGAGAGTTGCAAAGTACTCATAATGAAAAATGCTAATCTCCTCCAGGGAGAGAAATGGTCGAATAAAAGCTGATAACTCCATGAAATAGCAAAGAATATTAAAAACAAAGTCAGAAGATTGAAAAAAAGTACAAAATGTAAAGTATCATCCCCAAAACATCTGATCTGGAAAAAAAAATCAAGAAGAGAAAATTTTAGAATCATTGCTCTACCTGAAAGCCACAACAAAAACTAGAGTCCAGACATTATATTTCAAGAAATCATAAATGAAACTGCCTGGATGTAGAAGAAATAGAGGCAATGACTCTTGATTATCTCCTGAAAGAAACCCTAACAGGAAAGATCCTAGGAATGTCATATTTAAAGTTATTGACTCCCATATGAAAGATAATACACTGTAAGCATTCTACTTTCCCCCAAAGCAGTTCAATTACTAAGGAACTAAAATCAAGATTACACACCTGAAAAAAAATAAAAGATATATATACACATACATATGTATATAGTTGGATTTGGCAATGTTGGAGATTTATGTTGTCTGACTATCCTAGTCATAGCTTTCTTTATTTTTTAATGGAGGAGATGGTTAAAGGGAGAGAAAAAAAGGAAGTACAGAAAAATGAGGTACTAACATAAACTAGAGAAAATCTTGGAATGCAATATTCTGAAAGGGAAAAGTCTTGTAATCAAGAAGAATTTACCTTGCAAAGTAGATTATAATCATTCAGGGTAGAAAAAATATTTTCTTTCAAACATTTCTAATGAAAAGATCTGAGTTGAATAGAAACATTAAAGTGAAAAAACAGGATTTAAGAGAAATCTATAAAGTTAAATTCATCTAAACATGTTAAATAACTATATGGTGTTAGAGGCCTAACCATCTAATACAGTAAAAAAGAAAAAAAGAGTCCTCTCAGAACGTTGAAGCCGTCAAAGGATATTGATGGAGTTAAATAAGAAAAACAAGAGAAACTGGGGTGAACTGGTTCTGTTAAAAGGGTTTTAAAAGGGAGAAGAGAAAGTGAAGTAAAAGGAACACAGTAATGTAAAAGAGAGAAATAGTAAACTCAACAGGGAAACAAGGTGGGGGATTGACATCTTAAGAGAAAAGCTAGTATCGGGGAGGGAAAAATTATCAGCAAAGCAGAATTACAGACTCTGAAGAGATAATTAAAAGGGGTAAGAGGATTACAAATGAACTCGAATCTGAAGAGGAATACATCAATTGGGGGATGGCTGAACAATTTATGATATTATACATGTAATTAAATATTATTTTACCATAAGAAATGAAAAATGATTTCAGGGAACCCACAAAACTGATGCATACAGAATGAAATGAGGAAAAGCAATAATTAATATATGAAAAACGACATTGAAAAGAAAAGTAATCTGAAAGACTTAAGAGTTCTGTTAAAAACAATCATGAAACAAGTCTTTAGAGGATCCATGATAAGATATGTTACCCACCTCTTAACAGGGAAGTGTTGAATACAAGGTGCAGAAAGTTGTATACATTTTCATATAATGAATATCCTATTGCTTGCTTTCTCAATAGGTGGGGGAAGGGCTGGAAAGAGGTAATTTGGAACTCAAAATTTTAAAGTGAATGGTAAAAATAAATAAAAAAAGTTCACACACACCCAGATTCCAGGCACATCCCACACCAACACGGACCCCAAAACACAGCTCAGTGAGGAGGAGGGAGAAGGCTGTGCATTTTGGTGAAGCTCCATCCAGGGGGCAGACCTGCCTTGCTCAGACAGTCTTTGTTTCTCTGCTCATTTAGCTTTAGCTCTTGTTGAGGAGGGGTGAGGTACGTCTGTGTTGGCTAAGTCCCCACTGCTTCCAAGAGCCCCAGGGTTGTCTCCTAGAGGACAATGCAAATTTAAAATACAAACACAGAAGTCTAGAGAAACATAAAAAATGCAACTATAACTGAGCAATCATAACGGACTTAGCAAGCATGAACTGCTTACATTCTATTATGGGAAGATGATTTTTGTGCCCCCACTCCAGAGCCCCGAGTCATCATCAAGTGTCATAGAGGAAGTTTAACAAGACAAAAGTCCAAGGAGTAGTTTCTTTAATGACCTTAAAAGAAGAAAGGAAAGAGGGGTCAAAAGGAATACACTAGGTGAAAGAGTGGAGGAAACTATCTTCCAAAATTGAGGTGTGTATTCATAGAGGATCACATAAGATAAAACATCGAGCTTTGATTTCATAAGAAAAATTTAATAACACTTGTAAAGCCAATTCAATTAAAAGAGAAAGGTAATAACTGGTTTAAAAAAACTTTACAGCAAGTTGTTTTAATAAAGGTCTCATTTCTAAGATATAAATGGATTATATTAAATGCATTACGACAATGGTTTGCCATTTCTTTTTTCAGTAAATCACCTTTTGTCAGAACTCTCCACTATGAGCTACCTATCTTTGATAATCCTGTATGGCAGAGTTCGTAGTATCACCAAGCTACATAATCTCCTCCCAAGACAAGGCAGTGATCCAGGAGGTAGTTTTGCTGAATAAGTTAATATTTTTTTTGTAATCCTATCTCCCTTACCTTCAAGAATATCATATTCCAAGTCTTCTACTCCTTTAACTTGGAAGCTGCTAAATATTCTGTGATCCTGACTGTGGCTCCATGATATTTAAATTGTTTATTTCTGGCTATTGTAGTATTTTTTTACTTTGACCTGAGAGCTCTGGAATTTGGCCATTATATTCTTGGGAGTTTTCATTTTGGCATTTCTTTCAGAAGATAATCAGTGAATTCTTCCATTTTCTCTCTCACCTTCTAGATCTAAGATAATGAAGCAGTTTTCCTTGATAATTGCTTGAAAGGTGATATCTAGATTCTTTGATAATGGTGTTCAGCTAGTACAATAATTCTTAGATTGTCATTCCTCTATGTCTTTTCCTGGTCAGTTTTCTTTCTGATGAGATATCATAATATCTTTTATTTTTTCATTCTTTTGACTTTGTTTTTTTCTTTTGATGGCTCATAGAGTACATTAGCTTCCATTTGCCGAATTCTAATTTTAAAGGAATTGTTTTAGTAAATGAGATTTTGTATCTTTTTTTGCATTTGGCAAATTTTTTAAAAAACAATTTATTTATTTTAAGTTTTCAATATTTAGTTCTGTAAGACTGAGTTCTAAATTTTATCCTCCTCTTTTTTCCTAGCCCACCCCCAAGACAGCATGCAATTTGTTATAGGCTATACATGTACAATCATACTAAACATATTTCCACACTGGTCATGTTATAAAGAAGAATTAGAACCAAAAGGAAAAACCATAAGTAAGAAGGAAGAGAGAGAGAAAGAGAGAGAGAGAGAGAGAGAGAGAGAGAGAGAGAGAGAGAGAGAGAGAGAGAGAGAGAGAGAGAGAGAGAGAGAGAGAGAGAGAGAGAGAAAGAGAGAAAAGCATGCCTTGATCTGTATTCAGACTTCATAGTTCTTTCTCTGGATGTGGATAGTATTTTCTGCATAATGTTACTGTTACTGTGTAAAATGTTCTCCTGCTTCTTCTCACTTCACTCATCATCAGTTCATTTAAGTCTTTCCAGGTTTTTCTGAAGTCCACATGCTCATCATTTCTCATGGAACAATAGTATTCCATTTAATTTTATGCCACAACTTGTTCAGCCATTCCTCAATTTATAGTCATCCCCTCAGTTTCCAATTCTTGGCCACCACAGAAGAAACTGCTATAAATATTTTGTATATGTGAATCCTTTCCCCATTTTTATGATTTCCTTGGAATATAGACCTAGAAGCTGTATTTCTGGATCAAAAGCATGCATATTTTTATAGCCCTTTGGGCATAGTTCCAAATTGCTCTCCAGAATAGTTGGATCAGTTCTCAACTCCACCACCAGTGCATTAATGTCTCAATTTTCCCACATCTTCTCTAAAACAACACTTGTCATTTTTCTTTTCTGTCATATCAGTCAATCTGGTGTGAGTTGATAATTCAGAGTTATTTTAATTTGCGTTTCTCTAATCAAAAGTCATTTAGAATACTTCTTCATATGCCTAGAGATAGTTTTAATTTCTTTATCTGAAAACTGCCTCCTCACATCCATCGGCTATCCGGGAGTTGGGGAATGGCTTGTATGCTCATAAATTTGACTCAGTTCTTTATATATTTGAGAAATGAGGCCTTTATCAGACACTTGCTGTAAAGATTGTTCCCCAGCTTTCTGTTTTCCTTCTAATCTTGTTTGCATAGGTTTTGTTTGTACAAAAGCTTTTCAATTTAATATGATCAAAATGATCTTATCTACATTTTGTAGTGCTCTCTGCCTCTTGTTTGGTCACGAATTCTTCCCCTCCCCATAGATCTGACAAGTAAACAATCCCTTGCTGTTGCTTCATAGTCTATGGTACCTTTTAACGAGATGTAGTTTACTTCCTTACTTAATTAGGTCTATTTTTGCTTATACTTTGTCTAAGATCAGGATTTATACTCTTGCTTTTTTTTAACTTCAAGCGATGTATAATAGATTTGTTCCAGCCCCTTACCTTTACTCTGTGTGTGTCTCTGTTTCAAGTGCACTTCTTATAAGCAACATATTATACAGTTCTGGCTTTTGATCCCCTCTGCTATCTGCTTCTGTTTTATGGTAGTGTTCATCCCATTCACAAGTTATGATTATCACTTGTGTATTTCCCTCCACCCTATTGTTCCTCCTGTTTGTCCTCTCTCTCTTTTACCCTATCCTACGTCTCCAGTGTTTTGCTTCTGCCTCCTACCTCCCCTGATCAGCCCTTCTTTCTGTCAGTCCGCATCCCTTCATCTTTACTTAATCTCCTCCCCTCCTACTCCCGTCGAGTAAGATATCCAACTGATTGTGTATATTATTCCCTCTTTGAGCCAATAATGACAAGAGTAATACTGAAGCAATACTCATTGTCCCCACTCCCATCTTCCCCTCTACTCCAATAGATCTTTCTTTCCTCTTCATGTAGGATAATTTCGTCCATTCTACCTCTCTCTTCCTTCTGCATCCATTGTACTCCTCTTTCTTATCCCTTCATTCTTTTGGTCATTCTCTCAAATTCATCTTATCCCCATAACCTTTGTCTATGAATATTCCTTCTATGTGTATTGTTAGTGATACAAGTTTTAAGAGCTACAAGTATCATCTTCCCATGTAGGAATGTAAGGCTCCTATGAGCCTTAGCAGAGGGTAGCAGGTGCAGTGTCTCATGTGAAAGAGACAGGAGAATTTCCTTTGTAGGAGTTGTAATGCTTTATAATGGAAATTCCTTGGAAAGACTTTGGAGTGTGCATCGATATTTTTTCACTCATTCCCCAGCCCATTAATCATATGGTCAGTATCAATTTGCTTGAGTGGCTGCATTTCGGCATGAATTTTTTGGAAATTTTGTTTCTAGAAAGTTTAATAGGTGGATGAATTCACTGCCATCCCAGAGATCAAGGAATAATAGGGGAGAGTCATGAGGGAAGTGTTTGTATTTGTTCTTCTTATATCTTTAAAATAAATATGCCTTAGTAAAAAGTGAATTGATGTTAAATTGTTAAAAAAAAAACAAACCATAGCTCCAGTCACCAGAGAAAAAATACCACAACCCTGAGGATTATGTCTAGGCAGCTGTAGCAACCCAGAGCTAGGAAAGTGGGCCTAGAATACTTGTTATATATCCATTTTACTAGTTTCATTTTTGTAGTCAGAAGTTCTTTTCTTACTCATTTTAGTCATCCAAAGGTATGGTTGCAACAATGGCAATATCTTATATACCTCAAGAGTTGTTTTAAATATTTTCTTTGTATAAAAATACCTTTTTCCACCTTTTCTTCACAAAACTGTTCCTTGTGAAGAAGGCCTTAAAGGGACCATTGAAAGGTACATTGACTCAGTTCCCCATTGCTCCCAGCCTTGTTTATCAATCTGGGTTGCAGGAGGATCTAGTAGGGAAGCAGACACTAAGTCTGAAACTTTTTGTATCACTGCCTGTTTGTGACAAACTTCTACCTACAAAATGTCAGGTTCTTCCTCCCTTGGGGACCAGCTGAGATGCAAAGGCCCAATCTCTTCTGCAGAGGCAGACTTCCATGATTTTTCTTAAAGCTACCCATAAGAGCTCTTGCAGATATTCAGTGACCAGCCCTTCAAATGGCTGCTACCCTGACATACTAATAATTTAATCCATTTAATTCTCTTTGTCCTGAGTTTTGCATTGTTAATCAGGGTGAAAGCCCAAATGAAACAAATTTCCATTCAGCAACACAGTGTAGTTTACAGGACATGAGAAGGGAGATGGCCCACTTAGCAGAAGATTATGTCTTTCTGGTGGTTCCTCAGTTCAGGGACCCTTTTGTCTCAAAGGGCATCTGATACTGTCAGGTAACTTTCGAGGTCTCTTTTTCTCTATCTCTCCAGTTTCAGGAAATGGGAGGTCCTTACGGCAGACAACTTTCATTTTCCATCTACTTCTTGCTGCTCACCCACACCCAGTCTTCAGGCACACCCTATACCAACCCTGCTTCCAAAGTACAGCTCTGTGAGGAGGGAGAAGGCTGTTCAGTTTGGTAAAGACACAGCGCCTGGATTGGCCAGGTGAGGGGTTGGTGGCACCTCTTTGGGTGGGTGGGCTCCCAGACCTGCCTCTCTCAGACAGTCTACTTTATTTCTCTGCTTAAAACCTTAGCCTTGGCTCCTAGGGAGTCTGACTGAAGCAAACATGTGTTGGCTGAATCCCCACTTCCTCCGAAGCCCCAGGTTAACTCCTAGTGTGCATTCCCTTCTCAAGTGGATGATTATCCATTCACACTTCTCTAAATTTGTGAGCGTGGGCTGTTTTTCACTGCTGAGGGGGGAAACCTACATTTGATCAGCAATTCTGAAGGAAGGAAAAAACAAATCTTCTGCCTATAGTCAGGTCAGGGTCATTACTGAGTTGTGATTTGATCACTATGAAAAAACAGGGTCTCAGACAAAGTCATGACACCAAAATGGGAAACCAGCCTCAACCTTAAACAGAGAAGGTGGTGTCCTGAGTATTAGAGCTGAAAGGCAAATTTCAGTTTCCCCAAAATGTCCCCTTTGCTTTTTCCTGCCTCAAATATCTGTTCCAGATATCTATCGTATGATTAGACATTAATTTCTTCAGGGTAGGCGTTGCTTTCTCCAGGTGTCCTTTAGCTACCTTCTCTTCCTAAGAGGAAGATTTACTTAGTCTCCCCAAAAGAAGAGAAGAAAGCCAGCCCAGGTTTCCCTTCTTTACTGTGAACTTCCTATTGGGTGCTCTGGGCAATCCTTTCCAAGGCTGGGTGTTTACAGCAGTCCCCTGGAAAAAAGCAAGGGAGAGAAAAAGGAGCCAGTGGGGTGTCCAAGGCAGACTGAACTCACTTCACAGCTTGCTGTGCTCTGCAGGGAGCCTGCTAAGAGTACAATTGAGGACCCCAGGAAGGCAAGTGATTTGGCCAAGCCAATTAAAGGCAGAGATGTGGACCAGAACCTAGATCTCCTGACCCTGGGTCAGAGTCTCTTTTCACTTCGGCACAATTGACAATGACTTCAGTTCTCATTCTTTTTCTAGAGAAGTTGCACCCTGTGATGGCAGAAGGCTATGCTGACAATATGAGCGAGGAGACAAGTCATGGTGAGCAGACACAGGAGCCCCCTGGATGGGGTTGGAGTGGGAGGTGATTGAGATCACATAAGGTTCTCATTTTTTTTTGTTGGCAATGGATTTTGGCCCTTTTCTAAGGGGGCAGGGCAGCTCTGAGCAGCATTCTCCATTTACCTGGCCTTCACTCAGTTTTTCTTCTTTCTTTCATATTCTCTCATTCTTACTTTAATTCATTCTCTTTTCCTCCTTTCCTGTATATTTAACTATGGCCCTTGTTGTCACAACAGCAATAATGAGGGAAAAGGAGGATAAAAGTCTCTTGACTTTCTCTATCACTGTGATGGGCTCTACTGGATGAGGTTGGCCATAGCCAGGACATGTGGGGATTGTCATTCTGTATCTAATCCATTCATTCTGACAAAATGTTGCACTTGTGAAATGTGGAGAAGAAATGAAAAGATGGCTGATACTGTGACTAATACATCCTTTGTGAGAAAATGTTCCCTTGCTGTTTGAGGGCATGGCTATAACTAGACTGGGTCAGCTGCTGACATTCATGGGGTACATTTCCTTCTTGTGCATAACTCCATGCCTCAGCCCTCCACTAGTGTCCACCCCTGAGGGGAAAGAAGGACAGTGGAATCGTAAACAGTGTTAGGTTGAGTGCCAACAGTCAATGGGAAAGGAGGACAATGACATCAGTCACCCCCCCTCCCCTAATTAGAATGTCCGGTGTGATACCACACTCCAACTTTCATCTATCATCTGTTAGCTCTTTTTGTTCCAGGGGAAACATTCCTCAATGTATTTGTTCTTAGGGGTTGCTAATTTAATTGCCAGAACATTGAGAGTTCTATCAAGAAAGTTTACTATTATGTTCAAAGTTTTAGATTTCTGTAGCCAACTGTAGACAACTTTTCATCTGGGGCTCCATTCTTAGAGCATTACTGCTCACTGGCACTAACTCTGTCTTCTTTCTTCTGTCCATTTTTCATTTTGGCTTTTGTTAACTAATCAAAGTGCTCATTACTATTTGTCCATTGAACCAGTGTTGGATGTGATAGTACAGCATTTGCCTTTTTCAGGTTTTTGTTATTGTTACTCAGGTATGGTTAGACATGACCTTCTTTATGTAAGTCTTTATTTTTCATTCATATGTGCAATTATTAATGTATACCATATAATAGCTAACATTTACATAAGGGATTTAGGGTTTGCAAAGCACTTTTCATAGGTTTTCTCAATTGGTCTTTATAACACTCCTATGTGGTAGGTAATTTTATTATTTCCATTTGACTGAGGAAACTGAGGCTGAAGAAGGACTGATGACTTGTCAAGGACCACATAGGTTGTAAGTATTTGAGGAAAGATTCAAATTCAGTTCTTACTGACTCCAGGTCCAGAATTCTATCATGTCACTTACCTACTTCTCTATATAAACTATTTCTGGGTATAGATCTGTTTTAATTAATAAAGGATTCACTGCATGGATAAAACTGTTACAGTACAAGGCAGGTAAGATAAGTACCTAAAGGATGGCAGAAACAAAGAGCATTATATAAGGTTTTTTTTCCATTTCACATTGTTGATTTTTTTTTAAAACCATGTAATAAATACTACACATCATTTTCAAAGCTACCTTGCTTTTCTGTGCTTCCTTCTATTTTCTTTTGTTTCCTGCTGTGCACTTCTTATTTTTTTCTCCTCTCCACAATCTACCCTAGAGGAGGTTACCATTAGATATGAATATGTAAACATATGTAAAACCATACTGTACATACTTCTGTTTTCCAATTCTTTCTCTGGATGTGGAGAGCGTCTTCCTTCACGAGTCCTTTGTACTTGATTTAAGTATTTATGATGCTAAAAATGACTTAGTTGTTCCAAGTTGTTCTTAAAACAACACTATTGTTACTGTGTATAGCTTTCTCTTGGTGCAGCTCATTTCACTCTCCATTATTTCATGCAAATCTTTTCATATTTTTCTAAACTCAACCAGCTCATCATTTCTTACAGCACAGCAGTATCCATTACAATCTTACACCACAAGTTGTTTAGCCATGCCTCAGCTGATGGGCATCCCCTCAATTTCCAGTTCTTTGCCACCACAAAGAGAGCTGCTATGAATGTTTTAGAATATGTAAGTTCTTTTCCTTTTCCCCTAATCACCTTGAGGAACAGGTCCAATAGCAGTATTACTAGGTCAAAGGGAATGCACAATTTTATAACTCTTTGGGTATAATTCCAGATTGCTGTTTAAAAAGGTTGGATCAGTTCACAGTTCCATCAACAGTGAATTAGTGTCCCAATTTTTGCACATCCTCTCTACCATTTGTTACTTTCCTCTTCTGTCATTCTATTTTATTTTTTTTAATTGCATTTATTTATTTATTTAATAATAGCTCTCAACATTCATTTCTAATACTTTGAATTCCAACTTCTCTCCCTCCCTCCCTCCCTACCCAACCCCTCTGAGAAGGCAAGCAATTCAATACAGGCCATATATGTGTCATTTTGCAAAAGACTTCCATAATAATCATGTTGTGTAATACTAACTATATTGCCCTCCATCCTACCCTGTCCCCCCTCTTTTTTTATTCTCTCATTTGACTTTGTCCCTTCCCAAAAGTGCTTGCTTCTAGTTACTCCCTTCTCTCATTTGTTCTCCCTTCTATCATCTCCCTCACTGCAATTGTCCCCTCCTCTCCTACTTTCCTGTAGTTTAAGATAGATTTTCATATAAAATTTAGTGAGCATATTATTGCCTCCTTAATCCATATGTGAAGAGGGTAAACTTCACTTTTCCACTCTCCCCTTCTCCCTTTTCTCCTCCATTGAACAAGATTTTTCTTCTCTCTTTTAGGAGTTATAGCCTGCCCCATTCCATTTCTCCCTTTCTCCTCCCAGTACTTTCCTCCCTCACCCCTTAATTTTTATTTTCTTTTTTAAAAGGATATCATCTCTTCTGATTCAACTCAACCTGTACTCTTGGTCTGTGTGTGTGTGTGTGTGTGTGTGTGTGTGTGTGTTTGTGTATAATCCCTCCACCTACCCAAATACTGAGAAAACACTCAAGACTTACAAATATTATCTTTCCATGTAGAATTGTAAACAGTTCAGCTTTAGAAAGTCTTTTATGTTTTGTCTTTCCTGTTTACCTTTTCATGATTCTCTTGATTCTTCTGTTTGAAAGTCAAATTTTCCATTCAGTTCTGGTCTTTTCATTATGAATGTTTGAAAGTCTTCTATATCATTGAATGGCCATTTATTCCCTTGAAGTATTATACTCAGTTTTGCTGGCTAGGTAATTCGTGGTTTTAATCTTACTTCCTTTGACTTCTGGAGTGTCCTATATTCCAAGCCCTTTGATCCCTTAATGTAGAAGCTGGCAGATCCTGTGTTATCTTGATTGTATTTCCACAATACTTGAATTTTTTCTAGCTGTTTGCAGTATTTTCTCCTTGACCTGGGCACTCTGAAATTTGGCCACTCCTATTCCTAGGAGTTCTGGTCTCTTTCAGGAGGTGATTGATGGATTCTTTCAATATCTATTTTTCTCTCTGGTTCTAGAATATCAGGGCAGTTTTCTTTGATAATTTCATAGAAGATAATATCTAGACTCTTTTTTTCAGTCATGGCTTTCAGGTAGTCCCATAATTTTTAAATTGTTTCTTCTGGATCTATTTTCTAGGTCAGCTGTTTTTTCCAATGAGATGTTTCACATTATTTTCTATTTTTTCAAACTTTTGGTTTTGTTTCCTAACTTGCTGGTTTATCTCATAGTCATTAGGTTTCCTGAACTCGATTCTCTCTTTTAAAGAACTATTTTGTTCAGTGAGTTTTTGAACCCTCCTTTCTATTTGGCTAATTCTGCTTTTTAAAACCTCCTTCTCTTCATTGACTTTTTGGACCTAGTTTCCCAATTCTGTTAGCCTCTTTTTAAAGGTGTTACTTTCCTCAGCATTTTTTTTGGTTCTCTTTCGTCAGACTGCTGACATGCTTTTCAAACTCTTCTGTGGCCTGAGTCCATTTCATATTAATTTTGGAGGCACTGGAGGCAGAGGCCTTGACTTCCTCTGACAGTATGCCTTGTTCTTCCTCATCTGAAAGGATGGAAGGAGAAACCCGTTCACCAAGAAAGAAACCTTTTATGGTCTTATTTTTTCCCCCTTTTTGGACATTTTTAAAGACAGTTATTTGACTTCTGAATCCTTTGTCAAGAGGAGGGTCCTAGTGCTCCTCCTGTCCCTAGCACCATGCTCAAGGCTGAGATTCAGATCAGCTGCTCAACTCCTCCAGAAGCTTTAAGCTGAGCTACCTGGACAATGGACCCAGGTTTCTTCTGTATAGCTGCCTACTGCTGTGGCTGCCACCTCTGCCACTGCCTGGGACCACTCTCCCCTCTTGCCCAACTGGGAAAGCCCTCCTACATTGACCTTTGGAGCTTTCTTTGTTGCTTTTGGGTCGAGGGATCTGGGACCCAACCTGCTGGGAATTCTGCCCGGGGGTCTGTTCAGGTCCTGTTCCTCCCAGTAGCACATGGTCAGGGCTGGGCTCCACCCTGCTTGGTGTCACATGGGATAGACCTTTCTTATTGGCCTTCCAGGTTACCTTTGACTGGCAACCTCTTTCACTCTGTTATTCCGTGGCTTCTACTGCTCTAGAATTTCTTGAGAGTCATTTTTTGCAGGTATTTTGTGGGCTGTGGGGAAAGCACTAGAGTATGTGCATCTTTCTACTCCACCATCTTGGCTCTGCTCCCCCTATATAAGCTTTGAGGATGAAAAGTTCACCATGGACTGAGGTCATTATGGAAGATTTCAAGAAAAAGTCAAGTCCTGAAAGAGGTCTAAGTTCTAGAGAAGGAAAGAACAATATAATATTGCTTATGAAGAGAATGTTTGAAATGTTGGCAATGAGAATTCTGGCAATGAGTTTTAGAAACATGAAGAGACTCACCTGATTTTCATAGAGAGGATAGTCTATGAAGGGGTGTTACAAGATTAGAAAAGTAGACTGGGACTGGATTATGGAGAACCTAAAATGTCAGGCCAAATTATTGAGTATTTATCTTATGTAATAAAATGCCATGAAAAACCACTTAAGGTTTTAGAAGATGGAAATGACATGATGAAGATGGCATTTTATTTTATTTCTTAATATTATTTCCTCCCCAGTTTCACATGAAGAAAATTTTTAGCATTCATTTTTATTAGATTTTGAGTTCCAAATTTTTCACCCTCCCTCCTTCCTCTCTCCTCTTCTTAAAATGGTATGCAATTTGATATAGTTTATACATATGCTATTATGTAAAGCATATTTCCATATTCATAACAGTTGTGAAAGAAGAAACATAAAAATATCCATGAGAAAGAATAAAGTAAGTTAAAATAATGCTTTGATCTGCATTCAGAATCGATAGCATTTTCATTCATGAATCCTTTATATTTGTCTTGGGTCATTGTGTTGCTGAGAAGATCTGAGTCATTCATAGCTGATCATCACAAAATATTGCTGATACTGTGTGCTATGCTTTCCTGGTTCTGCTCATTTCACTTTGCATCAGTTCATTCAAGTCTTTCCAGGATTTTCTGAAATTTGCCTGTTCATCATTTCTTAATGCACAATAGAATTCCATTACATTCATATATCACGATTTGTTCAACCATTCTTCAATTGATGGGCATCCCCTCAGCTTCCAATATTTTGCTACAACAAATTGGGCTTCTATAAATATTTTTGTCCACACAGGTCCTTTTCCCTTTTCTGTGATCTCTTTGGGATACAGACCTAGTAGTGTATTACTGGATCAAAGGGCATGTGTAGTTTGGTTGCCGTTTGGCCATAGTTCCAAATTGCTCTCCACAATGGTTCGATCAGTTCACAACTCCACCAACAGTACATCAGTGTCCCAATTTTACAACATCCTCTCAAACATTTATCATTATCCTTTTTTGTCATATTATCCAATCTGATAGGTGTGAGGTGGTACCTCAGAGCTGTTTTCATTTCCATTTCTGTAATCAAAAGTGATTTAGAACAGGGCTTCTTAAATTGCGGGTTGCAACCCCATATGAGGTGCCATTACTGAATATGGGGGTTGTGAAAAATTTGGCAATAGTAAATAGTTTCTGAATGTGCAATGACAAAAAAATTAACTCAAAATCAAATGTTCAATGAATCCACGGTGTTTCTGGCAGCACTTGTTGCATCATGCAACTTCATTGCAGCCTTGGTTCTGAACACATAACATGTGTACTTTGCACTGCACAAGCCATCATGCCACCATGAATGCTGCCAGACACACCTTGGCTCAGATTCACAATTTGTATCTTATGAATTGCATGTTTTTACTGTACATAGAAATTTGTTAAATGAATTTTGGCTTTGGATTAGGATGGAAATTCCAATAATTTCTGAAATGGCCTTAAACATACTTCTGCCATTTTGTACTACATATTCATGTGAAGAGGCTTTCTCAGCATTGATGACTACAAAATCAAAATATTGATCAACTCTGGAAAATGTTGAAGATGCCTCTATGTCCTACAGTGTCAAATATTCTACTAAGATTCAATTCTTTATGTAAAAATAAACAAACACATCCATCTCATTAGTGTGCAATTTTGCTTTCATCTTTAATAAATGGTAAACATATGTATACCAATAAATTATTTTAAAACAAATTTCTTTATAATTTCTTCTCAGTAAATGTTTGAATTTTATTCCTATTTTCTATACCTACATACCTGGGGTCATATAAAAATTTCTTGGGCAAAAAGTGGTCATGATTGGAAAGTTTAGGAAGCTTAGATTTGAAACAACTTCCTCATTTTTACATGTGAGGAAACTAGTGTTCCCCTAGGTGAGGTGACTTCCCCAAGATGGCACAGGTAATGAGAAGCAAAGCCAGTATTAGAACCTAGGTCTTCTGATTCTGAATCCAGGATTTTTTCCATGGCACCACTCTGCCTCTGTGGAATGAGAAAGAGAGATTAGACTCCATTTCTAGCAATACCATAGTAATCCAGGTCTGAAGTAGTGTATTAGGAATGGGAATAAAAAGTTAAGGACAGAGGAGAGAAACAAAGGTTCATTGACAACACAGTCTATGGATATTTACCTTTATAGCTCTCTCCAGGCTCAGTGCAGTGCCTTGCACGTAGCAGTCACTCAATAAATGTTTTGTTAAACTGAATTAAAAACAAAAAGGTTTGTGAAGATAAATAAGGTTAGTTCCAGAAGTATTTCAGGGCTACAGGATGGGCACACCAATGAAAGGGTCAAATACTTGGTGCCACCCTCAGTAAGGTGAACCTGTTTCTGAGCCAGAGTTACCTGCTTCTTACTACTGAAGGGCATAATGCCAATGTGCATGTGACTCCAAGTCTGAAGCTAAGACCAGAGGCATGACTGTCCTGGGTGGGAAGAGGGACTGAAAGGATGGCAGTTGAGGATAAAGCTTAACCCTGTCACTCTCATTGCCCATATCTCAGGTTATGGAAACCAAAGCCCCAGCAAAAAGCAACTGAGACTTGTCCTGGTGGGCAAAACAGGAGCTGGGAAAAGTGCAACAGGGAACAGCATCCTGGGACAAAGAGTATTTAAGGCAAACCTAGCACCAAAGTCAGTGACCAAGAACTGTGAGAAAAGAAGCAGATTGTGGAATGAGAGAGAACTTGTAGTTGTGGATACTCCTGGGATTTTTGACACTGATGTGTCTGATGTGGATACATCAAAGGAGATCAGCCGCTGCCTCATTATGTCCTCCCCTGGGCCTCATGCTATCATCCTGGTGGTGCCACTCAGTCGTTATACCAAGGAAGAAAAAGATGCAGTAAAGAAGATTTTGGGAATTTTTGGTTCCAAAGCCAAGAAATATACGATCCTCCTATTGACTCGGAAGGATGATTTGGAAGGTACCGATTTGAATCAATACTTAGATGAAAGTCGCAATGAAGCTTTGAGAGACCTGATTGATCAGTTTGATGGAAGATACTGTGCATTCAACAACCGGGCAACTGGAAATGAGCAAGAGGCCCAGCTAACAGAGCTTCTGAGCTTAGTGGACCAAGTCATACAGAAGAATGGAGGCTCTTGCTACACAAACCAGATGTATCAACTGGCAGAAAAAGAGATTCAGAAACAAACTGAAGCATTGCAAAGATCTCACATGCAAGACCTGGAAAGACTGAAAAAGAAAATAAGGCAAGAGTATGAAGAGGAAATCAGAAACTTAAAGGATGAAGTGAAGCTGAAAGAAAGAGAAAAAAACATGTATAAGGAACTTGCAGAAAAAAATGCTCTCTATGAAAATAAGCAAAGAGATGCACGAAATGAGGTTATTAACTTTAATGGGCTCTTTGAAAATTTCTTGAAAATCCTGTCAGTAGTCTCTGACATTGTAATGATATTTAAGGATTAAGGAGCTTGGTAAAACAATTTTTTGTTCTCTGCTAATTTTCCCGTTTCTTTCTTCTCTGTTGACTATTGATGAATACCCAGGAATCGCAAGTCCATCCTATCTCTCATGTCTCCAAGAATAAAGACAGTTGCAAACCTGGTCGTAAGAACCTGCTCATAATATTTAACAGCTATCATTTCAGTCTGAACATAAAAGGACAGATTCTTTCCTTGTAAAAATCCAGAAAAGGAAATTCTAACTCATTCTCTACTGGAAATTTTCCTCCAAGATTCAGAGGAGGAAAAATAGGACAATAGTCAAGTATCTAGTAGGGTTTCAATATTTCTCCATCCTCTCCCCCCTAGAAAGAAAATGTATTCTATGTGTGGTGACTCTTACTCACATTTCAATTGTTGTTGTTATCAAGGAGCATATAATAGCTAATAGTATTTGTGTAGGAACTTAGAGTTTGTAGAACACTTTACATAATGTTTGCTTACAGTTACATACAAATCAAGTGCCATCTGATATGATCCTCATAATATAATATAGATACTAATATTATCTACATTTTATTAATAAATAAATTAAATCTCAGAATGTAAGTGACTTTACTCATGATAACAGGGTTAGTAAGTGCCTGTGGCAGAATTTGAATTCAAGACTTCCTTTCTCTAAGTCTGATACTCTACCACCACACTATTTGCCAGTTTCATATTGGCCATTTTGTCTTTGCTGTTCATCTTAACCAAACAGCATTCATAGAGGGAAGAGATAAACTCCTATTATATTCATGGTTCTTAACCCTAAACTGGAATTGCCCATAGGTTTTCTGCTTCATAATGATGTATTCTCTCTCATTACCTGCTCATTTAAATTGCCAGACTTCTATATCATTGACTATCATTTTACTAGTCATTGTGATAACAGTTCGTTTATGTAGGTCTTCAAGATTTACAAAAAGTTTCCTCACAATAAATCTCTGAAATAATATTGTAGTTATTACTCTTATTTTACAGGTGAGAAAATTGCAACTCAGAAAGAATTGGTTTTTCCCATTGTATAAAAGTTGTTAGTATCAAGGTTAGAATACAAGCCTGGGTTTCTTCTGATTTCTAGTCCAGTGCCCATTTTACTATCCCACATCACTTCTTTCATTAAATAATAGTTTACTGAACATCTCAGAACTGAATCTCTCCTGTGTCAGTCATATTCAGAGTATAGTTATAGGAGAAATTCACAGGCAGTGAAAGACTCTGACCCAACAGATGAGACAATGTGGTTTAATGTGTTCATTTCATTGCATGATTTTAATAAAATTTAATATTTCTGATTTTTCAGGGTTTATTTCTGTTCTTTATTGATATAAAGAGAAGAGAGGGAAGCAACAGCTCCATAACACCTGGACAAATGAAGACTTTTTTTTTTTTTAACAAATCATGGGTGTTTCTGTGTGAATTGGTTTCTACCCCATTGTAGGGACCTGTTCAATGAACTTCACAATTTGTTTCTAGATTTTCTTGGACTCATTCTCAACTGAACACCCCATATCCCAAGTACTCTACTCTTTCATATCAGAATAACCCAAATACGTTGCCATGTAAATAGTTGGATATGGGTGGAGTGGGGCAAAAGATGTCACCTTTGCATTCCCCAACCTTGCTCCACACAGACACACCTTTGTTGTCCTTAGAGCAGCAAGTTACATGGAACATGTATACAAATAAATGGGCTTGTTTGTAGGATGATCATTTTCATAAAATCACCCAAGTTATGTCTTTGCCTTCCAGAAGAGCTTTGTTTGTCTGCAAAAGTCCCTTTAGGTTACATCTTCCTGATTGAGAGAACCTTTAAGATCAGAGAAAATGCTCTGTGGAGTTTTCTCAAATCCTTAGTGTCACTTCATGTCCTCAACTGAAGGAAGTCCCAGGGACATTTTCAACTTCTAATGATGATAAGAAGCATTAGGGATCTGATAATGTACCCCCCTGCAACTCGTAAAAAGGTCTTGGACAAAGTCCTTGGTGATACAGTATGCACTTAGAACATGCAATAACTACATGTGATAACTACAGATGATTATCTCTTTATGTGAGCTGAACTGGCTCAGTATAGCCACGGTCTATATGCTATAACAACTTGCTTCAGACCTGGAGATCAGGTCCCTTAACACACACCAACCTTTTAGGCTACCCCTAGATGCTAAGCAGATAACTAGCAGTCTTGCATTAGGACCTTAGCCTGCCAGTGCCAAGAGGGGATTGGGAGAGTAGCTCCAGAATCTATATGTACTACATTTTGCACCTTGTCTGAGATAAACATGGGGCCCTTTCACTTTGTGGGGACCAGCTAAAGAGATTCTCCATCATGGATTTTTGTTATTGTAAACCCTAGTTGTCATGAACTTTTTTCTCCTCTTTCTTTTAGATCACAGTTGCACAAATCAGTTTTCTAGAGTGTTTTCTTACATATAACCAGTTTCTTTGTCATAACTTTTGCTTGTTTGAATATTTATTATGTACATCTATTATATGATTGTACCAAATATAAATATCACTGCCAATATAATTGGAATGAATTTAAATACCTACAATATTAATGCCTAGAAGTTCTCCTAAAGCATGTTATGATAGCTCACAAACAAGCTCACATTTTTCTTTGGACTTTTAAAAATGACCTAGAACACTTTCCTTATTATATGACTTGAGTCCAGACTAAGGGTAGGGAATCTATGGCCTCATGGTCACATGAAGCCTCCTAGGTCCTCAAGTGCAGCCCTTTGACTGAATCTAAGTTTTACAGAACAGATCCTTTTATCAATGGAATTTGTTCTGTGAAGTTTGCATTCAGTCAAAGGGTTACATGTGGCCTCGAGGCCTCAGGTTTCCCAATCCTGACTATTTGTCTGAGTTTTTGATAGACTGAAGATGTATGGGATAAGGTTTACCTACTAACCTAGAAAGCCAGTCCAGTAAATTCTAAGTGTTCAATCCCTTTTTGGGAGCCCCATATTTCTTTGAGGGATTTTCCAAGTATGTTTTCTTTAAGATAACCTGCTTATACTAGTGAGGCACAACTTGGAAATTGCATTTGGACTCTGTAATGGCAGGGATATATTGGGGGATATATTGCTATACAGGCTCACAAAAATTGGTTAGGACCTATAAGAGGATTGCCTATGGTATACAGCTGTTAGCTGGGAATTAGAGAGGTGTGAGATAATACCCCCCAAATCCCAAAATATGAACCAGTATTCTTACAAGCAAGGAAGCTAGGGTGTGGACCTGGGGTAGTTGGGATTAACATTCTTCCCAAGGACATTGATGGGAGTTCAGCTATGAGGCTTTTGGATAAAAGGGTATAAAAATGGTTTTTGATACTGGTGGGGATCTCTTGAGTCCCACCCACGTGGAACATCCTTGCTGATTGCTTTTTAAAAAATCTTAACAGAGGTTTTCATTTGTTTTTATCCTATGAACTACGTTATTTTAAAGTTATCTTGACAATTGTTTCTACCTGAGAGTATTGGGATGATTTTTTTGGTAATATTTTGCTTATACTAAATGCAAGACAGCAATACCCTCATATATGAAATTTGAGTGATGGTCTTATTCACTGAAGGCATCATAAAAGTGTTTTCTTTTAGAAGTGTTTGGCTTCTTACCTAAATGAAGTGACTTATTATTCTAGTCCACTGAGATCACTGTATATCATACATACATACATAATACATACATACATGTAATTCTTTTGCTTCCCGTGATAACTATTCCTCTCAACTTTGGATCACTGAAAAATTTGATAAACAAGATAGATAGATAGATCGATGCCTTCATCAAAATGATTGATACCAATAATAAACAGCACAAATCCAAAGACAGATTCCCAAGGGCACAGCAACACAGAACTACCTGTAGGTTAAAACCGATCTATTAATGGCTACTCTTCGGTTCCACTCACATAAGCACTTTCGAAACAATCTGTCTTCACATAGCTCACATATCTCCATCTTATCTGCTTGGACTACGTGAATGACTTTGTCAGAAGCTTTGGTGAAATCCAGTCATGCTATGCTTAGAGTATTACTCTAGTATTTCAGTTAAAAGAGTATAATGATTAGTCTGGCATGACCTGCTCTTAATAACGCCATGCTGACTCCCTTCTTTCAGATAACTTGAAGGTTAATCCCCCATTTCCCTCACAGTTGTGGTTAGCTATCATAGATACCTTTTCTATGTATGTCTACTCTGGTCCAGCTACTTTTCTCATAATTGTTTTCTCTGCTGCCATTTCTATGTTCTCAGCAGGCACTATGTCCGAATCTATGTGTGATGACTCTACTGTAATAAGTGGTAAAAGATTTTATTATAAAGCATTTTTAATAGATATTTTTCATTTTGGGGGTCAGTTTTCTATTTTTTCCCCAGTTACTTCCCTAAATATGAGTAAGGCCTCTCACCAACCCAAGCTTGTATTTCTCTTCATTGTTTCTTGCCATTTTATGAGGTAATAGTACTCACAATTTTTCACTCTGCTCTGTAATATTTGTGAAATGACTTATATTCCAATTTGTTGTTGCTTTCGACTGCCATATCTCATTGTTTAGCATGGGATTGAGTTTATGTTGACTGGAATTGTTTCTGGGCTCTTTTGGTTTCCCAATGTCACAATTGATTTTTGTTATTTAAAATTCCTTAGGAAACAGTAGTAACTGGCTTCAAGGTCTATTCTTTTATCAATATTATTATATTTTCCCTTTTCTTTGTCTCTTGCCTCTTCTTTAAAAAGGAGAAGGTGGTAAGAGAACATGCTCTCCCAGTGTTCTAGATTTGATGCAATTTATGTCTGAATCTCTGTCCCTCTTCTCTTTCTTTCTCCCAGACTTTAGTCCCAGGTCCTCATTCTTTATTTCCTTTTAAATCCTTCATCGTGATCCATCCTCCATGATTAAGGCTTGTTTTGATTAGGACTAGTCCCTTCCTTAGTTTATCCTCCCTCTCCTTCCCCTCCCTCCTGTTTTTACGTTCTTTCCTGTTTCTAAATTTAGTGAAGTATATTTCTACACTTTTTGTACATGTGTATTTTTCTCTCCTCTGAGAAAATCAGATTAAAGTGAATTTCAATATCGTTCTATCTCGCCACTCTTTCCTTCTATACAAAAACTATACAAACTCTTTTATTTGTGTGCCCTAATTTCATGAGATGATTTCCTTCCCCCTTCTCCCCACTCCAGAGTATTCCTTCTCCCCTCTTTTTTGTACTTCTTCTAAGATCATCATATAACAAAACCAGTCCCTTGTGGGTAGTGCCACTGGTTCCCCACTCCTTTCAGTTGTAACTTTCTCTTTAGTAATACCCTCAGATCTATCCTTTAGGGGTATGAATTTCTTCAATTTATGTAGGAATAGAAAAGGACCAGAAGATGCCTGAAGCAATTGTCCTTAGCAAAACTAACTCCATCCTTTCCTCCCACAACCATTGCTGTAAGACTTAGTTATGCCTTGGTTTCTTTTGAAGGTCTTTCTCTATTTGAAAAGTCATAAAATATAAATCAAAAATCATTTTTCATCTCTCTTTTTCTCTCCTCTGTTCACTGTACAATCTATAGACTTCAAACAAGGACACATAAAACGATATTAAACATTTATAATAACCTCTTGGTGTTTGAGAAAGCAGTACCTTTACAACAAGTGGCAAAACAGCAAATAATCTCTTGGTGAAAAAGGATCGGGAAAGCAAATTCAAAGAGAGAAAGATCAAAAAGTGAATGGTAAAAAGAGAGACAGATGGTCACAGCCAGGATTGTTTGGGGGGTGGGGTGGGAGGTGGGGATAGGAACAGAGACTGAGCGTGGAAGTATAGGATCCACTGGGTTCTGTCTCTTTGGCTCAATTGATGCAATACTCTGTATCTCCATCTTATACTCAGGGCTGATTAGAGTCTATCAGAGCCACTGCATCCCCCTTTCCTCACTCACCATAGCATCAAAGTTCAAGCCAGTTGGCAGGCTAAGGCTTAAAGCAAACAACTCTTGTTCACACTATCATGCATGCCCTATCTACCCCTACTGTATCCCCATGCTTCTCCAATGCAGTAGCACTAAACCTTATTAAGTCAGAGCTGTTATAGCTTGTCATCTCCTAACTTCAGAACACTTGCTCATTTCTTGCTTCTCATGAGGTTTGTGATCTCCCTTTCATTTTAGATAAGAGTGAAGGTGAAGGTGAAGGAGACGGCCCTTTCAGACACAGTCATAGACCTCAGGGGCTCAAATAGATATTAAACAATGTGTCTACCAGCAAACACCAATTACTAATGTTATACACATATATGTATATATATATGTATATGTATATACATATATAAGTAAAATAAATGATCCTCTGACAAGGGATCCCTCCCTCTTTTTCTTCTTCCCCTAAACGCTTCTCATTCTCAATAAGACTCCTCTATTTGCAAGAGATACTGAAAGCCATGAATCCATTCTGTTTTGCCTGGATGACTTCACCTAAATCTTGAGCAGGAGAATAAGGGGAAGGGTAGAAATGAGAGAAATGCTTTTGAGACTTTACATCAATGTAGAAGAAGGTCAATTCATATAAGGGATTATATATAATTCTAAGGTATATTTTGCAGGGCAATATTATCAGTCAATAATCCATAATTATTGAAAACTCTAAAAAATTTCTTTAACAGATCATCTGACTGTTATTCTTGTGGGGAAAAGTGGAGTTGGAAAGAGTGCAACAGGAAACAGTATCCTCCAGAAAAATGTATTTCCTTCCAAACTGTCAGCACAACCTGTAACTGAGACAGTACAGAAAAATACCAGGATGTGGGAAGGAAAGACACTGGTCATTGTGGATACTCCTCCCGTTTTGAAGAATGAATGGGTAAACAAGTGGAAAAAAGATCTCTACATTCTAATTATGGTGGTTCAACTGGGCCGGTACACAAAAGAGGACAATGAAGTCTACAGATATATCAAAAAGGTTTTTGATAAGCCCTATAAGAAAATGGTCCTCCTTTTTACAAGGAAAGAAGATTTAGAGGGTGGAAGTCTGAGTGATTATGTGAAAAATTCAACCAATAAGTTTCTTAAGAAAGCCCTTAAAAAACATAAGATTCCATACTGTGCTTTCAATAACAAAACTACCGATGAGAAAGAGAAAGAAAGTCAGTTGGATGACCTGATGAATATCATTATGGATCTCAACTGTGTTAAAGGTAAACACAAAAAACAGTGAGATCAGTAATTTTTGCCTTTTGTATTTCTATATCCTCCCTTAGTTCCCTTCTCCTCCAATCCCTGCTCCAATTTCCTTGCTGATAGCCTCCTGACAGTCCAGGGCTCCTCACTATGGTCCCTCTCCAGGGAAGAGAGCCTTTGTGTGGCAGAGACACTTCTTGAAGACACCAGGGATATCAAGACCTGAAGTCCAGTATGAGTTCCCCTGGCACATGATTTCCCCAGTTTATGTGCCTCCCTGCTAGGTTTCTCTAAAGCTGTCCTCAATCTTCTCTACAGACATTGCATGCATTCATGCCCTCATGTATAGACTCAGATGTTCTGGTTATCCTTGCTTTTGCCTTTGACTGAGTAACTAGTTTTGGATTATTCCTGTTTTTTTCTTTCTCATCAATAACTCCTAGTTCTGCTTTATTTTTTAAAGTAAATATATGTGCAAGAACGCATGACATCATGGTTACTGGTTATATTTAAGTGGAAAGAAGAAAAGAAGATTGGAGGGGAAAAGCACAAATGAGCAAAAGAATGAAGGAAGGAAACAAGCATTTATTAAACATATACTATGTGCCAGACACTCACAAGCAAAAAGAAAATAGTCCCTTCCCTCAAGAAGATTACATTCTGAAACAAGAAGACAATGGTACTCTGCCCACCAGGATTAGGTCTGGGAGGGGAATGAAGACTGGCCAGGGCTCTCCACAGAAAAGGGAAAGGAAATCATCAATGGAACAAGGGGGGTAGGAAAATTCTAAGTTGAGAAAACTGTAGGGGTTATTGAATGTTCCACGGCAAGAAGATTCTGGCCACCAAAGGAAATTCTAGAGCAGGACAACATATTTTGGAAATCTGAGAGCCAGGAACAAGGTTGGGAGGAGATTCATGACTAGCTTGGATCCATCCACAAAATGTAGGCTCCAGGAGGGATTCAATGTGAGAAAAGGAACATACTCTTACAGGGGGAGATCTCAGGTGGAGAATGTCACAGGCATGATGGAATATTTCAGAGGGCCCAAAGAGGGCCCAAGTGATTAGTTCAAGAAGTTCAAAGCAAGACAACATGGTTTAGAAGTCTGAGAGCCTAGAAGAGGACCAGGAGGGGACACTCAAGGAGACTCAATAGCTTAAATGGGAAGCAGTTAAGAGTCTGTCTTTCCCTATAACTAACTTAACCCTGGGATCCAGATAGAGTATCTTGAATTAGGGCAGCATTGTGTAACTGTTTCTATGAGCTCTAGAACCAGCAGTCTAAATGCAAGTTGAATGACCAAGGTAGCCCAGAGGATGAGAGTTGGAGTACTAGTGACATGTCTCCTTCTCCCTTGCTCCAAGGACAAGGTGTTTGTTAATTAGTTTCATTTATAATAGCACCCTTCCCCTTCTCCAGTTTACATGTCTCCCAGAGAGTAATTGCATGTTCATTCAAAAGAGTACGCAATGAGGAAATTTCAGGCAATTCAAATGTCCTCTAATAGTAATCAATTGGTCAGTGAATGAACATTTATTAAGTACCTTCTAGGTGCAGACAAAGAAAGGCTAAAATAGTTCCAGCCTTCAAAGTGCTCAGCCTAATAGGAGAAATAACTTGCAACCCTATGTACAAATATAACTATATTCAAACCAGATATATATCTGATAAATTGGGGATAATCAATAAATAGGAAGACACTGGAATTAGGAAGGCATGAGAAAGGGTTGCTGTAGCAGGTAGGATTTTAGCTGGGACTTGAAGGATTTTAGGGAAGCCAGGAGGCAGAGATGAGAAGGGAGAGCATTCCAGGCATGGGGGACAGTGAGTGAAAATGGCAAGAGCAGGAAAATGAAGTGAGTCCAGGTCCCTTTAAAGGGATTAGATTCTGATTTCCTGAAGGTCATGTATGCTAATTTTCTTCCTTCCTCTGGGGTTTTTTGGTACCCTTAAATAGATGATCAGGTATAGATTCTCTGTTAATGGCTCCAGCCTCAAGTATTTGATTGGTATTTGATTAATTATAGGTGTGGGTCCCCTGCACCTCAGTTCCATTTAGTCAATAATAGATTAGTTTTTACAAAGGGATGTTTTTATCAAAGGCATCTTCACATATATTATTTCATAATACATGGGGTTTAATCTCTCCTCCCCTTACACCACCGACTTCCCCATAAAATGGCAGTCTCTGGGAAGAAGAAGGGAATTAGGCTCACAGTTTAGCTCAGGTCCTATAGAGCCAAAGAGTCCAAAGTCCAAAGTTCCAAGTCCAAAACCCAAGTTGGGCTCAAGTCCCAGACACCTGGTTTTTCTGGGATCTTTTGCTGTAACATTCTATCTGGAATCCTGGCTTCAAGATCATCATGGCTTGAACTCACTTTCAAGTGGGGAATACTGCTTACACTTGAAACTGAGGAAAAGTATAGAACCAACACAAATAATTAAAGGAAGGGGTAAAAAAGAGAAGGGGGAAAAATCCTCCTTCCCCCTCATTTGTTTAGTTCATGGTGCTTGTGCTATGAATGAACTGGGTGATCCTCACTTTCTGGATGTAGCAAGAAAGAAAGCTTCACAGAAAAGAAAGATCCTCTGAGTGTTTCCAGTTTTAAAGATGGAGATAGCTATTCCAGCTTCATAGTCAATCAAAGGAGACTACAGCCACCCCTATGGTAGGAGAAAGCAGGAGGCAGGGTGTCTCCATCTGAGACAATCTGGGTAAGACAAGCCTCCTTACAAAGAGATCATTGGTAACTTTGGAGAGAAAATTTTCAGTTCAAGGAGAGGACAGAAGTCAGATAGAGAATTAAGAAGAGAGTAAAAGCTATATAGGTGGTTGTCCACTCTTTATAAGAGGAGGATCAGAAAATCATTATCAGATGTTGTTCTCCATACATCCATTTCCACCTTGGCATTAAAGGGAAATAAAATAGTAAACAACAATTGAGGTGAAATCCCTTCTAAAAGAGTAGAGAGAAATTTGAGTTCCACTCTGAAGGTTGAGTCTATGTTTCAGGTCTCACAGTAGGGGAAGGTGGATTACAAACAGTCATTTCCAAGGGTCTGATGATTTCCCCCAACAAACCCACAAATCACACAATATAATGATTCTTTGATTATTTCAAATTTGAGGGGTCTTGACCATCCCTAAGACACAGAATCAGAATTCTGTGATGGGAACAGATACTACAATCTTTGATTGGATTCACTCAAGGTATGCAGGTACAAGAAAGAAGCAATTGTGAGAGGTTGTAAAGGGTTTTAATAGATCATTTCAAGTTACATTGTTAATTCTGACTCCCAAGCAAGAAGAGAAATTCTGAGAATCTAATCTATTACATATATCACATTATATGTGTGATACATATATCACATATATCAATTAATAGGAAAAAAATCATAATTCCCTTTACATACTGTGGTCCTCAACTGTTCAGTAATTGTTACATAATCTATTCTTATCTTCCTCTTTCCCACCCAGTCTTAAGTAAAATACTTTGCCTTCTGGTGAAGTCAAGCCAGTACCCCAAAATAGTGAGACAAATGAGACTTTACCCATCCTTTGCTCCCATTCCACAACCATGAGTCATGGAAGATCTTATTTCATAAGCTAATCTATGAAGATGAAATTGTACTCATCTCACAACGTTTGCTGATTTTATTTTCCTGTTACTTTGCTAATTTTTCAATGCTGATTAAATGTTTCATAATTTTATCAATTATGATTTTAATGATATGTCTGGATGTTAAAATTGTATCCAACTGAATATCTTGACCTATCCTACCTTGAGCAATTCCTGTGTGACATTTCAAAAGTTCCAGAGGCTTAATTTCTGGTTAGCCATCTTATTGGTAAGCCGGCATATTACAAATAAATGGGTCAGTGACACTTTCTAATGCTGTAGAGTAATTGTGGTGGTGGGCTCAGAGTTTATGTGCTCTTGGAAGACCAGGTGTTCCTGAGAGTGGCAATCAACTCTGATTGGTTAACAATTAATGAGAAGCCTTTTGATCCTGCAATACCACTACTTGGTCTATTTTCAAAGATGGAGAAAGGAAAATAAGTTCTAAAGTGTTTGTAGCAGCTCTCTTTGTGATGGCAAAGAAGTGGAAATTGCAGAGATGTCCATCAGTCAGGGAATGACTGAACAAGTTGTGGTATATGATTGTGATAGAATAATTCTGTGCTTTAAGAAATGATGACCTCAATGACTTTAGAAAAAAACATGGAAAGATTTGCACAAAATAATGAAGAGTGATGTAAGCAAAACCAAGAGAATCTCATATGCAGTAACAGTAATATTGTTTTAAGAATGACTTTGAGTGAATAAATTATTTTGACTATTACAAATACCTAAAAGAACTATAAAGAGCATATGATGAAAAATGTTATGTGCATTCAGAGAAAGAACTGATGAATAAAAGTATATAGAAAATAATTTTACCTATATATACCTATTTGTGTCTAATGGCAGCCATTTCTAAGGTGGGGATGGGGAGAAGGGAAGAAAAGAAACTTACATCATGATTTTGTTGTATATTTGAAAGGAACAGCAAGCTGTGCATAGTAGATTTGCAGTTTCATGTGCAATCATCTTTTTTATTGTATTGTGTTATGGAAATGTTTGTTTTAGTCTAAAAAATTAAAAATAAAATTGAAAGAGCAAAGTGAAAAATAAGTATTATGAGAGGTAGACCCATTCTAATGAGGGGGTAGGGGACTTAACTTTGATCAAGACATTTACTTCCAAATTCCCTAGCCTTGGACAATCTAATCAAAGACTTAAACCCCACCCAAAACTGTGGTCTATTTCACTATAGACAAATAAACATTCAGGAAGGATATACATCCACAAGTATAGCTCTCCTGATTCTGGGAAGCCAGGAGGAAGAGATGAGGAGAAAGCATTCCAGGAATGGGAAAATGCCAGTGGAAAACACTCAGAACCAATAGACAGAGGAACACCTAGGAGGCCATTATCACTGGATGCAAGAGTACATGTTGCTATGGGCCTCACAAAGTAAGTAGTCTGGAGCCTGGAAGCTCAAAGACCAGACTCTTCAGTGCTTTCTTTGTTGGTGCAAAAACAACTACAAAATGTTTCTGAGTGGGCTGTTTTAGGTGGGCCACGCAAGGGTGGTGCCAAGATATTGCTTCAGCTGAATGGAGTTATGCTATAGAGAGCTTTACCCATGCCATCATTAAGGGGGTCACTTTTGAGGGGGTTGGGGTGAAAGGAGAGAGAGAATAGAATAAAGAAGGGGAAAATAGGATGGAGGGAAATAAAGTAAACAATAGTAAGTGTGAAAAAATTTTTGAAGCAAGTTTCTCTGATAAAGCCCTCATTTCTCAAATATATAAAGAATTGAGTCAAATTTATAAAAGTTAGAGCCATTCCTCAATTGATAAATAATAAAAGATATGAACAGTTTTCAGATGAAATAATCAAAGGTATCTGAAAAATGGTCTAGTTCACTTTTTATTGGAGAAATGCAAATTAAAACAATTCTAAGGTACTGCATCACACTTATTAGATTGACTAATTTGATAGAAAAGGACAAATGACAAATAGAGGGGATGTCAGAAAAACAAGACATTCATGCATTGTTGGTGGAGTTGTGACCTAATTCAACTATTCTGGAGAGCAATTTGAAACTATGCCCAAAGGGCTAAAAAAACCATGCATTCCCTTTGACCTCACAATACCACAACTAGGTCTGTATCCCAAAAAAGATTCCAAGAAAAGGAAAAGGACCTATTTGTACAAAAATATTTATAGCAGCTCTTTTCTGATGGCAAGGAAGTGGAAATTGAGGGGATGCCCATCAATTGGGGGAATGGCTGAAAAAGTTATAGCATGTGATTATGATAGAATTATACTACAAGAAATGATGAGCAGGATGCTCTCAGAAAAACTTGGAAATATATGAGCTGATATAACATGAATTGTACTGTGTATGAAGTACGAGCAATATAAGATGACTAGCTGTGAATGGCTTAGTTATTCTAAGCAATACAATGATCTAAGAGAACTCTGAAGGACTTATAATGTAAAATGCTATCCATCCTTGGAGAATGAACTGGTGGTGACTGAATACAGATTGAAGCATACTTTATTTTTCTTCAGTTTTTTTGACTATGTTTTCTTTCATAACATGACTAATACGGAAGTGTTTTGTGTGACTGCTCATATATACCCTATTTCATATTGCTTGTCTTCTCAATAAAAGGAGGATGAGGAGGGAGGAAAGGAGAGAATTTCAAACTCAAAGTTTTAAAAAGAAATTGTAAAAATAGTTTTTTACAAGTACCTGGGGGAAAATAAAATAATAAATTAAAAATTGAGGGGAAAATATGATTGGCATCTTGGACAGTTGACTAAACAGTTTTGCAACATATTCTGAAATAGTATGGTTGATAAGATTTTGATAGTAATTGATACCATCATGATGGTGCTTGGTTATAATCTGTTGATGATGTTATTGTGAGAAAATAGATGAGACAACGATATCTGGGGTAAGTTAGTACCCTGGTTCATCTTGTACAAGAAGTTTTAAAACCCCCTTTTAAAATCAATTGAAAATATGAAAGAATTATATTTTCCCTAGTCCAAAATGCTTTCTAGATATTTCTCTTGGATAATATTGTAGTAGAGGTCTTTAATCTTCCCCTCTCAAACTAGATAAATACAACAACAAAATAAATAAGAAAGAAGTTAAGCAAATGAACAAAATTTTAGATAAACTATATATAGATATCTGGAGAGAATTAAAGGGAAATAGAAAGGAATATACTGTTTTCTCAGTAGTTAGTGGCACTTTAACAAAAACTTTAACTTTTGACCATATGTAAACATTTTATAGTTAAAAGCAGAAAAACAGAAATATTAAAAGTGTTCTTTTCAGATCATAATGCAATAAGTTATATTTAATTAGAGACCAAGGAAACACACATTAAAAACTGAGTGGAGATTAAACAACATAATCTTAAAAAATGAGAGTGTTAAAGAACAAGCAAAGAAACAATAATTTCATTAAAAAATAGCAATACCTAGATAACATGTAAAATCCTATGGATGAATGCGGCACCACAGGGAGCAAGAACACTTTAGGGTCAGTGTGGTTGGGACACCTAACTTTGACTTTTGAGAGGAGGAGAGTAGTCCCTGAGGTTGAGCCTCCAGACAGAATTCAGAAAATAACAACAAAGAGGATTTGAGGTCTAGGGCAACATTACGCACAACTTGGAATTAAAACTCAATAATAACAATAATAATAAACTACTAAAATAGAATAAGACAAATTAAAAATAAAAATGAGTAAGCAAAGGAAAAATATTCTGACCATTGATAGCTTCTTTGGTGTAAAAGAAGATCTGGCATTACTTATATACACTAACAAATATGAAATTAAAGTAATAATAAAGAGTTATTTGGCTTAATTATATGCCAATAAAATTTAACCATTTAAGGAGAATGGAGGAATATTAACAAAAATATATATTCACTCAGTTAGCAGAAGAGGAAATAGAATATGTAAATAGACCTGTTTTGGAAAAAGAAATTGAAGAGGTCATTGAATGACCTTACTAAGAGAAAAACATCAGGACTAGATGGATTTGCAAGTGAATTTTATCAAACATTTAGAGGTCAATTAATTCCAATATTAAGTAAATTATTTGAAATAATAGGTAAAGAAGGGATTCCACTAAACTCCTTTTTATGAAACAAATATGATACTGATACCTAAACCAGGAAGAGTAAAGACAGAAAAAGAAAATTATAGATCAATTTCATTAATAAATATGGATACAAAAATTCTAAACAAAATACTAGTTATAGATTACACCAATATGTTACAAAGATTAGACCTTCTATCAAATTGATTTTATATCAAGAGTGCCAAGATGGGAGGTGAAACCAAGATGACAGAGTAACAGCATGGACTTGCTAGCACTCTTCCCACAAACCCAACCAAATACCTGTAAAAAATGACTCTAAACAAATTCTGGAGCTGCAGAGCCCACAGAAAGACAGAGTGAAGCAAATCTCCAGCCCAAGACAGCCCGGGACATTGATGTGAAGTGTCTATCACACCATGCTGGAAACAGAGTGCAGTCCAGTGTGGGCCATACTGGCACAGATGAGACCTGAGCAGACCTGGGGGGGGACTGAATCACTGGCGCCTGTGGTGGTTTCCAGACTTCACAACCCCAAAACACCAAGGAAAAATTGGAAGGTCTGTGGAAAAAAACC
The DNA here is from genome assembly GCA_023548195.1 of Bettongia penicillata ogilbyi. Taxonomy (NCBI): domain Eukaryota; kingdom Metazoa; phylum Chordata; class Mammalia; order Diprotodontia; family Potoroidae; genus Bettongia; species Bettongia penicillata. The sequence goes on from JAJHZJ010000233.1 coordinate 4,316,226, forward strand.
AGTGAGACCTATGTGAGAGAGTAGAGTGGTTGGGGCCCAGCCTCAGGGTGGCAGAGGGGATGGAGGAGTCCATGGAGGAGATCATCGTAGTCACAGCAGGGGCAGGGGCAGTGGCTGATTCTGGAGGTCTGGGCCCATAGACTGTGGGGGGATTGGATGGCTGACAGTAATAGACTGTGGGGGGATTGGACGGCTGACAGTATACCCCCGACTCCCACCAGTAGAGAATTACCTTGACAAAGAGCTCAAAAGTCAAGCAAATAGTGGGGAAAATGAGCAAAAACTGGAATAAGAATCAAACTATAGAATCTTACTTTGGTGACAAGGAAGATCAAAGCATACAACCTGACGACAACAAAACCAAAGCTGAATCAAAGATGAAGGCATCCAAAGCTTCCATGAAAAATATGAATTGGTCTCAGGCCATGGAAGAGCTCAAAAAGGATGTTGAAAATCAAGTAAGAGAAGTAGAGGAAAAATTGGGAAGAGAAATGAGAGTGATGCAAGAAAATCATCAAAAATGAGTCAACTGCTTGCTAAAGGAAACCCCGCAAAGGTGAAGAAAGTAACACTTTAAAAAAATAGACAAACCTAAATGGCAAAAGAGATCCCAAAGGCCAATTAAAAAATAATGCCCTAAAAAGCAGAGAGGAGGTCCAAAAGCTCACTGAAGAAAATAATTCCTTAAAGATGGGAATGGAGCAGATGGAAGCTAATGACTTTATGAAAAAATCAAGAAATTGTAAAACAAAGTCAAAGGAATGAAAAAATTGCAGACTTTGTAAAATGTCTCATTGGTAAAACAGCTGACCTGGAAAATAGATCCAAGAAAGACAATTTAAAAATTATTGGACTACCTGAAAGTCATGGGCAAAAAAAGAACCTAGCTATCATCTTTCAAGAAATTATCAAGGAAAACTGTGCTGATATTCTAGAACCAGAGGGTAAAATAGATATTGAAAGAATCCACCAATAGCCTCCTGAAAGATATTCCAAAAGGAAAACTCCTAGGAATATTGTAGCCAAATTCCAGAGCTTCCAGGTCAAGGAGGAAATATTGCAGGTAGCCAGAAAGAAACAATTCTAGTATTGTGGAAATGCAATTGATATAACATAGTACCTAGCAGCTTCTACATGAAAGGATCAGAGGACTTAGAATATGACATTGTAAAGCTTTGGCTTGAACCTGGAAACAGCTGACTTCAAGTCTTGAACATTCAGAAGCTGTCAAGACTGGCAAGGCTGACTGTATACAACATTATGAACTTTGCTCTGGAAATCAAGTACATGGCTATGGTTTAGGAATGGCAAAAAGATTGACCAGTACAAAGGAAAGAGGGATTTGTATTCTCTAAAAGGATATGTGGAGTTGTAGCTATGGAGTGTTGTAGGGGAAGCCTCAGAAACTATAGAGGCTGCTGAGGTCCCAGAACTTGCTGCAGAATCTGAGAGTGCTGTGCAATCTCTCTCCAAAAAGGACTTCGATGACACAATTGCTGAAGGAATAACTTTTGTCAAGTTTTATGCTCCGTGATGTGGTCACTGTAAGAATCTGGCTCCTACGTGGGAGAGCCTCTTCAAAAAGGAATTCTCAGGTTTGACAGGGGTCAAGATAGCAAAAGTAGATTGTACTGTTGAAGGAGCTATTTGCAGCAAATATTCGGTATGAGACTACCCCTACTGCTGTTCTTCTGTGCAGGAGAAAATAGTTACTGAACACAATGGAGCTAGGGACCTTGAAACATTACACAGCTTTGTTTTGTGACAGGGAAAAGATGAACTGTAGAATCTCATTTGGGAGTCATTTCCCTGACTGTTCTCCTATGCCCAACTTTAGGAGTTAATCCAGTGTTAATGTTACTGAGTCTCCAATGGTGATTATTTGGGAAACTGAACATGCTAAATTTGTAATATCTTATGTGTGTGCATGTTTTTTAAGCCAATACACTGTACTGATTCTTTATTAAGTTTGTCCGAGTAAATATCTAACAAATAGTCACTGGGCAAACTGATTATTTTCAGCTGCACTAGAGCAATAACTGCCCTTTGACTTTCCTTTGATAAAATTCAGATGTTTTCCTTTAAGACAGAAATCGAGGTGAGGAAAATCAAATTAAGGGAATTGGCATTTTTGGCATGAGTATAATCTTGGTCAAAAGCAGCTGCCAAAGTATAGTTTGTGAATTGCTCACAGTTGTTAGAAGGGTGTGAACCTGTAGAACTCCTTTTGTTGACTTTAAAAATAAAACTCACCACTTATTAATTAGACTTTTGGTAACTTGTTTGAAAAAAAGTTTAAAGATCAAACTCCCACTTTTGGAAGACCCTGAAATGCCACCACCATAGGATTCTTGTTTCTGTTCCTGTTTTATCATGGGAGGTTAGTAAAAATGAAAGTGATGGCACTTTTACCCTGTGCCTGAGTAAGATTATGGGATGCCGTAATTATATGTATGTATGTGTCTCTCTGCATGTCAAGTGAATTGCCACTTGAAATTCTCTTGTTTGTTCCTTATGGGGTAAAAATCACAGTGCTTCATTTCTCTTTACTTGAAGCTGGAGTATTCTCAAGCTTTAAAGTTTGATTATTCTACTTATAGAGGAGTAGGAGAGGTATCAAAGAGCCTTTTAAAAAGTATTTTCAAAGCTCTCCTAGACTTGGAAAAGGGTTATTTTAGGAAACTTTGAAAGTAGCCCTGAGTATATCCTATTAGTAAATTTTTAAATTCCTTAATGAAGATTCAGATTATACTCTTCACCTGAAAAAAATAAGAAATAAGGTGATCTTTTGTTTGATCATTCAACTAAGTGTGATCATAAAGATATGAAATACTGTTGCAGTGTTCTAAATGCAGAACCATAACTAGGTTAAGTAGACCAGGGCTTTGTCACAGGACACTGAAAGTTAAAGGGCACAAAAATTTAATGTATCTGCTTAAGCTAGATGCTGCTGCAATAATTGCTTCCTCTTGCTCAGTTGCATTCATTTAATTATATGTACTATTTTTCACACTGTCAATTTGCAAAGTTGATTTGAGGGCTCATTTTATCCAAACACACATATTGTGTTTCTTGCCCTGTGGACCAAAAAATTGCTACTTTTGGCTCTACCTGTAACATCTCCAGAAATTTCCTAACAATATAAGTGATCCCGTAAGAAATTTATTTGGAATATGGACACTTTGTATTGCCTTGAAAGATGACTATGGTTTTTAAGCATGCTTTTCTCTATGCCCCTCTCCCCCAATCCCTTGTGACCAAAACCAAAGAACTGGTGGAATGTGTATAAGGCTTTGGGGAGATAAGCAGCTCCATAACTAAATTCATTGAAGTTGTTTCTCTTGTGTTATTCACCATGAAATTGATTACATCTTGATTAGTCACCTTGTTTCCAGTCCCCTTCTAAAAATTCTTCATCCCTATTATCCTAACTTCCCCCCATTTTCCAATTTTTCCCTTTCTCTGTTCCAACTCAAGATATCTCATTTAGCACAAGGTAACAGATGGCAAGAAGCCGTACCCATATATATATATATATATATATATTTACATATGTTTGTATACATATTTTTTTTCTGGCACTTTAAAGCAAAGAATTAACCAGACCATCTTACCCATCTCTGCCTAAGAAAGTTTTTATTAAACACACGACTGGTTCACAGATGGTTTTTAAAAACTGTCTAACAATCCTCATGAATGGTTAGAACTTTGTATCATGAGTATCTTGTAATAAAAAAAGTAAAAGCGATACATTTTTTTTTTTACACTGAAACTTTCTAAATAAATTCTTTTTTTTAAAAAAAGGATATATAATGCTGGTCTAAATTTTTTTCAGCAAAAATTTTCCAGCTTTCCTAACACTTCTTTTCAAGTAAAGAGTCTTTCTTCCAATAATGTATATTCCTGATTAATATTAATTGTATTAATATTAATTAATATTAATGTATATTCCTGATTAATGTATATTAATCTGAGATGATGACTGCTATGTTTATTAATCTCTATGTATTGCTTCTCTAGTCTATTTAACTTTTCTGATTTTTATCTAGGATCAGATAATTTTGAAAAATACTATTTTTTGGTGTAGTCCAAGATCTGTTAGAGCCAATTTACATTCATTCCCCGCATATTTATGATGTCCCTTGATATTCTTGACTTTTTATTGACCCATATGAATTTCATTGTTATTTCATCTAACTCTAAAACATATCCCTTTGATTATCTTGTTGACATAGAGGTAAATCTATTATTTTAATATTATTTACACTTTTGCCATATTGGCATGACCTAGCCATGGACATTGGATATTGTTAAAATTATTAATCTTTTTCTCTTCTATAAAAATGTTTTGTAATTGCATTTATATAAATCTTATGTGTATTAGCTGTTATGACATTTAGTGCATTTTAAAAATCCGAATGGAATTTCTCTTCCTTTATTGGGTTTTATTGGTAATAATATTTATTGGCTAATGACTTTTATGGATTTATTTTGTATATTGCTATTTTACTGAAGGAATTAATACCTTAATTAACTTTCTGTTGATTCTCTGGAATTCTCTAAATAAACCATCAACTTCTCTACATATAAAAGTAATTTTTCCTCCTTTTTGGCTATTCTAATTCTTTCAACTCATTTTTCTTGTTTTATTGAAATAATGTAATATATCAGATAGAGTTCTGGTCTCAAAGACAAGAGAATCTGGGTTCAGTACAAAATGACTGAATAACCCTGAGAAAATCACTCAACCTCTCAGGGCTCTAGGTAACCTGAGACTACAAAGTGCTGAGAAGGTGTTGATCCATATTGTTAGGGTGAGTTTCCTCATTCAGAAATTCTCTAAAACAATGAAATCACAGGTTCAGTTCCTATATCTATAATATTGTTACAGCTGAAATCTCCAGAACGAAAGCATGTGATAGTGGAACCAATGAGCATCCTTTCTTTACCTTTGCCTTATTGGTACAGTTTCTAGTATTTTTCCATTAGAAATAATGTAGCTCTTGATTTTTTCTTTTCACACCCAACATTTATGTATTTATTTATCTTTAAAAATTTATTTATTTATTTGAAGTTTTCAACATTCATTTCCACAAAATTTTGAGTTCCAAATTTCCTCCCCATCTCTCCCTTCTCCCCACCCCAAAGTGCTGAGCATTCTAATTACTCCTACCACCAATCTGCCCTCCCTTCTAACATCCCTCCTTCCCTTATTCCCATCTTCTCTTTTGTCCTGTAGGGCAAGATAAATTTCTATATCCCATTACCTGTATTTCTTATTTCCCAGCTGTATGCAAGAACAATACTCAACAGTTGTTCCTAAAACTTTGAGTTCCAACTTCTCTTCCTTCCTCCCCTCCCCACCCATCCCCACTGAGAAGGCAAGCAATTCAATATAGGCTATATATGTGTAGTTTTGCAAGTGAGTTCCATAATAGTCATGTTGTATAATACTAACTATATTTCCCTCCATGCTATCCTGCCCCCCATTTCTTCTGTTCTCTCTTTTGACCCTGTCCCTCTCCAAGAGTGTTGACTTGTAATTGCTCCCTCCTCTCATTGCCCTCCCTTCCATCATCACCCCCACCCTGCTTATCCCTTTCTCTCCCACTTTCCTGTATTGTAACATAGGACTTCATACCAAAAGGAGTGTGCATTTTATTCCTTCCTTGGGTCAAATGTGATGAGAGTAAGCTTCATGTTTCCCCTTTCACTTCTGCACTTTTCCCCTTCATTGAAGTCTTTTTCTTGCCTCTTTTATGAGAGATAGTTTGATCCATTCAATTTCTCCCTTTCTCCTCCCAATATATTCCTCTCTCATCTCTTAATTTTATTTTTTTAGATATGATCCCTTCCTATTCAACTCACCCTGTGCTTTGTCTGTCTGTCTGTCTTTCTCTCTATATATATATGTATGTGTGTGTGTGTGTGTGTGTGTGTGTGTGTGTATAATCCCACCAACTACCCAGATAATGACAAAAGTTTCAAGAATTACAAATATTGTCTTTCCATGTAGGAATGTAAAGAGTTCAGCTTTCGTAAGTCTCTTTTGATTTCTCTTTCCTGTTTACCTTTCCATGCTTCTCTTGATTCTTGTGCTTGAAAGTCAAATTTTCTTTTTGGCTACAGTTTTCATCAAGAATGCCTGAAAGTCCTCTATTTCATTGAACGACCACTTTTTCCCCTGAAGTATTATACTCAGTTTTGCTGGGTAGGTGATTTTAGTTTTAGTCTTAGTTCCTTTGACTTCTGGAATATCATATTCCAAGTCCTTTGATTCCTTAATGTAGAAGCTGCTAGATCTTGCATTATTCGGATTGTATTTCCCAATACTCAAATGGTTTCTTTCTAGCTACTTACAATATTTTCTCCTTGACCTAGTAACTCTGGAATTTGGCTACAACATTCCTAGGAGTTTCCCTTTTTAGATCTCTTTCAGGAGGTGATTGATGGATTCTTTCAATATTTATTTTCCCCTCTTGTTCTAGAATATCAGAGTAGTTTGGTTATAATTTCATGAAAGATGATGTCATCTCTTTTTTTGGTCATGAGTTCAAGTAGTCCTATAATTTTTAAATTGTCTCTCCTGGCTCTATTTTCCAGGTCAGTTGTTTTTCCAATGAGATATTTCACATTATCTTCTATTTTTTCATTCTTTTGGTTTTGTTTTGTAATTTCCTGGTTTCTTATAAAGTCATTAGCTTCCATGTATTCCATTCTCATTTTTAAAGAACTATTTTTTTCACTGAGCTTTTGAACCTCTTTTTCCATTTGGCTAATTCTGCTTTTTAAAGCATTCTTCTCCTCATTGGTTTTTTGAACCTCTTTTGCCAATTGGGTAAGCCTATTTTTAAAGGTTTTATTTTCTTCAGCATTTTTTTGGGTCTCCTTTAGCAAGTTGTTGACTCACTTTTCATGATTTTCTTTCATCTTTCTCATTTCTGTTCCCAATTTTTCATCCACTTCTCTTACTTGATTTTCAAAATCCCTTTTGAGCTCTTTCATGGCCTGTGACCATTTCTTATTTATTTTTGGACATTTTGCATATGGAAGCCTTGTTTTTTGGTCTTCCTCTGAATACCTAAATTGTTCTTCTTCATCCACAAGGATAGTAGAAAATCCTTGCTCACCAAGAAAATAATCTTCTGTAGTCTTACTTTTTTCCCCCTTTTTGGGCATTTTCCTAACCAGGTACTTGACTTTTGGGTCCTTTGTCAAAAGTAGTGTATACCCTGGGTATCTGTAAGATCTCACTTCCTGTAAGGTGGCACAATCAAGCATGTACACTGGTCTGGGAGCAACAAGAACCTTTTGTGCCTAGAATCTGTGAATGGTAAAGTTTCCTCTCCACAACCACCTGGCCTCCCATTAGGCCAAATCGGCAGTGGGGGCGGAGATTCAGATAAGCTGCTAAATTCCCCCAGGGGTTTTTGGCAGGGGCTGAGCTGCCATTCAGTGTGAGATAAAGATCAGCTGCTGAATTCCTCCAGGAGCATTAGGTGGGGGCAGGGCCACCACACAGGACTGAGGTAAGGATCAGCTGCTCAGTTCTCCCAGGAGCTTTACAATTCAACAATGGATGCGGGTTGCTGTGGGAACTGCTGCTGATCCATGTGGTACTGCCTGAAGCTGGAGCTATCGATGACCCTGCTCTCTTCTCTGCCAACTGAAAAAAAAAACCCTCTCACTGATCTTTGGTACCTGTGGGTTGAGGGATCTGCAAACTGCTGCTACTGCCACTGGGGATTCTGCCCCCAAGGCTTGCTCTGGTCCTCCTCCCTGTGCCAGTTCAAGTGGCCAAGACTGGACTGGTCTCTGCTACATGTCCAGAGTGACAGACCTTTCCAGTCTGTCTTTCAGATCATGCTGGACTGGAAATCTCCTCCACTCCACTGTTCTGTGGCTTCTGCTGCTCTAGAATTTGTTGAGAGTCTTTCTTTACAGGTATTTTATGGGCTGTGAGGGAAGAGCTAGTGTATTTGTGTCTTTCTAGTCCACCATCTTGGCTCTGCCCCCATAGCTCTTGATTTTAAATGTTTTATTATGTTATGAAAATGTCCTCTTATTCCTACTTATTTTACCATATATTTTTTTCAAACACCAATGAACATTGTGCTTTGTTGGAGGGTTTTTTCTATGTCCATTGAAATAATGGGATTTTTATTGTTTTCATTAATTTATTGTGTTTATGGTTTTCCTAATGTTCAAACCATCCTTATGTTCTTGATATAACTCTGATTTATTATTACTTATACCACTATAACCTTTTCACTAATGTTACATTTAACAATTTTGCATCTGTGCTTATTAGTGATATTGTAGAATAGTTTTCTTTCTCTGCTTTATTATAACAATAGTTATCAGTATAACTAACAATACTAAATGTAAGGCTTGAAGGTTTGTAAAGTATTTCACATACATTATCCCATATGATCTTGTGATCCACATTTTATAGTTGAGGAAACTGAGGCTGAGGAGAGACCAACTGACTTGCCCAGGGTCACATAACTAATAAGTGACTGAAGGCAGAATCTGAACTCAAGTTTTCTTAACTACAGGTTCAATACACTACCCACTATTTAATCCACTTGCTCCCTGAAGTGGTGATTAGGAGGCATAGCCTCGAAGAAGGAGTTTGCAAAGTTACTGTCTTTCTTGATTTTTGTGAACAGTTTACAGAATATGGTGAGGTGGGTATTTTGTTGAATTCATGTGTAAATCTATCTGGCCTAGGACTTTGTTTTCTAGGAGTTTATTTATGGCTTACTCAAACTCCTTCTCTGAAATTAAGTTCTATATTTCATGTTTTGTTAACCTGGGTATCTTATCATCTCCCTGATGTTATGGTCTGCTTTGAGAATGAAGGACAAACTACACCCAACCACAAGCACAAATATTCAATTAGTTTGTTTTCAATTTTGTTGGCATGTAATGAGTACACTAGTTTCTAATAATTTCCTTATTCGTCTTTATTTTGAGTTCCCCTCCTTGCATTATTTTGGCAGTATCGGTCTCTCTCTCTCTCTCTCTCTCTCTCTCTCTCTCTCTCTCTCTCTCTCTCTCTCTTTGTCTCTCTCTCTCTCTCTCTCTCTCTCTCTCTCTCTCTCTCTCTCTCTCTCTCTCTCTCTCTCTCAGTGTACAGAAATATAAAGATAAATTTCTTCCTAAGAACATCTTTAGCTGCATTCCATAAGTTTTGGTAAACAGTTTCATTTTACTTTCTTTAATATAATTATTGATTCTGTGGGGTTTTTTGACCCACTTATTCTCTAAAATAATGTTATTTTGTTTCTATTTTTTTTCTGAGTCTTTTGTGCATGCTTGCCATATTCTTCACATTTTTTATTGTATTGAGTTCAGTAAATGATGCATGACACTGTTGAGATTATCAAGGGTTCTTTTATTGAATTCTTGACTTCAAGTGACAGTTATTATATGAAGATGTGGTCAAAACTAACATATACTTTCTAAGGAATAGAAAGACATTCAATATTTGATCAATTAAATTACATTCTTTTCTCAAAAAATATATACACTTAGTTACTTCACTCAATCTATTTGTAGAGAAGGGGACAGTTCCTATCCTGATTCCTACACCACACATTGAAAACACCTTAAGTTCCTTGAATAATACTGAATACTCAGTCCAAAATCTCATTCGAGCCAAACCTAAACAATGTTAACCTCCTCAGGAAAGCAGAAACAGCAATGGTAGATTAGAAGCCAGTGGGTAGAGGCAAGGGAGGTGGATGCTGGCAAACAGAACAAGTGGCTATGGGTGGAGATAATGGGGGTTGCATCCTACTTGGTTTGGTTTCTAGTGAGACATCATTTAATTATTTCTGAACTCTGGGAAGCTGGGAGCTCATAGTGTGGTTTCTTCTCAGGGAAAGTCTACAAACCAGGAAACTAGCATTGGTTCCCTCAAATCCTGCTCCCAGTCTAATTCCCATAGCTGTTCTCTAGGGGAACAAAAGAAATAACAGGAACAAAAATCATGCATTGATTTGCTCAGGTTCCATGCACAAATGAGTATCAGTCCCTATACATAAATGAGCTTGATATTCTACAGACCCACAGTGATACTGGTGTGGAGAAGGGAAAAAAATCTTCAGAAAAACTCATGGTCTGAGATTTAGGGTCTCATTGCCATCTACCTTGTTTCACAGAAGAAATTCTCTACCACTTGAGTTCAGATGACTCCATATTCCCAACATTTGGAGATGCCTCCCTTCTGGGACTGATGCTGCTTCCTGTGGTTCCAGAACTTCCTTCCCCTTGCTGCTCAACTCTGCCTTTGTCATTGACTGAGGCTCCACCCTGAGCTACTGCTCATCACCTTTACCATTGATGCCTCCTGCAACATTGTCCCCTACAGATGTCCTCTTCTGGAGCTCTCCATCTGCAGCTGTCATTTACAGAAGCTGCAACCTATTTTTACCCTCTACCTTCACAGCTGTCTTGTGCTTCTCCACTGCACTGCTACTGCCATCCACCACATCCCCTCCATTCTGCCCTTTCTCTGGCTTCTTCAATACCTTTCACTGAATTAAGATTAAGATAAGACCTAAGCCCTAAGAGCTTCTTGGTGTTCCTGCTGCTATCTAGCTCTGGAAAATTGTCTTTGCTTCCAGAGGGAGACCACCCAGGTCATGATCCTTGGGGTTGGTCAGTAGACTTTCATCTCTGTCTTTGCTTACTTGGTTTCACTTTATCTAGCATCATCTCCCATCTGGTGTTGCTCAGGTGGCTATGGTCCATTAATTACTTCTTTAATTAAAAGGTCCCTAACCATTACTTTTGGCTGAGTCAAACTGAATTCAATCAACCTTTCCCCTGCCTTAGGGTACTGACAGTGTGCCCCCGCTCCACTACACATAACCTTCTCCTGAGACTAGAGGGACAAGCACATGTCCCTCCTGATTTCCCCCTTAATTCTTGTTGTGACCCAGCTATGACAATTTACTTGAACTGTTGATGAGCCTCAAGAAAATACTAGAGAAAGGGAGGGGAAAGGTACATTTTGGTGGACTCTACCAGTAAATCTTGTCCCTGTTATCTATCACAAAGTGGAATAGATATCTCTAAACATATCTCTTTGATTCCTGCCAGGAGAGGAGCGGGAGATTTGGGACCAGAGGCTTACCACTCTGCTCCTCTCAGAAAAATATCACTGGGTAGAACTATATTTATCCCCTTTGTTTCCCACCAAATATCTGTTCCACAAAGAACATACAAGGGTGACTATCTAACCTGATAGCCATATGAGTATACATATGAAAACATAAAACACACTAAGCTTAACAGTGTAAGACAGATAGATACAGCACACAGGAGGGCTGCTAGCGCAGGAAAGACCCTAAGACAGCTTCAAAAGGGTTAATAATCTTATTTTATTTTAGTCTAGTCTTCTCAAAGAGGTTGCTGATAATGGGAGCTGCAACTTCTACAGCATTCCATAATCGCTTTTCTCACAAGGGCCAGTGAGAAGGATGGACAAATATTCCTACCTCTCAACGGGACCGATTGAGACAGGCACAGCTTGTGCACTCCCCTAAACACCTTCAAGCCTCAATGACGGCCAGTTGAGGCAAACACAGATTGCCCCCAAGCCTTGATGGGGGTCAGTCAATGCACACACACACAACATTCTAGTTTGTGCATTCAACCCTAAGGGTTCTCCACTCCTTGACTAGTGCCCATCTGCTTTATAGGGCAACAGACAAAGAATGCATGTTGCCAGCAATAGCCTCACAAGTTTACATCACCTCATCCCTATATCTCACTGCACAGTTGTAGTGGATGTTTGCAGTTTTGGCACAAATGCTTATATTACTTATTATATAATGCTGCACACGCATGGTGGAGATGTTTTGAACCATAATCATGAGAACTCATATCTAATACCTGGGAAAAAATTGTTATGGCTTTGGATCCTTGGAAACTGAACTCTAGGAAATAATAACCAAAAAAATCCACTTCATACACACTAAAATCCACTTACTTATAGTGAGATAGTGTGTGTGTGTGTGTGTGTGTGTGTGTGTGTGAGAGAGAGAGAGAGAGAGAGAGAGAGAGAGAGAGAGAGAGAGAGAGAGAGAGAGAGAGAGAGAGAGAGAAAGACAGACAGACAGACAGAGACAGAGAGACAGAGAAAGTCTCAGATCTCACCCAATGGGAAATTCCCCAGTTTCTAGTGTAGCAAACTGGGGACATGAACATGATCGAAATTACCAGGTCCTCTTCATTCTGGCTCCTTCCCAGTCTTTCTCTCCCTTCAGAGACCTAAAAAGAGACTTGAATCCTGTGTCTTCTTCCACTGAAACTGGACACATTTTCTCTTCTCCTAAGCTTTCACCAACTCACACAACAATGTGTGGAGCATTAAGTAATCAACCTGCACCAAAGAAGAGAGTCTTATGCAAATATAATTCGAGTTACAGGTTATGCTAATATAGATCATAGCCCAACACAAAAGAAGAATCAAAATATCTGTTTATATTAAAATGTTCCTTCCAGAAGGTGATGCTCTTCTGTGTCCACATACTTGCCACATTGTTGAAGTGTTCCCCATGATCTCCTTGGTCTAAGCCAGTCATATTGTGATCATTTCCAGGCCCCATAGCACAATTCTCAATTTGAAGAAGAAAAAATAACCTCTATAATCAGAGTATTTCTTCATTACTGGTGCCTCAGATCTGTCCCTCTGCTCACTTTCCCTTGCCCTGGAAACACCTGCATGTCTCTTTCTTCCTTGATTGTCTTCCTGGATTTCATATTGCTCCCTCCTTGGTTGGCTCTCTGATACTTGAGTCCTTTTCAAATGGTTACTGCCTTGCCACTTGTAACTTCATGCATGTCCAGACTTTTTTCAAACTAACCTGACTACAACTCACAATCTTCTTTTGACCCTTAGCCTGCTTCCTCAAAACCTACTTCAGTTTCTCACCCTTTATTTACAATCTGCTGGTCATATCCTGAAATTACAATTAACCAAAACATCTATCTAGCCGACTGTCTCCAAAAATATCTTCACCGTATGTCCTGAAGTCATAAGGCACAGCAAGAACCAATTGAATTTTTATGCAAAAAGGAAATCTTTCTTGTTTACCCATTTCTCTATTGTCCTGAAAAAACTTTTTTCCTGGAAATCTTTAATCCTTCTGGCATAAGTCTCAGATGTATCACTGGCAGGATATCCTTGGCCTTCATGGCACTGAACCAGTTTATCCACCATTTCCAAAAGCTCGTTAACCTGCTTTTCTTGGGCTGGACCAAATTCTTTGTTGTTAAAAGCACAAAATCTTCCTCCACAGTGTTTAATTAGCTTCTTAAGAAACTGATTATCTGAAGTTTTGATGTAATTCTCCAGTGTCCCAGTACCTAGATCTTCTTTCCTGGTGAAGAGCACAGTCATGTACTCAAATACTTCTTTTCCAAATATGGCTTCTAGTTCTCTAATGTTCTTCTCATCTTCTTGAGTGAACCTGCCCAAATGAGTCACCAGAACAAATACTTTGGCTCCTGGAGACAGGCAAAGGCTATGAAAGACTTCTTCCCCTTGTTTAGAAAGAACATCTTTACTGGTCAAGGTAAGGTCAAAGGATGGAGTATCGACAACTGTAACAGTCTTCCCTTTCCAGGTCCTGTCCTTGTTGCGACAGGTCTTAGTGACTGTTTCTCCTGCATGTTTGGCTACAAACCTATGCTCCCCAATAATGGTGTTCCCAGTGGAGCTCTTCCCAGTTCCACTTCTGCCTACAAGGATGAGGCTCAGCATATCTGTGAGAAGAAACATAGGAAAGATCAACAACCCTGTCCTGTGCTCTCTATTTCTCCTGTGCTACTTTGCTGCTCCAGTTCACCTGTCTCCTCTCGTCTCTTTCTCCTTCTTCTCTGTCTAAAGATACACTCTTCTATTTTCAACGTAAGGGGAACACTTGATGAACGACCAGTCCTGGGTCCATATATATGAGTCTGGTGGCAAGTTTATATCTCAGGGCCCTCTAAAGCTCAGGGAGTCATTATACATTGTATCTAGCAGGAAGGAGAGAAAATGAGTTTCACCACTGGGGCCTTTTGCATGCATTCTCACTTCGGGCTCAGCAGCCAACCAAAAGGACTTCTGTCCCATTAAGCAGTAAGCAGGCAGGAAAGAGTTCCAGAATATAGCTGTACATGATCTTAAGTGAAGAGCTGCACCCCTCCATTCTACATTATGCACTTCTGAAAATGGGCTCACCAAATGTGCATGCTTCAGGGACTGGGACCTCATTGTTCAGTTCCATGTTACATGAACAATACCAAATTCCTTATCATTCAATGTAATTCAAAAAATGAGATGATCTAGAGGACACAATACTGCTATTCCCTATTGAACATAGGCAAAGCAGCATTTTAAGGGAGTTCCAAAGGAGCAGTTGACAGAGTGGAACATTACACTTGGTTTCTGAGAATTTATAGTGGGGTTTGCTTATTATCCATTAATTATGTTACTGCAAAATGTTTTTTTGAAATAACTATTTGGTGTGCCTATATTTTGCTTACCTGGGAGTGGTCATTAATATGCCATCTGTGTATTACCAGTTTTTATAAAATTAGAGTGCACCAAGATATACTGCAATTAAAACCATGTTAAACATAGCTGAAATTATTTAATGATTCATTTAAAGATCATTTGTAGAAAATAGCAGCTATCATTTTGTACTATAGATGATGAAGGAAAATGAAATTGTTTGAGCTCACTAGTTATTGAAATTACAGACAAAAAAATTTCCAATACATGTGTTCTTTTGTTTTTCCTTATGCCTAGCTACTAGGCAGCATCTGTCTCTCATCCATTAAATTCTTCCTCAAAATTCATTCATTTTGTAAAATCTTCATAAAAATCATGATAATTTACCCAAAGACAACTGGACAGAATTTTCCCCACTGTCTCCTAGTAAGAAACTGTCATGTTACACCCTCCATAACTTCCAGTCTTGCTTTCCTTTCTCTTTGAGAGTTCCTATACCAGTAGAGATTTACAATTGCAAACCCTATTTTATATTGCTGCATTACAGGGAAATTGAAGGACTCAGCATCGATGGTAAAGTGATGTGATATCACATAGAGAATGTAGGCTTACCAAAGAACCAAAGGTGAAACGTAGCACCTACCTCTTGCCAGAAGAATTAAAAATGCAGGCTGACACATACATTGTTGGACATGGCCAATGTGGCAATTTATTTTGTTGAAATATTCATCTCTGTTATGAGACTTTTCTTATTTTTTAAAAAATGTTCATTTAAGTTGTTCTAAATTTGTGAGGCAATAAGTGGGAGAAATAATACATGTAAAATAAAAATAAACTAACTTAAAAAATGCAAACTGTTAGAGCTGAAAATTTAGGTATGATCTTACTGAGGAGGCATGCTTTCTTTTGATAGATTTTATTCACATTCATGAAAAATAAAGAGAGAAAACAGCCCATGGAAATTTGCAAGTCCCTTTGCCTTTGAAGAATGATAATGGATATAACAAATCAAGATCAAGTTCCAAGATCAGTATGTGAGGATCCCAAAGAACATGAGGCCATACTGGATCCTACAGACAGTAACAATCTGTCCACCCAAAGCTTCACATCCTAAGGAAAGCCCAGCTAGACCTTCAAAAATGTTTCTGCTGGCCCACTGGTGAAGGGAATGGGAGTGGGAAGACGCTGGTGCTATGTTTCATATTTGGTGCTTTGCCAGGTCTACATTTCTTTCTGTGATATCACATTGCCTTACTATAAATGCAAAGATGTGTGAAGATACCCCAAATCTGCTTCCCATCTGTGGTGTTTCTTGGAATTTCTTCTACATTGATTTTTCTCATTTGATTCTCTATGAGAGGCTCTTTGCTGTGCCAGGAGCTCCCAATGCCACCCCAAAGGGTAACTGATGTTCTAAACCCCACTATCCTCCAGTGTTATAGGAATATTGCTAGCTTAAAGATTACACCAACATATTACAAAGATTATATATTATGATCAAATGAGAATTAGGAATGCAGGAATGGTTTAGCATAACGAAAATTATTAACATAATTAAGTACATCAATAATGAAAGTAAAATAAAACATGATTATAACAATAAATGTAGAAAATATTTTGACACACTTTATTATTCATTTCTACTGAAAACACTTGAAAGTATTTGTTTAAATAGATTGTTCCTTAAATTGATAAAAAGCATTTATCTGAAAGCATCAGCAAACATTATTTGCAATGGGGACAAACTGGAAGCCTTCCCAGTAACATCAGGTGTGAAACAAGGATGCCCGTTGTTATCAATATTATTCAATATTGTATTAGAAATTCAGCAGCATCAATAAGAGAAGAAGAAGTTAAACTAATCAGAATAGGGAATGCGGTAATTAAGCTATGTCTTTTAGCAGGTGATTTGATGATATTCTTGGAAAATCCCAAAGGTTCATCTAAAAAGTTAGCTGAAAAAATTAACAATTTTAACAAAATAGCAGGATATAAAGAAAATTCACATAAATCATCACAAAGAAAACTCCATGAGAAGACAATAAAAAAATACTCTACTTAAAATAATTGTAGACATGTAAAGTATCTGGGAGTACAACTATCAAAACAAACCCAGGAACTATATAAACAAAAGTAGTAAAGAAGTTTTCATACAAATAAAATAAGATTTGAATAATTGAAGAAATATTAATTGCTCATGGATAGACAACATGAATATAATAAAATGACAATTTTACCCAGCCTAATTTATATATTCAATGATATCACAATTTAATGAGCAAAAAATATTTTAATGAATTAGGAAAATAATAAAATTCATTTGGAAAAACACAAAGTCAAGAGTAGCAAGGGAAATGATGAAAAAAAATTATAAGTGCCAGATCTTACACTGTCTTATAAAGCATTAATTATCAAAACTATTTGAACTGGCTAAGAAATAGAAAGGTAGATCAAAGAACTAGCATAGACATACAATTTACAGCAGCAAATAAATATAATAACTTTGTGTTGACAAGCTGAAAACTTAAATTTTGGGGATCAGAATTCATTATGTGGTAAAAATTTTTGAGAATATTGAAAATCAGTATGGCAGAAACTGTGCATGGAACAATATCTCATACTATTTTCAAAGGTAAGGTCAAAATGGATACATGACTCAGAAATAAAGATAGATTTTACAAGAAAATGAGAGGAACACAGACTATAACAGTTATCAGATTCATGGATAGATGAATTTTATGAATACAGAGATAAAGAGCAAAGTTGTTTTTTTAAAATTTATTTATTTAACTTTTTACATTCATTCTCACAAAATTTTGGGTTCCAAATTTTCTCCCCATTTATCCCCTTCCCCCACCCCAATACACCGAGCATTCTAATTTCCCCTATCACCAATCTGCCCTCTCTTCTATCATCCTTCCCTTCCCTTGTCCCCATCTTCTCTTTTGCCCTGTAGGGCCAGATGACTTTCTATTCCCCATTAACTGTATTTCTTATTTCCTAGTAGTAAGAACAATACTCAACAGTTGTTTCTAAAACTTTGAGTTCCAAATTTTCCCCATCCCTCCCTCCCCACCCATTCCCTTTGGGAAGGCAGGCAATTCAATAGCAGCCATATCTGTGTAGTTTTGCAAATGACTTCGATAATAGTTGTGTTGTGTAAGACTAACTGTATATCCCTCCATCCTATTCTGCCCCCCATTGTTTCTATTCTGTCTTTTGATCCTGTCCCTCCCCAAGAGTGTTGACTTCAAATTGCTCCCTACTCCCATTGCCCTCCCTTCCATCATCCCCCGCACCCTGCTTATCTCCTTCTCCCTCACTTTCCTGTATTGTAAGATAGGTTTTCATACCAAAATGAGTGTGCATTTTATTCCTTCCTTTAGTCAAATATGATGAGAGTAAACTTCCTGTTTTTCTCTCAGCTCTCTTTTTCCCTCCACTAAAAGGTCTCCTGCTTGCCTCTTCTATGTGATAATTTGCCCATTCCATTTCTCCCTCTCTCCTCCCAATACTTTTCTCTCTCACTGCTTAACTTCTTTTTTTTAAGATATGATCCCATCCTATTTAATTCACTCTGTGCTCTCTGTCTCTGTGTGTGTTTGCACGTGTGTGTGTGTGTGTGTGTGTGTGTGTGTGTGTGTGTGTGTGTGTGTGTAATCCCACTAAATACCCAGATACTGAAAAATACAGTGAGAACTACGGGGAACAGCTTTTATGAGCAGACTATGAAGATGCATAAGCCACCAGCTCCTTCCTTGGAGTTGGCAGACTCTCAGGCTACTTTTGCTCCCTCCAATCCCCTTCTCTCCATTATCCAAGAAAAGTTTAAATAAGTCTGTTACCCAAAGACCCTGGAGAAATGCCCTTTTTCCCTTCAGAGAGTCCCAGTTTCAGCACATAATGCCCAAAAAATAGGTGGCCTAGACAACTTCCCTGCTTTCCTTTTTTTGTGAGATGTGTAGTGAAGGAATCTATGACTTTTTCCCCTGTTTCCTATTGAAAAGTGAACTATGAATGGTTAAATAACTCTCTGAACTTTAGAGAGAACCATGGAAGAGGCAGGAAGAGAAATTACAATGTATTCCTGACAAAACAACTTTGATATTTTACTTGCTACTTTTCTTCAAGTGTTGTAAAACTCTATCTTTTAGGCAATAAAACCTATAACCTTCCAGTGAATCCCAGTCTCTCTTAGGGGTGTGCTCTAGAGGGTCCCATAGGATTCCAATGGGCAACAAAAGGCCCTCTACTCCTTCTTCTTATACCCACAGACCCTCTCCCACCCCCATCTTGAGCAGGCTTCTAGGCCACAGTGCTGAAAGCTGGCTGCAAAGTCAGTGCCTTGGGGTTACATACTGAGCCCAGAAAAGAATTTCTCTTTTGAAAGACAGAAGTCTTCAACTCCTGGTCACAGGTGATATGGTGGTCTAGTCAGAATGGTGGCCAAAGGAGACACCGGATGGAAGACTTTCTTTGTGATCTTTTAGAATCCTCCCTCCCTACCACACCCTACAACCCAAGATCTCCAGAAAGGGCTGTAAAGAATTCAGAGAAGTTTGCATTTAAACACTTGCAACTTACAGGGTCTTACCCTTTCTTATTCTCAGAAAATTATATTCTACATGCATGCATGCAAGCAGTTACACACACACACACACACACACACACACACACACACACACACACACACACCCTCTTTTCAAAACTAAATGCCTAATCTCTAGCCTTCCACAGAAGCAGAAGCTGCTCTCAGGGAAATCTCAGATAGCCCAGGACACTTTAGGGTAAACAAAGACCCCAGATTCTCTCTTTGGAAAAGATCTGATATCAAGCTTTCTCTGTAGAATGAAATGCTCTGACTATTTGAGGGATTCTAGGCATGCACAGAGAGAGATGTTTGACCTTCTCAAAGTCCCTGACAAGATAGGCAGCCATCTTCCCATTCTGTATACAACTGGCCTGATCTTGAGTTTTTCTGAAAGAATTGTGACTTTCAAATACATTCATGTTTCAAACATACATGTGTAGTTAGACATATTGACAGACAATAGCTCAACGGAGTCCTTTTAGTTCTGGACACTATCAGGCTCTCCACTTTCAAAGTACCCTGACCTACCCTGTATCTCCTAGTCTCCTGAGAAGGCTGGATGTCTTCTACTTACTGCCAGGCACCCACTTTCCCCCCAATGCAGTTACCATAGAATCTGCCAGAAGGAAGAGGCTCTTGGTGGGAGGAGGATTAGGAGAAAGGCTTGCTGTTCTCTGCCTGTCTCACCTGCATCAGCAGCCTTCTTTTTCCTCTCTCAGGAATTGTTGCTTAATATTCTGTTATACAAAAAAATCTTGTGACTGAGGAGAAAACGAAAGCCACTCTGTGCCAGGAGTAATTCAGGAAGAGGGAGGAACCTTCATGTAAGCAGAGGACACAGACACACACCCAAGCCCCTCCTGCTGTTACTTCTGTGTTGCCTGTTCTACTGGGGATTGAGGGGGTAGGAAATCTCACTGTAGCTGAAGGGAAGAAAAATCAGGGAAGGAGTGGTGGCTAAGGTGGGTGTGAAAGGGAAAAGGAACAGTTCTTGCACTCCAAAGTAGGCCTGCAAAACATACTGCCCATAGTATGTTGTGCAGGATTGTTTTACATCTCCTATTTTTTTCAAGGGCCCCCACAAATCCTTTGGTGGGCCCTAAGCAATGTCCATCCCCAATGTTTTGCAGGCCTGCTGTAAAGGTACAAAGCAGAATCAGGGGTTGGACTAGTATCAATGAGAGAAGGAAGAGGTGAGAGGTCTATGAAAGAGGGAAGGGAGAATCCTATAGAGTGACAGGCTACCAGGCACTTCCCTTCAAGGATATTATCCCATATTCTGGATCTTTCCATTCCTTAACCCATCAAAATTTACCTCTAAGGCCACACTCTCCACCAAATAAAGGGACATAGTCCTTGATTTAGAGAATCTGAGTTCAAATTTCAGTTGCATCACTTAGCACACACATCACCTTGAGCAAGACCCTTAACTTCAATTTTAAAATAAGAGGAGAGGATTTTTCTTGTGGTTGTTTTGTCATTTAGATTCCTTGTGATTCCTGGCAAAGATACTGGAGTGGAATGCCATTTCCTTCTCAGCTCATTTTACTCAAGGGGAAACTGATGCAAACAGGGTTAATCTGGTCAGAGTCACAAAGCTAGTGTCTGAAGTTCAACTTGAACTCAGACCTTCCTGATTCTGAGATTGACCATTTTGTGCATCTGTATCTCACTTAAATCCAATACACTTGAAAGTGAGGACATCATCCTCGTGATGTCATTGGTCTTCTTCTAGAAGAAAGGGCAGACAACAGACAACAATTCTGACTCTAGGCCTAGTGCTCTATTGTCTGTGTCACCAGCTACCCATTGTGAAGCAGGGAGGGAGTTAATTGCTATGAAGAAGGTAAGGCCTTCAGTGGTTAAAAATCAACAAGTGCAAGTCATTGCCTGTAGAAGTAAGTCTCAAATTCTATGTCCTCCTTAGCCTGACCCCAGTGGACTTTCACACGCTTCCCTAAAGAACCATATAATAACATTCTTTCAGGCCACTGGGCTCACAAACTAGGTGAGACTTTTGACTCCTCACTTTCTATCACTCCCTGTATCCTATCTGTTACCAAGACTCTTTGTACCAAGACTACAACATCTCCTAAATGTCAGCTTCTCTCTACTCACATAGCCATCAATGTCTGGTAGGCTCTCTTCTCTCATTCAGATCTGGGCTAGTGCAATTGTTTTCTAATGAGTCTCCTGCCTTCAAGTCTCTCTCAACTTTAATCCTTCCTAAACTCTAATCCCTCTTCCATTACACTGCCCAAGTGATTTCCCTAAATTGCAGGTTTAACTATATT
Organism: Bettongia penicillata ogilbyi; assembly: GCA_023548195.1. Lineage (NCBI taxonomy): Eukaryota > Metazoa > Chordata > Mammalia > Diprotodontia > Potoroidae > Bettongia > Bettongia penicillata. The sequence goes on from JAJHZJ010000233.1 coordinate 4,337,626, forward strand.
TTCTTCTATTCAACAAACTGCAATGACTCCCTATCACCTTGAGAATCTACTCTAATACTCCCTGTTAGACATTGAAAGTGCTTTGCAACCTGACCAAACCTTGTAACACTTTTCTCCACCAGATGGGCTCTGTGACTCAGTGACACTGGACTCTTTTCTAGCTGTTTCTCCTGTCTCCCTTGCCTTTTCACTTCCTGTCCACCAAGTTGGAATGATCTCCTTCTTCATGAAAGTCTGCTTGCCTGGCTCTTTTCAAGACTCAGGTGAGATTCTGTCTTTGTCAGAGACCTTTCCCAACTCCTGATCTCCCAACCTTGGTGCCTTTCCTCTGAGATGTCATGATTCCTAGACCGAGATTATATTTCTCTTTTTTAACTGTTAGGAGACACTCTGTTTTCCACAGCTAAGGCTCAGCAAGCAAGCAGTGCCCTGACCTTGGCATACCAACAATGCTTTGTGCTCAACCTCTGGAAGAACTCTGTCACAGAATTGTTTTGCTCTAGCAGCAGGTTGTACCTGAGCTTGGACAAATCCCTGCAGGAGCCATGTTCTGGTCATCAAACCCTGCTACGAATCAAAGATGTCTCATTGTTTCTGTTACCTCTCCTTGTTAGGGCTGTAGCTCACTGTGTATTCATTGCTATATTTATGAAGATTTGGCCTCACTAAAGTATGTGTTCTCCTAGGGAAGGCCCTGACACATTTGTCTAGTTTTGCTCCTCCAACAGAATAAAGAAAGTTTTTTTTTTTTTTTTTTTTTTGCTTATGACCACTGTCAGGTCTTTGGTTTTATTTTGGCTTCCTTCTATTTTGTTTCTTAGAATTATCTGTGGTTGTGATAAACTGTGTGAGCTCTATGGTCTTTTCAGCATTAATAAGTATCGCATAACCTCTGTGATTTTTTGGTCATTTGTTTTCAGATTTGACAGAAATTAGCTTCCATTGAACCTTGAAGGCAGAGGTAGTGTTTTTATTTTGGAAAATTAATCAATTTATTTTTAGTTTTCAGCATTCACTTCCATAAGATTTTGAGTTTTGAATTTTCTCCCCTTCTCTTTCCTCCCCTCTTCCTTGGAAATCTTGCCATCTGACATAGGCTCTACTTATACATTCTTATTAAACATATTTTCGCATTAGTTATGATGTAATGAAGAACTAGAATGAATGGGAGGCAGGGGTGGATCCAAAATGGCAGAGCGAAAGCAGGGACTGCCCTGAGCTCTCCCTCAAATTCCTCCAAATACCTCTGTGGAGTGAATGGGAACAAATTCTAGAACAGTAGAACGCACAAAGAGGTAGAGTGTAACTGACTACCAGTCTGGGACGGCCTCAGGTAGGCCAGGAGGGGTCTGTTGCTCTGAGCTGGGATAGAAGTACAGAACATGTGAACTGCACCAGCTCAGACTCAACCATAGCAGGCCAGAGAAGACCACAGCAGACTGAATCACTTTGGGTAGTGGTACTTCCCAGACCTCCTAGCATAGGATGGGGTGGGGTAACTGGGTGAGAGAGAATCCCAGTCCTGCGCAGGGCCTGTGGCAATGAAACAGCTAGTCCTGCAGCTCTCAGCCCACGGACTGAATGTTTGAAAATCATCTATTTAAACTTCCAGGAGCCAAGGTGATTGAGTAAACCACAAGTCTCTCTCACTGTCCCTTGTTGGCTTGAAAAACTCAGAGAATACTGCCTCAAGAAAAGTCCTGGAATAGTGGAGCCAGCAGAAAGATGGGGTAAGGCAGTCTTTTAACTCTAGCTCAGGAGGCTTAGGGGATTAACAGGAAGGCTCCCTCTTGCCGAGGTTAAAGGGGATCATTACAGGATGGGAGGTGTCCTGGTAAGCCAGAAATGAGCCCCACCTAAGGGGACCAGGAGGAGATCTTGAATGCCAGGGTGAGAAAAGAAGGCAAGCACTAACACCAGGCACACACCACCTACAGCTGAGTACCAGGTAAAATACCATACCACTACACCATCCAACTGCAAACATCTGAGGCCCCAGCACAGAAAGTCAGCAACCAGGCCCCTAGTCCCCAGTGAAATGTCTGGAGAAAAGGGCAAACAACATGAACAAGAAGAATAAAGAAAATCATTGACTATAGAGAAATATCTTGGTGATAAGGAAGATCAAAACACAAATTCAGGAGAAGATAACATGATCAATATACCCACATCTGAAACCTCAAAAAGGATTTTAAAAGTCGAATAACAGAAGTAGATGAAAAAATTAAAAATTCAATTGGCAAAATGGAAAAAAGTACACTGAAGAAAACAACTTAAAACGTACAATTAGTCAAATGGAAAAGGATGTTCAAAAGATAACTGAAGGAAATAATTTGTTAAAAATTAAAATTGGGCAACTGGAAGCTAATGACTCTATGAGATATCAAGAATCAGTCAAAAAAAATCAAAAGAATGAGAAAATAGAAGAAGATGTAAAGTACTTATTGGAAGAACAACTGACCTGGAAAAATCAATCTAGAAGAAATAATTTAAGAATTATTGATCTATCTGATGAATGAAAAGAAGAGCCTGGACAGCTTCTTTCAAGAAATCATCAAGGGAAAGTGCTCTGAGGTCCTAGAACCAGAGGGTAAAATACTCATTGAAAGAATCTACCCATCACCTCCTTAAAGAGATCTCAAATTGAAAACCCCAAGGAATATGATAGCCAAATTCTAGAATTATCAGATTAAGGAGAAAATACTGCAAACAGTCAGAAAGAAATAATTCAAGTATCTTAGAACCACAGTCAGGATTACACGGGACCTTATAGCTTCTACATTATAAGATCAAATGGCTTGGAATATGAGATTCCATAAGGTAAAGGAGCTTGAATTATAGTCAAGCATCAATTACCCAGTGAAATTGAGCATAATCTTTCAGGGGAGGAGATGGACATTCAATAAAATAGGGACTTTCCTGATGTATAAACCAGAGTTCAATGGAAAATTTATCTTCAAATACAAGACTTGAGTCATATAAAAAGATAAACAGAAAGGGGGGAAGTCATGTTATTCAATAAGGACAAACTGTTTACATGACTACATGGGAAGATCATAATCAACAACTCTTGAGAATTGTATCTTTATTACACCATATAGGAAGGGAATATAAAGACATAGGGTATGCATTTATGTTGATTTTGATGGTGAAAAAAGATTGTAGTTGGAGAAGAGAATAGGAGGAGGCAGAAAAGGATAAATTACATCACATGAGGAAGCCTAAAGATATATTAGAGTAAAGAGAAATAAGGGAGGATGGTGAGCATTGTTTGAACTTGCTCTCATTGAATTTGGTTCAAGGAGGGAATAACATATATGGGTATAGAAATCTATCTTGTTGCCAAAAAGGCAGTTGGAGGAGAAAGGGTAAAGAAAGGGGGAAAGAAAACGGTAGGGCAGAAGTAGTAAGGAGAAAGGCAAAGAAAAGGTAGAGTGGCTGTTAGAAGGGAGGACAGATGGAGGAATGAAGTGAGTATAAGTATAAGCAAAGTGAGATTTTTTTCTTGGAATTTTGTTTTCTAGACTCTTGTTAAATTCTAAACATTCAAAGGATTAATCTCCTTTGAAAACTGATAATTCACAGTTATGCTGCATCACATAGGTTTTGCGCCTTGAGGTTGGCATTTTGCTTTGGGGCTCACTCATGGGAAGAATGTTTCTGTGTGATTTGGAGAGATGAGACTTTGGGTAGCTGTTGTTAAGGAGCTACCTGTCTTTAAGAACCTAAATACTGATGCTCCTTATTGTGGTGATTAGGTATATATTATTCTGTTTAGACAATTGAAACCCTGTCTATTCAATTCTTTCTTAGATACTATCTTCTTTCTACTTGTTTGTCTTCATTGTTTAATTAAAGTAATATTGTTGACCCCTTTGAATCTGTCTTTTCTTTAGAAAAGCAGATTAAAGAACCTGTGCTAGCAGCCCACCTTGTGTGCTAGTGTGGTTGCCAATACAGCAGTCAAAAGCAAAATTCTAGTGAGGATAGAAAGGGAGAAAGGAGAAAGAAATGTATAAATGGGAGGGGGCATAGGAGAGAGAGAAACACACATATAGTGTTCATAAGGAGGAATGTGGATGGCACAAACTCTCCTATAAAGTGGAAATAGATAGCTGAGTGGATCGAAAACAAGAATCCTCCAATATGTTGTATATAAGAAACACATGTGAAACAGAGGTATACACAAAGGGTAAAGGTAAAAGGCTATTGTAGAATATACTGTGCTTCAGCTGAAGTAAAGCAAAAAGCAGGGGTAGCAATCCTGCTCTCAGACAAAGCAAAAACAAAACACAGGTCTAATTAAAAGAGGCAAAGAAGGAAACTATATGCTACAAAAAGGACCATAGACAATGAAGCAATATCATTACTTAACATATGTCCATCAAGTTGTACAGCATGCAAATATTCAGAGACAAAGTTGGGGGAGTTACAGGAAGGAATTGAGTGCAAAACTATACTAGTGGAGGACCTTGACCTCCCCCTTTCTGAATTAGATAAATCTAACCACAAAACAAACAAGAAAGAACTTAAGGAGGTGAATAGAATTTTATAAGAGTTAGATATGGTAGATCTCAGGAGAAAATTGAACGGGGATAGAAAGGAATACACCTTTTTTCTCAAGGGTACCTGGCACCCACACAAAAATTGACCATGTACTAGGGCATGGAAACCTCACAATCCAATGCAGAAATGCAGAACTATTAAATGTATTCTTTTCAGATCATGATGCCATTAAAATTATATGTAATAAAGGACCATGAAAAGATAGATTAAAAATAAATTGAAAACTAAATTATCTATTCCTAAAGAATGAAGTGGTTAAACAAGAAATCATAGAAGCAATCAATAATTTCATCCAAGGAAATAACAATAATGAGACAACATACCAAAACTTATGGGATGCACAAAAGCAGTTCTTAGGGGAAGTTTTGTATCTCTAAATACTTACATGAACATTTCTGACTGAGTACCAAATTAGTAATTCTGAACACCAAACGAGAGATTAATAAAATGGAAATTAAGAAAACTATTGAACTAACAAATAAAAGTAAGGGTTGGCTTCATGAAATTACCAGTAAAATAGATAAAACTTTGTTAATTGGATTAAAAAAAGAAAACTAAATTATCAGTATAAAAAATGAAAAGGATAAATTTAGCACTAATAAATAGGAAATCAAAGCAATAATTTGGAATTATTTTGCCTAGGTATACTCCCATAAATTTAACAATTTTAATAAAATGGATGAATATTTACAAAACTATAAATTGCACAGATTTTCAGAAGAGGAAGTAAAATACTGAAATAGCCACATCTCAGAAAAAGAAATTGAAAAAGCCATCAATGAACTCTCTAGAAAAAAATCTCCAGGGCCAGATGAATTTATGAGTAAATTCAATCAAATCATTAAAGAACAATTAATGCCAATGCTATTCAGACTATTCGGGAAAACAGATGAAGAAGTCCTACCAAATTCCTTTTATGATACAAATGGTGTATGGATACTTACACTGGGAAAAGTCAAAGGAGAGAAAAATGTTATAGACCAATTTCCCTAGGGAATATAGGAGCAAAATTTTTAAATAAAATATTAGCAAAAAAGACTACATCAACTTATCATGAAAATCATACATTATGACCAGGTAGGATTTTTTTCAGGAATGCAAGGTTGGTTCAATATAATGAAAACTCTCAGTATAATTTGCCATATCAAGAAAAAAACTGACAAAACCATTTAATTATCTCAATAGATGTAGAAAAGCTTTTGACAAAATATAATGCCCATTCCTATTAAAAACTCTAGAGAGCTTTGGAATGAGTCTTCCTTAAAATGATAAGTGGTATCTACCTAAACCATCAGCAAGTATTAAATGTCATGTGGATAAGGTAGAAGCATTTCTAGTAAAACCAGGGGTGAAACAAGGATGTCCATTAACACCCCTGTTATTCATTACAGTACTAGAAATGTTAGCTTCAGTAATAGAAGAAAAAAAATGGAAGGAATTAGAATAGGTAAAGAAAAAAGAAAGCTATCACTCTTTGCAGATGATAGGATGATATAATTAAAGAATCCTAGAGAATCAAGTAAAAAAACTTCTTTAAATAATAAATAACTTCAGCAAATTGCAGGATATATAATATACCCATATAAATTCTAGGCATTCTTATATATTGCTAACAAAGAATAACAGCAAGAGATAGAAAAGGAAATTCTATTTAAAGTTACTGTAGACTTTATAAAATATTTGGAAATCCATCTGCCAAAACAAACCCAGGAACTGTATGAACACATTTACAAAACACTTTTCACACAAATTAAGTCAGATCTAAATAATTGGAAAAACATCACTTGCTCATAGGTTGGCTGAGTTAATATAATGAAAATGACAATTTGCACTAAATAAACTTACTTTTTCAGTGCCATACCAATCAAACTAGCAAAAATTATTTTATAGAGCTAGAAAAAATAATAACAAGATTCACCTAGAAGAACAAGAGGTCCAGAATATCAAGGGAATTAATGAAAAGAAATACTAGGGAAAGTGGCCTATCTGTACCAGATCTTAAATTATATTATATAGCAGGAATCATCAAAACTACTTGGTACTGGCTAAGAAATAGCGGGGTAGACCAGTGGAATAGGTTAGGTACACAAGACACAGTAATCAATAACTATTGTAATCTACTCTTTGATAAACCCAAAGATTCTGGGTTCTGGGATAAGAAGTTGTTCTTTGTCAAAAACTGCTGAGAAAACTGAAAAATAGTGTGGCAGAAACTGGGTATAGACCAATATCTTACACTGTATACCAAAATTAGTCAAAACGGGTTCATAATTTAGATATAAATCTGGGAGAGGAAAGAATGGTTTACATGTCAGATTTATGGAAAATGGAAGAATTTATGACCAAATAAGAGATAGAGAACATTATCAAATGCTATTTGCTCTCAATATTTATTTTTCTTCTTTCTTGTAGTCTGTTCAAGTGGTTCTAATTTTTTTGTTGCAATATAACTAATGCAAAAATATGTTTAACATGAATGTGTATTTATAGAGAGACTATATCAGATAGTATGCCATCGAGGGGAGAGAGTAGGGGAGAAGGCAGGGAGAGGGGGACAATTTGCAATTCAAAACTTGTGGAAACTGAATATTGTAAACTAGACTAAAATAAAAAGAATTAATGGGAGGAAACACACAAAAACAAAACAAAGTAATAAAGAAAAGAAGAGCAAATAGTGCGCTTACATTTGCATCCAGACTCCAAAGTTCTTTCTCTGGATATGCATTTTCCATTGTGAGTCTTTTGGAGTTGAGACACAGTGATTTTTAAAAGTTTCTTTTGACCCCCAGAGCTTGGTACAGTGCCTGACATGTAGCATCCATGCCTATAAATGCTTACTGATTGATAGACTCAACTGCCATACCATATAGTCCATAAAGGGCAAATAGAGTGTCCAAGGAGGACTAGAATCTTTGGGGAGAAAGTTTGCAGAGCCCTTTTCAAGGCTGCTTACCCACCTCTCACCCGAGGCTTCCAGAAACTGTAGCATTCATAGCAGCTAAACCCCCATCTTGGCAGATGAGCTCAGGCAGATAAAGGGTAGCAGACAGCCCTCAAATTCATTGGCAAGTTAGGAGTATGCCTGTCCTCAGCATGCAAAGAATTCTCTGGGTGCAACGGGCAGACTAGAACAATTTGTTCCAACAGTTATGAAGGCAGCTGAAGTAAGTGCTGTTGAGCACTTAGAGTTGGGCAAGACATCAAAATGCCAAGGCTAGTCATTGCATCCTGGACCATCACCAATTGTCCTGAGTTTTGTCTTGCCACCGAACTTCCACGACTCTGGAAAGGAGAGTAAGGCTGATGATTTTGTGCAATTGGGCCTCATTTAAATCCAACTCAAAGTCAAGTCAAGACATCATTCATCTTTAATATCATGATGTCATTAGTCTTCAAAAAGAATGATAATCAATATTCCACATAATGTGAATTATATGCTACTGCCCCAAATTATTTATTCTTCCCTCACTCTGATCCTTTACTCCTCATTCTTTACACCCAGACAATTATGTCCCCATCTTTCATCTACCAGAGTCTTACTCATTCTTTAAAGCTTAGCTTACATGTCAGTCCTTCCTTGAGGCCATCCTAGTCATCTGGGCAGCTGGGTCATTTCCAGTTGTCCTGATCTGTATCTGGCCACTAGACCTACATGGCTCCAGAGGAGAAAGTGAGGCTGGTGACTTTGTATAGCCCTTCCTCACTTGAAACCAATTCACTTGTAAGTCATGGCATCTTCCATCTTCCAGATCATCTGGAATCATCTTCCAGATATCCTGGTCCTCTTCAAGAAAAAAAGACAAAAGGCCTTCTGGGAGATGAGATGGTGGAGAAAGCAGTAAGTCACTTTCACTGTCCCTTATTGACCTCTAAAAACTCAGAAAATATTTCCCCAGAAAAATGCTTGGAACAGCTGAACCAGCACAAAGATGTGGTGCAAAGATGTCTTTTAGTCTGAGAGTCTTGGGGGATTGATAGAAAGGTTCCCTCTCACTCTGGTGGAAAGGGAATAGCACAGGAAGAGAAGCATCCAAGGAAGCTAATGGCAAACCCCACCTCAGCACACCAGTGGGATATTCCAAGTTTCAGAGCAGTGGAGCAGGCAAGTACCAACAGTAGGGAACCCCCACCCCTTTGCCTTGGCACAGGCAGGGAACTGGTGGACTCCAGCTTGGAAAACCACCAATCATCCCTTAGCAACCAAAACTATCCATGCTTCAGCACGACTCCAGGAAGCACAATTTCAGGGTGACAGGTGTCCTCCAGCAGTCAAATCTTCTGATGCTTCAGAGCAGCCTGAGTGAGCAGTCATCCTCCAGAGACTGGACTCTCTGCCTCATTCTGAGAGCTTCAGTGTTGCTGACCCCAGCTCAGTATCAGGTAAGCTGCCAGATCCCCACAGACTCTCGCTGCCAGCACCTGAGGCCATAGTACACAAATCCAGTGAACAAGTTCCTGCTTCCCAGCATAAGAAGCTTAGGACAGTGACCCCTAGGGTGCTCCTGCAGGAGAACTCAACTTTAAAAGTCAGGAAATAATCAAACATTATGAGCAAAAAGCAGAAATTGACGATGATCGTAGTATTTATAGGGACAGGAAAGATCAAAACACAAGTTTGGAAGATGACATCATCAGTATGCACACATATCCAAAACCTCATAGGGGAATATGAACTGGTCTCAAGCCCCAAAAACCTTCTTGTAGGAGCTGAAGAAGGATTTAAAATGTAAAATAACAGAGATAGAAGGAAAATTGGGAAAATGAATGAGAGGTATGAAAGAGAAAGATTCAATAGCTTGAAAAAGAAAGGATAAAAAATGACTACAGAAAGCAATTGTTTAAAAAGTAAGATTGGTCAAAGACAGAAAAGAGTACACTGAAGAAAATGACTCCTTAAAAAGTAAAGTGGGCCAAATCAAAAGGGGAATAAAGGAGAAATCGCAACTTGTGAGTAATCTGTGATGCCCTACTGGGAACCCAACTGGCTACTTCCAGTTGGCCAACTCCTTTCCTCTCCTCTCTTCCACTCTCTTCACCTCTCCTCTGCTCTCATCTCCTCTCCTTTCATCTTCTCTTCTTTCCTCTTCTATTCTCTCATCTTCACTCCTCTCCTCTCACATTGTTCCCTACTCTGAGGGAGATCTGCCCAAAGAAAGGTCAATTTTGAAGACTGAAACCTAGCTAAATACCTGGGGGTTTCCTGGATAGATTTCTTTCTTAAAGACCATTGTTTGTCCTTTGGCCAGAAACCCTGAGAGTCTTCTCCTCCTAGCCTGATTTTTTTTAACTAAAGGGGTCATCCTTTGGTTTACTTCTTAAGCACCCCTAATCATTCAATGTGCATTGCCACAGTCAAAATAGGAACTCACACAGATCTTAGTTTACTTCAAATTAATTGACTTACCAGTCATGGCATCATCTTTCTGATATCATGGCCCTCGTCAAGAATGAAGGACAAACCACAACCCACAAGTCACTTGGTTATAAGTGATTTATTTTTCTACTTAACCACCCTAGAATATTGTACATACCACTTGAACCATATTGAGAATTCACAAAGCTATTATCTTAAGAAAAAGCAAGATCTCCCACTGCATCTTGGGCCATCTCCAGTTATCCTGATCTCTATCTGGTCACTGGACTGAGATAACTTCAGTGAAGAAATTGAGCCTGGTGACTTTGCACAGTCTTCTCTCACTGAAATAGAAGTCAATTGCAAATCATGTCATCAACTCCCTGATGTCATGGTCCTCTCTGAGAATGAAGGATAAATGACACAACCATATCCAAAATGCGTGTTACTATCCCCTTTTACACATCATGTAGGGTAGGGCTGAAAAGGATCAAAAACATTTTTCTTCCTTTTATTTTCAAGTATTTTATATGACCATTTTGATGCCAAAAATAGTAGAAAAAGTACTTTGGTTTAATAATAACAATGAAAAAACAACTAGTAAAGTGTAAATAAAGAAACAATTTAGGTGAGATTTGGGAAATTTGGTGTAGAAAATGAACTCCAATATAAATATAAATATAAATAATTAAACCAACCTCTAAATAATGTAGTACAGTGTTACATTTATATGTCAATGGTTTGATGCCTTAAAGAAGCAGAGACCTTACTTTTCTTATTAAAAATTAGAAGAGCATGAGTGTGAAGAAATAAATGAAAAAAAGAAAATGAAAAATGAAAATAAAAAATGAAAAAATGAAATGAAAATGAAAAAATGAACTGTGTTGAAAACTCAATAGTTGCAGAGCCTTGGGGAATATGATTTTTTTTAAAAAAATAAAGAAAAACAAAAGACAAAGAAATCAGTTTTTGAAGATTAGTAGTTTTTTTTTAAAGAACTATTGGTTTCTTAGGAAAATTATATCAAAAATGATTCATAGAGAGTGAGGAAGATATGAATTAAGCCTTTTAATTATATGGCAGCCAGGAGTTGAGGATGTGGTTGAAAACTTAAGAATTTGACAAAAAAGGAAAGAAGAGTGTACCAAGCTTTGGATACTTTTTTCTGAATAGCTGAATAAAACTGTAGCTCTGGCTCTTGATTTTTGCTGTTTGTCAGACTTATCCAACTTTCTATGACCCTATAATTTTTTTTGGCAAAGGTACTAGAGTAGTTGGCCTTTTCCTTCTCCAGCTCATTTTACAGATGAGAAACTGAGGCAGACAGGGTGAAATGTGTGTGCCCAGAGTCACAGAGTTAGTAAATGTCTGAAGCCGGACTTTATCTCACATCGTCCTCAATCCAGGCCAAGCACTGTACCCACCATGCTACCAAGCTGCCTTCTGTGCCACCTACAGCTTAAGAGATGTGAGGGTTCTCAGAAGTGTGTGCTTCCCTTTCTGCTCCTTCTGATTTGAGTGAGGAAACATAGGCACTGCTACAGATGTAGTGTATAAGACGAGCAGGTTAGCCGAGCCTACCTCAGCTATTTGCTGTGAGCTCTGCTCTTTTAGATGATGCAGTACACTCATGAGGAAAGAGCTTACTGAGCTGTTCTATATCATAGTTCTTGGGCATAAAGGAAATTGCTATTTAAATTAAGAAGTTGCACATTCTAAAGGCCCTTTTAGTGGAGGCTTTGAGTTGAAGGAGATTGTAAATATTATGTCTGAATATAGAAGAAAAGAAAATGTGCTTGGCTGAAGAGTGGCAACGATAAACAAAACAGGTGAGCAGAGGAACTGTTTCCTTGTGTCTGGATATTACTAGATGGGCCAAGGACATCACAGCCTGCTAAAGGTGCGACTTCCTCTGAGTGATGTAAATTCCTTTTTCAGCCTCCTTCTGTATTGATATTAGCACTGCCTCCATACATTTAAGTCATCAGATATGAAATATCTAAGCTCTCTCATTGTTGTGGATGGACCTCTCATACTATTACCTCTACTCTGCCCATCTCTTCTCTCTAAAATGGCAGGAGCATCCAGAGAAATGAGAATCACAGCCTGGTGATTTGCATGGAGTGTTGGTGTGACTAACAAAGACAAGGATGTTTTAAGACTCTGTTCCTTTTCCCTTATGCATCCAGTATTTGAGGTTTGTGGAAAGTAATTGAAAAGAGAAGTTGATCTGATTCTATTAATATTTTTTTTCCAATTTAGTGGCAATTGCCTTCTAAATGAGTGATTTTGTGATTAAGGGACCTAGGGGAAAAAATAAGACACAGGCACAGAAATGATTATGCTGAGACGTTTATTAAATGATATTCTTTGTAACCAGTTGAAGACTGAGGAAAGCTGTTAATAAAATGCGAGACCCTTTAGACCTATGTGTCAAGGTGTATTCCACTCCACTTCCTCCTTCCAACTATCTGAGAGACATAGCATTCTGGAGTCTCAGGTCATTTATTGGGGAAAAGGGATTGTGGGCAGGGAGTGGGGGAAGGTGATAGTTGCCAAATATCTAGTGGGGAGTTAGGTAGCAACTTTCTCGATTCTCGGGAAAGTTGCAGCACCAAAGATGCTTTTTCATGTGCTAGCTGGGCAGCACAGAGGCCGATAGTCTCAAATCAGCAAGTTGAAATAAGAAGACACTGACATTCATTATAGTTCTATGTGTTAGAACCCCTAGATTTTACTTCCACTGATGGCTATTGGGCACAGGGGAGAAGGTAGAAGTTCACCACCAATGATGGTTGACAAGCTTGTTTTTGGACACAAATGTCCCATGAGTTGTTTCAATTTTCTAGTTCCCTGTGTTTCTAGGACAGTGATTGAATGTAATGTCCAGTGTAAGATCAGAAAGCTCACCTTTTAAAATGTTCTGCTTAGAATGTAAAAATTTATTTATGGGAGGTAGAACGTTACCAAAAAAGATATTTTACTTTGATTGATACAATTTTGGAAACAAAAAGAGATCTTCCTCAACAGTTTAGGTATGTAGGTCAAAAATAGCGAAATTAAGCTAAATTTCATAGGTGAACAAAAAGCAAAATAATCAAAGGATCCTAAAATGTTTTCCAGCTCTAACTGGCTTGACTAGCTGCAATGAACATAGCATCATGGATTTAGAGGCAGAAGGGACTTCAACCCTCTCAGTTTCAAAATGAAGAAATTGAGGCCTGGGGAATTAAATGACTTGCCAAAAGTCATACAGATAATTAATATCATGAGAAGGATAGTGAATACCAAATAATCAGATGTTAGAGCCAGAGGTTTCCCTATCATGCCACCGATAGTCTTGAAGTATGTTCTTTAGGTCAGAGAACATTTGAACATTTCTACAAACCACCGTAAATTCATTCTCCTATTCCCTTCTAGGCTCTTCCTCCAATGAAATACAACCCATGCTATAAATTCCCTGACACATGGACCAAAATGGGAAGATTTTTAACATGTTGGTCTGAAATACAAATACAGAACTGAAAGAAATTGAGTCAATAAAGCAAACACTTTGAAACAAAGAGGCAATATTACTATAGACAAGGAATATTCAGGAAGGATATACACTGATAAATATAGCTCTTCTGATTTTGGGAAGGTAGGAGAAAGAGATGAGGACAAAGCATTCTAGGAATGGGAAAAAGTCAGTGAAAAGAAAGCCAAGAGACAGAGGAACAGCAAAGGAGGCCTGTATCCTTGGATGCAAGAGAACATGTTGCTTGGGCCTCACTAACTGGTCTGGAGCCTGGGAGCTCAAAGATCAGACTCTTCAGGGCTTTCTCTGTTGGGGCAAAAACAATTGCAAAATGTTTCTGAATCAGATAACTGTCCCAGGGTAGGCCATGCAGGTGCTCACTTGTGCCAAGATATTCCTTCAGTTGAATGGAATTATGCTATAGACACCTTTACCCATGCCATCATTGTTCCTAACAGGGCACATTTTCAATCAGGCTATTGGAGCAGAGATGCCAGTACTTAGTTAGACACAGTCTGAGTTCATTTTTAAAATCTTATAGTGAATCATTGACCTCTCATCAGGCTCTCCTCTTTCCTTCCCTCTTCTCCCCTCCCCAACAGTACACAGAAGCTCAAGCCATGGCAACACTGAAGACAGCATTCCAGGCCAGAGATACAACTGGTCAGTCCAGTAAGGAAGCCTTGAGGAATCAGGTGCCTGAGACTCTAGTCTAATGGGGAGCTTTGGACTTGGAACTTGGGATTGTACTATAAAGGAATGAAGCTAAACAGTGAACTTAACCAACTTTCCCTCTCCAGCATATGTGTGTGTGTGTGTGTGTGTGTGTGTGTGTGTATGTAGGTATGTATGTATGTGTGGTATTCTTTCAGGTATTGGGATTTATACACTCACTCTGGACATTTTTTTGAAGTAAATATTCCTTTGAAAAGTTAATCTGACTGTTGAGTGGTTAAATTGAACAGGAATGCAGGGGACTGTTAAAACAGAGGCAACACCTTCAATGGGGCCTGGAGTCAATGGTCTAGAGCCTAGAAACTCCCAATGTCCTTAAAGGTACTAAAGGGAAGTTATCTTAAAAGTTCCCTGTGAGAGTGATGAAATGAAATATATTTGGCCTTCAGTCAGTGAGAGCCAGGGGGATCACTATTAGAGGAGAAATAAATAAAATAATCTGGAAAGAATGAAGGGGTTGGCCAATGAAGTCTCAGTCCTTGAAACAAAGGTAGAGATGACATATCCTCTACCCTAAGGCAGATTATATTCTACACAAGGAAATATGCCCTGTAGACAAATAAGTAAAATACACGATAATTTGAGGAGAAAAAGACCGCCAAATCCAAGGGAATTCAGAAATGATTGACAATGGAGATAATGACCGAGTTGAGCCTTGAATTACAGTCTACTGGAGATCACATCCAACAGTGACTGCCTACTCAGTCTTCATTTTCGTTTATCAGCTGAAGCATCAAAAATTGTAGTATATGTTTTCATTCCATGCCTTCAGTATAAATAGCATTTTCTAGGTGATTCTTCCAAGGAATATCTTCATTATATGTAAGGAAAGGTGACACAGCAGATAGAGCAGAGGAATCAGGAAGACCTCTGTGCAATCCTCCTTCAGGCACTTATTAGCTGTGTGATCTTCAACAAGTAAATTACAGTAAGGTAAAGATAGGTGAGGCACCTATATATGTCTCAGTTTCTTCTTCGGAAAAATAATAAAAGTACCTATGCCCTAGAGTTGTTGTGAAGATCATATGAGATAACATATGTAAAGACCTTTGCAAACTTTAAGGTTCTGTGTAAAGAGCAGTATTATTTTTTAGGCAGATTCCCAGCCACTCTAGCTCCTGAAAAATAAATAAAACTATTACAAATTTTACTTCTATGACAGTGTGTTTCACTGCCTTTTAATCATGATTTTTGATTATTTTGGCATAAGGCTCAAGGTTAGCAGTATTGAATGTGAAGCCTTGACCTCCATGATACTGGACCAGTTCATCAGCTATTTCTAAAAGTTCATTTGCCTGCTTTTCCTGGCCCAGGCCACTTTCTTTATTGTTAAAAGCACAAAATCTGTATCCACATTGTTCAATTCTCTTTTTAAGAGGTTCATTAGTGAAATCCTTTATGTAATCTTTCGCTGTATAAGGCTCTAGACCATCCTTCCTAGTGAAAAGCACAATCATATACTTGGTGACCTCTGTTCCAAATATGGCTTCTAATTCTTCAATGGTCTTCTCATCTTCTTTAGTAAACTGTCCCATCCGAGTCATCAAAATAAAAATTTTTGATCCTTGAAGCAAAGTAAGGATGTGAATCATCTCTTCTCTTTTTTTACAAAAGTTTTCTTGGCTCTCTGGTAGAAGACAAAATGATGGGTTATCAACAACCACAATAGTAGTCTCCATGTCCTTAACATGTTTTCTACAAGTTTTGATGACTGACTCTCTTCCAACATGGCTTAGAATTTCTTTCCTTCCAAGAATGGTATTCCCTGTGGAGCTCTTCCCAGATCCACATTTTCCTACTATGGTGATGCTCAATGTATCTATGGGAAAAAAAAAAGATTCACAACTATGACCTAGCATGGAATGCCAATGTCAGTTAATAAACATTAATTGAGCATCTATTATGCATCAGACATGCTAAGCACTGAGGACATGAAGAAAAACAAAAGACAATCCTTAGTCATCTTGATCTAGAATAACTCCTATTTTATTCCCCATTTCCAATGTTCTCCTCAATGCGCAACACCAATTTTGTCAATCTGAACCTCCTTCCTACAGAACCATTCTCTATGGGTGTGTCTGTGACTGAGAGCAGAGATGGAGAAAAAAGTGGCAGACACAAAGGGAAATTGTTTCTGTTCATGCATATATATATATATGTATATGTGCATGTATGTATGCATATGCATGTGTATGTGTGTATACACACACACACATATCCTGGGAATCTACTTAAAAAATAACACTGCTCTTTACACACACCTTAAAGTTTGCAAAGTGCTTTACATATGTTATCTCAAATGATCGTCACAACAGCTCGGAGAGGTAAGTGTTGTTCTCATTTTCCTGGGGAAGGAACTGAGCCATAGACGGGCGCCTCCCCTATTTTCCTTGTCTGAGATCACACAGCTAATAAGCGTCTGAAGGAGGTCTGCACAGAGGTCTTCCTGATTCCTCTGCTCTACCTGTTGCACCACCCTTCGTTACATAGAGTGAAGATATTCCTTGGAAGGGTCAGCTAGAAAATTCTATTGGTCCTTAGGGTATGGAATTTAAACACACGCTACATTTTTGATGCTTCAGCTGACAAGTAAAAATGAAGCCTGAATAGGCAGTAGCTGCTGGATGTGATCTCCAGCAGATTGTAATTCAAGGCTCACTTCAATCATTATCTCCTTTGTCAACCCTTTCTGAATTCCCTTGGATTTAGATGTCTTTTTTTCCTCAGATTATCTTGTATTTTACTTATTTGTCTACAGTATGTGTGTGTATATGTATATGTATATACATATATATGTACTATATATATATATATATATATATATATATATATATATATATATAAATCACTGAATGTAAGCTATTAGATTTTTAACTCCTGAAAGGCAAGGAGTTTGCCAAGCAAGGCATTGTTATTTATGTCCAGTGCTTAGCACAGTGCCTGACCATAGCAGCCACTTAATAAATTCTTATTGACTGACTGTAGTCAGGAGAGGCAGAATTACATGGTTACTATATTCTATAAGGATTATTGGCATCAAGGGGGTGGAGCCAAGACAGTGGGAAAAAAGCAGGTACTTGCCTGAGCTCTCCCCCAAATCCCTCTGAATACTTACAGGTCCCCAGATGCATCTCTGAAAATAGCTACACAAAACCTTTAAAGCCTGGTATAGTGCACCCTTCACCCTGGAAGCAAAGCCTTACTTTAATAAAGAGTTAAAAGTCAAGTAATAGGCAGGATAATTAGCAAGGAAACTCAGAGGGAAAAAAAAATCTCTGACTATAGAAAGTTATTATGGTGTCAAGAAAGATCAAAACACACAATCAGAAGAAGAGAGCAAAGTCAAAGCTCCTACAACCATAACCTCCAAGACAAATATGAATTGGTCTCAGACCATGAAAGAGCACCAAAAGTATATTGAAAATCAAATGAGAGAGGTAGTGGAAAAATTAGAAAGAGACAATGAGAAGAAAAGAATTAAAAACGAGTCAACATATTGGTAAGGGAGACACAAAAAAAATTATTGAAGAAAATAACAACTTAGAAAACAGACTAGGAAAACTGCAAAAGAGTACAAAATTCAGTTTAAAAGATCCAGAAGGAATATGAGGAAATCACTAAAGATTAATTATAAGGCATTTACTAACATCAATCTATTTACTTATGATATATGAAAATGCAATTAATTATTAGTAATAGTATTTTTAAAGCTGTTATTATTACTAAGGTAGTTTGAAAGAAAGATTGGAACTGAGTTGTATATGATGAGGTGATTCTAAAAAACAAAATTGGGTAAGAAAAGTTTAAAAGGAGAAATTATCTCAATGAAACAGGCTATGAAATGAAGAACTAATGCAGAGGAAGCATGTGGGAGTGAAGTGCTGGCAATATTGGAAGCTAATTCTCATCTGGGGTGAATGTGAAACAGCGCATATATCTGAAAAAGTTTAGAAATCTGCACTTCTAGAGAGATGAAAAACCTGGGAGATAAGGTGGGGGAGGGACTTAAAGAAAGATATATAGATTAAGATTAGGACAGTGGATTGAATAGGTAAAGGAGGGACTTTAAGAGGGTGGGCAGAATTGGAATAAGAGGGTAAGGGTAGAAGATAAGACTACAAGCATAGGGTGAAAAGAGAGGCTGAAGAGGAAAATCGTGAGTAAAACTACATTGGGGGAAAATCTACAAATAGTAATTATAAATTTGATTGTGAATTAGCATTCATTTGGCAAAACAAAAAAATCAATAATAACAAGAAATAATGAAATAAAAAAGTGCAAAGAATGAGGTTTAGCAGTAATAGATCTTAAACTGTATTAGAAGACAGTAATTATCAAAACTATCTGGCACTGGCTAAAAAGAGAAAGGTAGATCAATGCCATAGCGAAAATACATGATTTATAGCAGCAAATAAGCACAACAATCTTGTATTTGACAAGTGTAAAAACTGAAGATTTTGGACTAAGAATTCATTATTTGGTAAACATTGATGCAAACACTGGAAAACAGGATGTTAGAAATTGGGCATAGAGCCATATCTTACACTGTTTACCAAGATAAAGACAAAATGAATACATTACCTAGATAAAAAAGAGAACTTTTACATGAAAATTAGACATAGAATATATTACCTATCGGATTTATGGATAGGTGAGTAATTCATGAATACTGAAATATAGAGAACAAAATCAGGTGTAAAATGGATACTTTTGATTATATTACAATAAATTAAAAAGGTTTTGTGCAAATAAAATCATTGTAGCCAAGAACAGAAGAAAAGCAGAAAATTGGGGGGAAATTTTTATTGACGGTTTATGAGGTAAAGGTCTCATATTTTAAATATATAAAGTACTTTGTCAAATTAACTGTAAAGGACATAGGAAGAAAGATGTTATCTGCTTTGAGAGAAAGAACTGCTAAATAGAAGTGTATAAAATAATTTTACATATGTATATTTGTTTCTAAGAGTAGCCATCTCTAGGACTGGGGCAAGGGAGGAGAGAAGAAAAAAAAAGAAATTTGTGTGACAATTTCATTGTATATTTGAAAGGAATATCAAGTTGGGCAGAGTAGATTTGCAGTTTGATGGGCCATCACCTTTTTTTTTTAGTGTACTACACCATGTAAATGTTTGTTTGATTCCATAAATTAAAAATAAAATTTTAAAAAGATGGAAAAAAGCTGTGGGATACAGTGAAAGCAAGGATTAGAGAAAATTTTATGTCTAAATACTTACATCAATAAAATAAAAAGGAGAAGAATGAATTGAGTATAACATTTTTAAAAACTAGAAAAGGAATAAATTTAAAATCCCCAATTAAATATTAAATTAAAAATCCTAAAACTTAAAGGTAAAATTAATGAAACTGGAAGTAAAAAAAAACACATAAAATTAATATACAAAATTAGAAATTGTTTTTTGTGAATAAACAAATAAAATAGATAAACCATTGGCTAATTTGATTTTAAAAGAAAACATATCATTCATATTAAAAATTAGAAGAGTGAATATGTCACCAACAAAGATCAAATTAAGGTAACAATAAGGAGTCATATGATTATATGCCAATAAAATTTAACAACTTAAGGAACATGGATGAATATTTACAAAAATATAAATTGACTCCATTAGCCGAAAAGGAAATGGAATATCTAAATAGACCAGTTTTATAACAAAGCAACTTAACAAGTCATTAATGATCTTCCTAAGAGAAAAGCACCAGGACTATATGGATTTACAAGTGAATTCTATGAAACATTTAGAGATCAACTAATCCCAATATTAAGTAAGTTATTTGGAATAATAAGGGAGTTAGGCAAACTCCTTTTATGAAACAAAAATGATACCGTTATCTAAACCAGGAAGAGCAAAAATAGAAAAAGAAAATTATAGACAAATTTCAATAATGAATATGGATACAAAAATCCTAGACAAAATATTAGCTAAATGGTTGCACCAAAATATTACAAAGATTAGATATTATGATCAAATTGGATTTATATTAGGAATACGGAGACAGTTTATCATTAGGAAAACAATGTAATCAAGTACCTCAATAATAAAAGTTAAAAAAATCCTATGATTATATCAATAAATGCTGAAATTCTTTGGATAAACTTTAGCATTCATTTCTATAAAAAGCATTTGAAAGTATTGAGATAAATGAATTTTTCCCCCTTAAATTGATAAAAAAGCATTTACCTAAAATCATCAGCAAGCATTATTTATAATGGGGATAAAAAAGAAGCCTTCCCAGTAAGATCAGGTATGAAACAAAGATGAGCATTGCCACTAACATTATACAGTATTGTACTGGAAATTCTAGCAATAGCATTGAGAGAAGAAAAAGAAATCAAAGTAATCAGAATAGGGAAAAGGGTGATCAAGCTATCTCTTTTTGCAGGTGATATAATGGTAATCTTAGAAAATCCCAAAGACTCAACTAAAAAGTTTAGCTGAACCAATTAACAATTTTAGCAAAATAGAAGGATATAAAATAAATCCCTATAAATCATTGCAAACAAAATTCTGTGAGAAGAGAGTAAAAAATACTCCATTTAAAATAATCTAGACACTATGAAATACCTGGGAGTGCAACTGCCAAAACAAACCCAGGAACTAAATCCAACTATTAAAAAAGGTTGTATACAACTAAAAGTATATTCAAACAATTAGAGAAATATTAATTGTTCATGGGTAGGCAGGTGATAGCAATAAAATGACTTTTTCCCAACTTAATTTATATATTCAATACCATCCCTATAAAATTACCAAGAAATTATTTTACTGAAATAAAAAAGAATAAAATTCATTTGGAAAAACAAAAAGTTAAGAGTATCAAAGAAAATAATGAAAAAAATGAAAAGAAAATGCATTTTTTTGTGTCAGAGATTACATTGTATTATATGGCAATCATTATCAAAACTATCTGGTACTGGCTAAGAAACAGAAAGATCGATCAAAGGAATAGTGTATACATACAATTTACAGGAGCAAATAAACACAATAACCTTATAACCTTGTGCTTGACAAATCTAAAAACAAGATTTTGGGACAGGAATTCATTATTTGCAAGAATTGTTGAGAATATTGGAAAGCAAAACAGTATAAACTGGGCATGGACCAATGTCTCACACCATTTACAAAGATAAGGTCAAAATGGGTACATGACCTAAATATAAAGACAGATTTTGCAAGAAAATTAGAAGAACATGGAACATATTCATTATCAGACTTATGGATAGGTGAATAATTTATGAATACAGAAGAGAAAGGGAGCAAAGCAAGGTGTAAAATGAATAATTTTGATTTCATTAAATTAAAAACATTTTGTACAAATAAAACAAATACAACCAAGATGAGAAGAAAAGCAGAAAATTGGAAGGAAACTTTTATATACAGTTTATCAGATAAAACTCTCATTTAAAGCATATAAAGAAATTTATTGAATCTATAGGAATGAATCAGTCCTCAATTGATAAGTAGTAAAAGAATATGAACAGGTAGTTTTTAAATGAAGAAAGCAAATAACCATCATGTCCCTCCTGAGTCTTCTTTTCATCATGCTACACATGCCCATTTCATTCCACCTATTCCCATACATCAGGAACTCAAACTCCTTCACCTCCTTGGTTGCATTCTTTTAATATTGCTGGGTCCATAACTGAACTGAATAATCTCCAGAAGAGGTGGGACAAAGTCTGAATCAAGTGGAAATAACATCTCTCTTTTCTTGGAAGCTATACCTATGATCACTTTAGAACTTTTGACTACCACCTCACATTGATAACTCATATTGAATTTGCAGTCCACTGAAACCCCAAGATCTCTTTCAGAACAACTGCTATTTAGATATGTCTCACTATCTTATATCTGTGAAATGAAATTTTTTCATGCCCAAGGGCAAGAATCTATATTTGTCCTTTTTGAATTTCATTTTATTAAATTTAGCCCTGCTCTCTAGTCCAGGGATTCTTAACTTAGGGTCCACAGACTGATGGCTCAATAGGATTTTGATAAGTTCATACATATGAATGAGGAAAAAAAAACTATGTCTTTACTTTCACTAATCTTTAACTGGTACTTACCAGTTTCTTTGATTATGAATTGAAAAAAAATTATCCTATGAAAAAGTCCATAGTCTTTCATTGATTGTCAAAGGGATCTATGACACAGAAGTGGTCAAGAACCCGTATTCACATTGGTAAAAATTCTTTTGAACCCCAGTTGCCATTTGATATGTTAGCTATGTTTCCCAGCTTTGTGTTATTTGCAAATTTCACAAGCATATTATTTATGCTTTTATCCAAGTCACTAATGCATTTGGTAATTCTTAAAGTTTTGCGTTCCAGATTTCCTCCCACCTCTCCCCTCTTCCCCCTCATTGAGCAGCTAACAATTTCACATAGATTATCCATGTGTACTCATGCAAACATTTCCATGTTAGTCAAGTTGTGAAAGAAAATACAATCAAAAAACATCAAGAAAAATCAATTAAAGAAAAAAATATGCTTCACTCTGCATTTAGATTCCTTCTATTCTTCCTCTGGAGATGGATAGAATTTTTCTTCATAAGTCCTTCAGAATTATCTTAGATCAATATCTTCCTGAAAACAGTTAAGTCATGCACAGTTGATCATCTTACAGTGTTGTTGCTACTGTATAAAATGTTCTTCTGGTTATTAACCTCATTTAACTTTGCATCAGTTCATGTCTTTCTGTTTTTCTGAGAGCATCCTACTCATTATTTCTTATAGCGCAATAGTCCATCACAATCATATACAAAAAATTTGTTCAACCATTCCCCTATTGATGAGCATCCCCTCAATTTGCAATTCTTTGCCACCACTAAAAGAGATGCTATGAACATTTTTGTATATATTTTTGCTTTTTATCTTTTCAGGATACAGATCTCATAGTGGTATTACTGGCTCAAGGGTAAACATGGTTTTATAACCCTTTTGGGCATAGTTCCAAATTGCTCTACATAATGGTTGAAATCAGCATACAACCTCCCCAGCAGTGCATTAGGATCTCAATTTGCCTCCAACCTTCATAACATCTGAACATCTGTCATTTTCCTTTTCAATCATATTAGCCAATCTGATAGGTGTGGGATGGCAGCTCAGAGTTTTTTAATTTGCATTTCTCTAATCAATAGTGATTTATAGCATTTTTTCATATAAGTATATGTAGCATTCATGATGTCACATTAAAACTGTCTGTTCATATCCTTTGATAATTTATTAATTGAGGAATGGTTTTCATTTCTAAAAAAGATTCAATTCTCTATATACTTCATAAATGATGTCTGTACATCTTACAGAGATGTAAGAAACTTACTGTAAATATTTTCATAGGTATGATAACTATTTATTTCCATCCATTCTATTTTCACCCAGTTTATCCTACTCTATCTCCTTCCACCCTGACCATTCTCAAAAGTGTTTTGCTTCTGATTTTTACTTCCAAACATCTGGCCTCCCTTCTGTCAGCTCCCCCCTTATCCCCTTCCTATTCTACTGGCTATATGGTAAGAGAGATTTCAATACACAACTGAATATGTATGTTACTCCATTTTTGATTCAATTCTTCCAAGAGTAAGGATCAGATGCTCTTCCTCATTTCCCTCGTTTCCCCCTCCACTGTAAAAACTCTTTGATGCCTCTTTTATGTCAGATAATTTACACCATTTTACCTCTTCCTTCCACCTTCTCCTACTACATTTCTCTTTATTATTCCTTGATGTTTTTTTAGATGATCATTCCACAATATTCATCTCATACCTATGTCTTCTTTCTATGCATGTTCCTTTTAACTGTTCTAAAATAAGAAAGTTTTAAAGAGTTACAAGTATCATTTTCCCATGTAAGAATGTAAATAGTTTAGACTTTTTGAAACCATTATGATTTCTCTTTCCTGGTTACCTTTTCATGATTCTCTTGAGTCTTATATTTGAAAATCAAATTTTGTATTCAGCTCTAGTCTTTCCATTAGGAATGCTTAAAGTCCTCTATTTCATTGAATTTTCATACTTTCTCCAAAAAATTCTGTTCAGTTTTGCTGTGCAAGTGTTTTTTTTGTTGTATTCCTCAGTTGTAATCTTTTGCCCTCCAGAATATCTTATTCCAAGTGCTCTGAACCTAATATAGAAACTCATAAATTTTTTCTATTCTGACTATGGCTCCACAGTGTTTGAATTATTTCTTTTAGATTGTTTGCAGTGATTCTCCTTTATTTGGGAGTTCTGGAATTTGGCTATAATATTCCCTGGAGTTTTCATTTGAGGATCTCTTTCAAGAGGTGTGTTTTGAGAATTTATTATGGTTCAGATTCGCTCCTGCAAATGACACTTGGACACAGCAGTTAAAAATAAAAGTAAAATTTAATTATGTACAATTATATAATACTAAGAAAATGGAAAGATAGAGAAATCTGAGGGAGAGCTGAACAACATCTGTATCAGGGGAAAAAGTAAAAATCATCACCCTGCCAGAGTAAAAAGGAAAATAAAAAGGATTCTGAACAACATCTGTATCAGGGGAAAAAATACAAATCATCACCCTGCCAGAGTAAAAAGGAAAATACAAAGGTTAGAAGAATGCGGGAGAAGGCAGGGCTCCAACTGCCAGGTATACAAGGAATAGGTTGCTTACAAAGACACCAAATACCACAAGTAACAAGAAGTATACACAATATAAGAAGAATAATAGAAATAGGTAAAGAAAACATCACCGATTCGGGGGAGCACCAACTCTATACAAGGAATAGGTTGCTTACAAAGACACCAAATACCACAAATAACAAGAAGTATACACAACATAAGAAGAATAATAGAAATAGGTAAAGAAAACATCACTGATTCGGGGGAGCACCAACTCTAACAGTCACGGCTGGGGAATCCCGGTTCACAGCCTTTGAGTCCCGAACGGGAAGGTCCCAGGCAGATCGTCATCTCCATGGGTGAGATTCCAAAGAGGCTCTGAGACTTGCTAGCTAATATAGGTCTTTAAACAAAGAAGGCACTCAGCCAACTAGTCTTAGCAATAGGATTCTACATACGTGACTTAAAGTGGGAAATAAGTCAATTAATCAACTATTTGAGTGGAGTGTTATGGCTAGGTGCAATAAACAGACTGCTCTTTGATGTTTTGACAAGATTATGCAGGAGGGGAGTAGCCAGATCCCCTTGCATAAACAATTCCAGAAGGGGCTAGTTCCTAGAATCACTATCTAGGTCTGTTAGCTTGAGCCAAGTCATAAAGTTCACAGAGCGGTTAAATTCTCAGGGGCCTGAATTTCAGTTCCTAGTCCTCATATCAATTAGAGTGAACTTACTTTATATAAAGAATTTCAATTCTTTATTCAAGGTGTTTAGTGGATTCTTTAAATTTCTTTCATTCTGATTCTCGAGCAAGGGTTAAGAACTTGTGGCTTCGAGGTCACATGTAGCCTTCTAAGACCTCAAGTGCGACCCTTTGACTAAATCTGAACTTAACACATCCCTTTAACAAAAAGATTTGTTCTGTAAAACTTGGACTCATTCAAAAAGATGAATCCAAGGACCTAGAAGGCCACCTTGAGGCTGCAGAAGAGGGTCTCCATCCCTGTTCTAGACTATCATTTCTTGAAAGATAATTTCCAGCGTCCATTTTTTCATCATGGTTTTCAGGTAGTTCAATAACTCTTAAATTAGCTCTCCTGGATCTGTTTTACAGGTCAGTTGTTTTTCCAATGAGATATTTAATATTTTCTTTTTTTATTCTTTTGATTTATTTTATTGTTTCATGATGTCTCATAAACTCATTAGCTTCCACTCGCCCAAGTCTAATTTTTCTGGAATTATTTTATTCTGTGAGTTTTGTGCCTCTTTCCCCCATTTGACCAACTCTCCTTTTTAAGGCATTCCTCTCCTCGTTGACTTTTTGGACCTCTTTTGTCATTTGGACTAGTTTTTTCTCTAATATGTTATTTTCTTCAGTATATTTTTGTGTCTCCTTTATCAAGTTGTTGACTCATTTTTCATGATTTTCTTGCTTTACTCTCATTTCTCTTCCCAATTTTTCCTCTACTTCTATTATTTAATTTTCAAAAGCATTTTTGAGTTCTTCCTTGACATGGGACAAATTCATATTTTTCTTGGAGGCATTGAATGGACGAACTTTTACTTTATGTTTTGATCTTCTGTGTCACTGTAGTAACTTTCTACGATAAGAATGTTGTTTTCTCATTTTCTCAGCTTATTTCTTTACTTTTATTTCTTGGTTAAAGTACTCTGCTACCATTGTGTGAGTTGCCCCCAAGGTCTACTGCTGAATGGGGCATAGCCTGTGCTAGACTGCACTCTACTCTCTTCTTGGTGCAAGAGAATTTTCTTGTTGACCTTCTAATTTGTCGTGGGTTGGATAATTGTTTCATTCTATCCTTTTGTGGGTTCTACTATTTTAGAATTTGTTTTGAGGCAGTATTTGGAGGAGTTTTTGGGAGAGCTCAGGTGATTCTATGGTTTTCTCTGTTATCTTGGCTCCAATCCAAGTCACTAATAAAAAATTCTAAATAGCACAGATCATATTTCATTGAAGATTTGCTGAATCGATTTTCCAGGAATGTGCTGGAGATACCTTGAATTGACTTTTGAGAGCTAATTGCTAAATTTTCATTGTAGGATTTTGCACCTTGGAAATTGGTAAATTCTACAAATCAGGGCTTGATTTATTGCTTTGTTGATGGTCTAGACTTTAAAAGTGATAGAGAAAATGTTAATTATGCAGACTAAATTTAAGATTGCATCATAAATATATTTCACCCCCTAGAGAGTCAATTGTTAAACATTCATCAATATATCCCCATATTTAGACAGTTCTAAATCTATCCAGTAGCATTATCTTTTAGTGCAGAGCAGTCATACTCTTCCTTCCAGAACAAGTGAAATAACAAGACTGAGTCTTAAAAACAACTCTATTGTCCCTAAGTTTATATATATTTAAAGAAACAAGAGAAAAAATGGATTCAACATAGGGAAGGCAAAAGAAACAAAACTGTGTTGTTTATTCTGAAAGTGATAATCCTTAATCTTTCCTGTCTCACAAGGTTGGACTTAGACAAATGATATTTTCACCTTCCTTTTTTAATAGTTTTAAAGTTTTTGTATTTTTCAATTAAGAAACATTTCTTTCCTCTTCTGCCCTTCTCCCTTCTTTAAATGTTTTGAAAATAATCATTATAACAAATATTTATAGTCAAGATAATCAAATTCCTACATTGTCCCTTTTCAAAAATGTATATCTTGGGATTGCTGGGAGGCAAGATAATGGAGTAAGCAGTAAATCACTGTAACTTTCTCCTATCCTCCTCCAAGCAATCGCAAAATAGCACCCCAAAAGTAATCCTGGCAGAATCAGCAAAAAGATGCGTTGTAATAAACACACCTCTCCTTAAATCATATCACCTTGGAAGAACTGAAAACTTAACTGTCCCTAGGAGTATGTCTGAAAACAACTGCTTGGGACAGTGTACTCTTCACTCTGAAAGCAGAGCTCTACTTTAACAGAGTTAAAAGTCAAGAAAAAGTCTGGGAAAATGAGGAAACAATGGAAAAAATCTGAGCATAGAAAGTTACTATGGTGACAAGGAATAACAAAACACTCACTTAGAAGAAGATAACAAAGTCAAAACACCTACATCCAAAGCCTCCTAGAAAAATATGAATTGATCTCAGGCCATGAAGAGCTCAAAAAGAATTTTTTATTAGCTAATATATATATATATATATATATATATATATATATATATATATATATATATATATCCACATACATACATACATACATATTTATTTATTTATTTTCAACATTCGCTTTCATAAGTTTTAAATTTTATCCCCCTCCCTCCCCTCTTCCTCCCCAAGAGGGCATGCATTCTATATATAGGTGCTACACATACATTCTCATCAACCACATTTTCACATTAGTCTTGTTGCATAGAAGAATTATAATGAATGGGAGCAACCATGACAAAAACAAAAAACAAAGCAAAGCAAAGCAAAAAATAAAATAGTTGCTTTGCTCAGCATCCTGACTCCATAGTTGTTTCTCTGGATGTGGATGACATTTTTCATCATGAGTCCTTTGGAATTGTTTTAGGTCCTTGCACTGCTGAGAAGGGCTAAGTCTATCAAAATAATTCATGGAGCACTGTAGCTGTTATTGTATACAATGTTCTCCATGCTCTGATCACTTCACTCAGCAAGAGTTCATATAAATCTTTCCAAGTTTTTCTGAAGTCTGCCTGTTCAACATTACTTACAGCACAATAGTATTCCACTGCAGTCATATACCACAACTTGTTCATCCATTCCCCAATTGATGGCCACCACAAAAAGAGCTGCTATATTTTTGTATATGTGGGTCCTTTTCCTATTTTTATGATCTCTTTGGGATGGAGCTCTAGAAACAATATTGCTGGGTCAAAGGGTAGGCACATTTTAAAATCTCTTTGGGTATCTTTTCAAATTAAAATTTTGAAAATCAAGTAAGACATGTAGAAGAAAAATTGGAAAGAGACAATGAGAGTGTTACAAGAAAATCATGAAAAATGAGTCAGTAACTTGATAAAGTAGAAAAAATATATACTGAAGAAGATAACACCTTAGAAAACAGACTAGTCCAAATGGTAAAAGAGGTACAAAGTGCTAATGAAGAGAAGAATGACTTAAAAAGTAGAATTGGTCAAATGGAAAAAAAAAAGAGGCACAAAAATTCATTGAAGGAAAAAGCTCCTTAAAAAGTAGAATTGGTCAAATAAAAGGTCACTGAAGAAAACAATTCATTAAAATTTAGAATTGAGAAAGTAGAAACTAAGGACTCTATGAGGCACCAACAATCAGTCAAACAAAATCTAGAAAATTGAAAAATAGAAAATATTGTAAAGTATCTCATTGGAAAAACAACTGACCTGGAAAATAGATCTGGGAGAGCTAAGTTAAGAGCTAATGGACTGCCCAAAAGTCAAGATCAAAAAAAGAGCCTAGACATCATCTTTCAAAAAATAATCAAAGAAAACTGCCCCAATATTCAAGAACCAGAGGGTAAATGAAATAGAAATAATTCACCAATAACCTCCTAAAAGGGATTCCCAAATGAAAACTCCCAGGCACACTATAGACCAATCCCAGAGCTCCCAGGTCAAGGATAAAATATTGCAAGCATCCAGAAAGAAAAAGTTCAAGTGTTTTGGAGCCACAGTCAGAATGACATAAGATATAGTAGCTTCTACATTAAAGGATCAGAGGATTTAGAATATGACATTATAGAGGGAGAAAGAGTTAGGATTACAACCAAGAATCAACTACCTAGCAAAACTGCATAAAATCCTTCAAGGGAAAAATGCACATTCAATGAAATAGAAGTTTTTCAACATTATTGAAGAAAAGACCAGAGCTGAAGAGAAAATTTGATATTCAAATACAAGACTCAAGAGAAATATGAAAAGGTGCAAACAGGAAAGGGACATCACAAGAGACTTAATAAGGTTAAACTGTTTACATTACCACATGGAAAGATATTTGTAATTATAAGAACTTTCTTATTAGAACAGTTAGAAGGAGTATTTATAGACAAGGCACAGCTGTGGATTGAATATAAGGAGATAATATCTAAAAATATAACACTAGAAGACAGGGAAATGGAAAGGTATTGTGGGATAGATTATCTCACATAAAAGAGGCAAGGGAAAGCTTTTACAGTGAATGAGAGAAGGGTAGTGGTTGGGAGGGTGTGAATGTACCTTACTCTCACAAGAATTGTTTCATATTGGGAATAACATACACACTTGGCTGGGTATAGAAATCTATCTTACCCTATAGGAAAGTAAAAGAAAGGGGTAAAATAAGGAGATGGGGATAGAAGGAGGAGCAGATTGAGGGAGAAGGTACTCAGAAGCAAAACACTTTTCAGGAGGGACAGGATGAAAGAAGAAAGAGAAAGAGAGAGAGAAAGAGAGAGAGAGAGAGAGAGAGAGAGAGAGAGAGAGAGAGAGAGAGAGAGAGAGAGAGAGAGAGAGAGAGAGAGAATAGAATGAATGGGGGAAATAGGATAGAGGGAAAAAGAGTTAGCAATAGTAACTGTGAAAAAATTTTGAAGCAAGTTTCTCTGATAAAGGCCTCATTTATCAAAACTATAGAGAACAGCATCAAATTTATAAAAGTAACCCATTCCCCAACTGATAAATGCTCAAAATATTTGAACAGTTTTCCGATGAAGTGATCAAATCTATCTATAGCCATATGAAAAAATGCTCTAACTTGCTATTGATTGTAGAAATGAAAATTAAGATGATTCTGAGGTACTACCACATACTGATGAGATTGACCAATATGAAAGAAAAAGAAAATGACAAATATTGGAGGGGATGGGGAAAAATGAGTTATTAATATATTGTTTTGGAGTTGTGAACTGATTCAACCATGCTAGAGAGCAATTTGGAACCATGCCCAAAAGGCTATTAAAATCATGCCATAATGATCTTTAAAAACCTTTGACCTAGCAATGCCATTTCTAGGTTCACATCCCAGAAGAAATTAAAAAAAAAAGAAAAAGGAAAAGGCCCTATATGTATAAGAATGTTTACAGGCAAGGAGCCAAGATGGTGGAATAGAAAGACACACATATACTAGCTCCTAATCCACAGCCCATAAAATACCTGTAAAGAAGAATTTCCAAAAAATTCTGGAGCAGCAGAAGCCACAGAACAATGGAGTAGAGGAGATTTCTATCCCAGAGAGACCTGAAAGACCAACACTGAAGGTCTGTCACGCACTGGACCAGGAGCAAAGCCCAGCCCTGCCTTGACTGTGTGGCACCGAGAGGAGGAGATCTGAATAGGCTTCAGGGGCAGAATCTGCAGCAGCAGCGCAGGTCCCTCCACGCACAAGCACCAAAGGTCAGTGAGAGAGTCTTTTTGACTGGCCAAGAGGGGACTAGGGTGTCCCCATAACTCAGGCCCCCCTCGGGAGGCAGCAGTGGAGGCAGCAGCAGACAGGGGTTCCCAAAGCAGACAGGAGATCAGATCCATTGTTGAAGGTCTTCACATAAACTCCCAGAGGGAACTGAGCCCTGTGTGGTGGCCCTGCCCCTACCTGAGAACCTGATCTTAATCTCACACTGAATAGCAGCCCCATCCTGCCAAAAGCCCTTGAGGTGTGGGAGCAGCTCATTTCAATCTCAGCCCCCAGTGCTGGCTTGGTGGAACTAGAGGCCAGGAGGTTGTGGAGAGGAAACTCAGAAGTCAAGGAACTGGTTGGGAAAATACCCAAAAAAGGGGAAAAAAAATAAGACCATAGAAAGTTATTTTCTTGGGGAACACGTGTCTCCCCCCATCCCTTCAGATGAGGAAGAACAAGGCACACTGTCAGAGGAAGTCAAAGGCTCTCCCTCCAAAGGGGACTTAAACTGGGCTCAGGCAATAGAAGACCCTAAAAATCAAGTTAGCAGCTTACTGAAGGAGAACTAAAAAAACACTGAGGAAAATAGCAGTTTTAAAAAGAGGCTAACTCAATTGGAAAAAGAAGTCCAAAAAGCCAAAAAGGAGAAGGAGATTTTAAAAAGCAGAATTATCCAAATGGAGGAGAAGATTCAAAAGCTCACTGAACAAAATAATTCATTGCAAGAGAGAATTAAGTCCAGGGAAAAGAATGATTATGAATTAAACCAAGAAGTTAGTAAACACAACCAAAAATTAAAAAAAAATAAAAGATGATGTGAAAGAACTCATTGGAAAAACAGCTGACCTGGAAAATAGATCCAGGAGAAATAATTTAAAAATTATTGGGCTACCTGAAAGCCATGATTAAAAAAAGAGCCCAGACACTATCTTCCATGAGATTTTCAAGGAAAACTGTCCTGATGTTATAGAATCAGAGGGCAAAATGGATATTGAAAAAATTTGTCTATCATCCCCTGAAAGAAACCTGAACAGAGAAACTCCTAGGAATATTTTGGCCAAATTTCAGAGTTCCCAGATCAAGGAGAAAATACTGCAAACAGCTAGAAAGAAACAGTTTGAGTACTGTGGAAATACAATCAGGATAACACAGGATCTGGCAGCTTCAACATTAAATGAATGAAGGGCTTGGAGGAGGATATTTCAGAAGTCAAAGGAACTTGGATTGAAGCCAAGAATCACCTACCCAGCATATCTGAATATAATACTTCAAGGGAAAAAAATGGACGTTCAGTGATAGAGACAAATTTGAAGATTTCATGTTGAGGAAAAGACCAGATCTGTATTTAGAATTTTGGCTTCCCAAGACAAGAATCAAGAGAAGCATGAAAAGGTAAACAGG
Organism: Bettongia penicillata ogilbyi; assembly: GCA_023548195.1. NCBI lineage: Eukaryota > Metazoa > Chordata > Mammalia > Diprotodontia > Potoroidae > Bettongia > Bettongia penicillata. Next base: position 4,370,139 of record JAJHZJ010000233.1, read on the forward strand.
GGGGAAAAAGGGAAAAATCATAAAAGACTCTCTAAAGCTGAACTGTTTACATTACTACATGGAAAGAAAATATTTTTAACTCTTGAATCTTTTCTCAGTATTTGAGTAGTCGGAAAGATTGTACACACTCACTCACACACATACACATAGATAGATAGAGAGTACAAGGTGTGTTGTATCAGAAGAGATGATATCCACATACACACACAAAAATAAAATGAATTAAGGGGTGAGGAAGGGAGTAATGGAACAGGACAGGCTATAAAAGAGATAAGAAAAATCTTATTCAATAGAGGAGATAAGGGAGAAGGGGGGAGAATAAAGCTACCCTCCTCACATGTGGCTGAAGGAGAGAATAACATGCTCACTAAATTTGATATGAAAATATATATCACGCTACAGGAAAGTAGGAGAGGAGGCAACAAGTGGAGCAAAGGGAATATTAGAAGGGAAGGCAAATGGGAGAAGGGAGTCACTAGAAATAAACACTTCTGAGAAGGGACAAGGTCAATTGTAGGGGGGAAAATAAGGAGGATAGGGTAGGTCAGATGGCAGTATAATTAGTATTACACAACATGATTTGGATGTCTTTTGCAAAGCAACACATGTTTAATCTGTATTAAATTGCTTCCCTTAGTGGGGCTGGGGAGGGAGGGGGGGAAGGAGAGAAGTTGGAATTCAAAGTAGTAGAAACAAATGTTGAGAATTTTTACTGCATATAATCGGAAAATAAGAATTACAGGGATAGGGGTATGGAAATTTATCTTGCCCTTCAATAAAAGAGAGAAGATGGGAATAGGATAGGGGTGGGGTATGATGGAGGGGAGGGTACATTGAAGGAAGGAGTAACCAGAATGCAAGGTATTAGGAAGTGGGGGGAAGGAGGTGATGGGGAGAAAAATTGGTCATGTTAGAAAGTGAGGTAAAAGCAATTAGAATTAAAACAATAGACTGAATTAATTACTGAGAATAAGTCAATGACATCTTTAGTTTGGAAAAAAGAATTTCAGTTTAACCTTCCAAGAGGAAGGTAACCTCAGGTAAAATTTGGCATTGATGGAAAAGTCAAGGTTTTAATGGTAAATTTGATTTAATGATAGTCATTTAATCAGGAACTAGAACATGTCTAGAAAGACATGTAAACCACTTAGGACTTTCCTTAAAAGATGTTCCTTAGCCAAAGTGAAACTATAATCATATTTTAAACCTGGTTATAGAAACTTGCCATTTTTAGATTCTATGGGACTACTAAGTGACTGTTCTTCTGAGTCTAACTTCAGGTATGGGAAGGAAGAAAGGCAATCCGAGACTCCATTACACGATGCCAGTATGTATGCTCATGAGATGCTGGCATGAACGGCATAGGTGATCTCAAAGGAAGAGTAGAAGAGTAGGAGAGCAACTGTTCAGCATGGGCTGAGGTGAGATTCCTCGAACTCAATTTCCCCACTGACACCTGGCAGACTTTAAGCCTGACTGAACACAGGTGGACATCTACTCTTGCCTGGAATACATGAAGTTGGGGAGATATTGTTTCCCTTCAGTATCCCTACCTTGGTGGCAATTTCCTATAGTCAAAAGGTTTGTAAGCTTCTTACCAGATCTATTCAACTTGGGTAGAGGAACTCTGAGGCTGTCTAAAATTAAGCTATTAGGCATTGGACTTTAGACCAACAACATTAAATTAGGGTCCTTTTATTCTTAGTAATACTGTGGAGACAATAGGATCAAGAGATGTGAAGTTAGCAACATAAATATTATCTGTGTCTCAGTTGGCTTATGTTTAAAAAAAATTCTTTTGTGGTCCATATTGTAAATGCTTGAAAAAGATGTATCACCTGACCAAAAAGTCTGAATTGTTTTCTCTGTTATAAACTGTGTTAAAAATAAAAAAAAAGAATGTTTACAGTAGCTCTTTCCTGATGACAAAGAATTGAAAATTGAGGGGATGCCCATGAACTGGAGAATGGCTCAACAAATTGTGGCATATGGTTTTGATGAAATACTATTCTGCTGTAAGAAATGAGAAGAAGAATGCTTTCTGAAAAAACTGTAAAGACTTACATGAGCTGGTGCAAAGTGAAATATACTGTGCACAAAGTACCAGCAATATTGTAAGATGATCATATGTGAATAATTTAGCTATTCTCAGCAATACAATGATCGAAGACATCTCTGAAGGCTTTATCATGAAAAATGCTATCCATCTCCAAAGAAAGAATTGATGGTTTCTGAATATCAACTGAAGCATACTTTCTTTACTTATTTTTCTTGAGTTTTTTATCTAGTGTTTTTTTCACAGCATGACTAATATGGAAATGTTTGGCATGGTTGCACATGTGTAGCCTATATCAAATTGCTTGCCTTCTTGAAGAAGGCTGGTGGGGGGCGGTGGAGTAAAAAGAATTTGGAACTCTAAGTTTTAAATGGAAATGTTAAAAATTATTTTTACATGTAATTTGGGAAAATAAAAATTAAATAAATTTTTTTAAAATAAAGGAAGAATTCATTTATTAACACAGGAAAGAGATCTCAAAATAAAAACTTCAAGGAACATTATAGCTGAATTACAGAACTCTCTGATCAGGGAAAAATTATTGTAAGTGGCAAGAAAGAAGCAATTCAAATATTGTTGATCCACAATCAGGATAACACAGGACTTAGCAGCAGCAACATTAAAGAATCTGAGATCGTGAGTATGATATTCAGAAAGGCAAAGGACCTGGGACTATAATCTAGAATCACCTACCTGGTAAAATTAAGCATAATACTTCAAGGGCAAAATGGTCATTCAACAAAACAGAAGAGAAGACTGGAATTGAACAAAAAAATTGATCTCTAGTATCAAGACTCATTGGAAGCACCAAAAGGAGAAAGAAAACACAAGGGATTTAATGGAGATCAACTTTTTACATCCTTACATGGGAAAATGATACTAGTAATTCTTAAAAATTGTACCACTTGTAGTATGACTACAAAGAATGTGCCTAGACAGAAGGTATGGGTGCAAGGTGAATTTGAGGGAATGATATTAAAAATAATTAAGGGATGAGAAAGAGGAGCACACTGGGTGTAGAAGGAAGGGAGAGGTAAAATGGGCTAAATTATTTTACATGAAGAGACACAAAAACCTATTACAGTGGAGGGGAAAATGGGAGGGTGGGCAATGGTCATCCCTTGAACATTACTCTCATCAGTATTGCCTCAAAGAGGGAATAATGTACACAGTCAGTTGAATATAGAAATCTTTCTGACCCAAAAGGGAAGTAAGAGGGAAGGAGATTAAGTAAGGGATGGGGCCAGTGTGCTGACAAAAGAGATGGCAGTTTGGGTGAAGTGGTAGACTGAAGCAAAAAAAAAAAACAACTGGTGAGCAGAAAAAGTGTGAAAAGAGACGACAAACAGGAGGAAAAATTGGATGGAGACAAATACACAGTTAGAATCATAACTGTGAATGTGAATGGATTGAACTCTCCCATAACATGGAAGCAGATAGCAGAGTGGATCAAAAAAACTAGAATCCTAAAATATGTTCTTTTTTTTATTATTATTTCTCCAATTATTTAAATCTGACTTCATTTGTATAAAGATTTTTTTATTTTATTTATTTTTAATGTCCTAAAATCACTACCATAAAACTTAGAAAAATATAATCATTTGTGAGCTATCATAGTATGGTTGAGGTGAACTTCTAGGCACTAGAATTTTAGAGATTTAAATTCATTCTACTTATATTAATTATGATACATATATATGTATATACATAGACATATAAATATATATATATAGTATTGCTAAGTGTTCAAAGAAGCAAAAGTCATGACAAAGAAATTGGTCTTATATAAGAAAACACTCTAAACTCACCTGTGCGATTATGGTCTAAAAGAAGAGAGGGGGGAAAATCCTAGAAAGGAGGGTCTACAATAATAAGTCCTGAGTAAAGAGTCTTTTTAGCTGGTCCCCACAAAGTCAAAGGGTCCCATGTTAATCTAAGACATGGTGGCATATGTAGTACACATATAGAATCTGGAGCTACTCTCCTAATCCTCTTACTGGTACTAGTAAAATGGGATCCTGGAGCAAGGCTGCTACTTATCTTCTCACCCTCTAGGAGTAATGTAAAATGTTGGTGGTGTCTTTGAGGGACATGCTCTTTATGTCTGCAGCAGGATATAGTGGATACGCATACATACTGTGGCTATATTGAGCCAAGAGTTGTATGTAGCTCTCACAAAGAGGGAATCATCTTTAACTATAATATGGGTAGCATTTTCTAAGTAACACAAAGTACCTTGTTCAACACACTTTAGGAGTTGTAAGGGGCTACATTATCAGATCCCTAAAACTTCTTGTCATCAGTAGAAGTTAGCGATGTCCCACAGAAGTCAGTTGAGAACTTGAAGAGACATCAAGACTTTGAGGAAAAATTTGCAGAGCATTTTTTCTGATCTTAAAGGTTTTCTTTCTCAACTACAGAGACTTTTGCAGACAAACCAAGTACTTTTGGGAGGCAAGGACTAACGTGGTTGATTTTATGAAAGTGATAAAAATCATTATACAAACAAACCCAGCTATTTCTGTACTCATATTGGGTATATGGCTGATTCAAGGACAAGAAAGGAGTGTCTATGTGGAGCAAGGTGGGATGACCCCTTTGGCCTCACTCCACACATATACAGCTACTTATTTGGAAAAATATCTGGGTTATCCTAATATAAGAGAGTAGAGTACTTGAGATGTGAAGTGATTAATTGAGAATGGATCCAAAGAAGATCTGGGAACAAATTGTGAAGAGCTTCATAGAACAGGTGTCTGCAATGCAGCAGAAACCAATGCACACAAACACAGGGATATTCCTAATTTTCTTTTTTTTTTTTTTTTACAAAAGAAAGAAAGCTGTCTTTATTTGCTCAGGTATTATGGTGCTGCAGGTTCCCTCGCCTTTCCCCATGTCAATACAGGACAGAAAAAATCACCAATACCAATTTTATTAAAATCATGCAGTTCAACCAGCAGAGTGAAATTAACACATTAAACCACGTTGTCTCATCTGTTGGGTCAGAGTATTTCACTGACGATGAATTTAGAAGGATTAAAGTACCTCTTGCCCCATAATAATTTTGCTAAGTTCCTTAATCCTTAAATATTTTAATGATGTCAAGAGCTATTCCCAAGATTGTCATGATGTTTTCCAAGAACATATTTTGGCTCACAACTTCGGATCTAGCATCTCTTTGCTTATTTTCATAGAGAGCCTCTTTTTCTGCAAGTTCCTTATACATGTTTTTTTCTCTTTCTTTCTGCTTCACTTCATCCTTTAGGTTTCTGATTTCCTCTTCATACTCTTGCCTTATTTTCTTTTTCAGTCTTTCCAGGTCTTGCATGTGAGATCTTTGCAATGCTTCAGTTTGTTTCTGAATCTCTTTTTCTGCCAGTTGATACATCTGGTTTGTGTAGCAAGAGCCTCCATTCTTCTGTACTACTTGCTCAACCAAGCTCAGAAGCTCTGTTAGCTGGGCCTCTTGCTCATTTCCAGTTGCCCGGTTGTTGAATGCACAGTATCTTCCATCAAACTGATCAATCAGGTCTCTCAAAGCTTCATTGCGACTTTCATCTAAGTATTGATTCAAATCAGTATCTTCTAAATCATCCTTTCGGGTCAATAAAAGGATCATATATTTCTTGGCTTTGGAACCAAAAATTCCCAAGATCTTCTTTACTGCTTCTTGCTCCTCCTTGGTATAACGACTGAGTGGCACTACCAGGATGATAGCATGAGGTCCAGGGGAGGACATAATGAGGCAGCGGCTGATCTCCTTTGATGTATCCACATCAGACACATCAGTGTCAAAAATCCCAGGAGTATCCACAACTACAATTTCTCTCTCATTCCACAATCTGCTGGTTTTCTCACAGTTCTTGGTCACTGACCTTGGTGCTAGGCTTGCCTTAAATACTCTTTGTCCCAGGATGCTGTTCCCTGTTGCACTTTTCCCAGCTCCTGTTTTGCCCACCAGGACAAGTCTCAGTTGCTTTTTGCTGGGGCTTTGGTTTCCATAACCTGAGATATGGGCAATGAGAGTGACAGGGTTAAGCTCTATCCTCAACTGCCATCTTTTCAGTCCCTCTTCCCACCCAGGACAGTCATGCCTCTGCTCTTAGCTTCAGACTTGGAGTCACATGCACATTGGCATTATGCCCTTCAGTAGTAAGAAGCAGGTAACTCTGACTCAGAAACAGGTTCACCTTCCTGAGGGCTGGCACCAAGTATTTGACCTTTTCATTGGTGTGCCCATCCTGAAATACTTCTGGAACTAACCTTATTTATCTTCACAAACCTTTTGGTTTTTAATTCAATTTAACAAAACATTTATTGAGTGATCGCTATGTGCAAGGCCCTGTGCTAAACCTGGAGTTATGAAAGTAAGTAATCCACAGACTGTGTTGTCAATGAATTTACGTGTTTCTTCTGTCCTTAATTTTTTATTCCCATTCCTAAAACTCTACTTCAGATCTGGATCACCACAGCATTCCAATAAATGGTGTCTAATTTCTCTTCTTCAATCCATAGAGACAGAGTGGTACCATGCAAAAAGTTCTGGATTCAGAATCAGAAGCCCTGGTTTCTAATGCTGACTTTGCTTATTACCTGTGTGATCTTGAGGAAGTAACCTCACCTGTGAATGCAATGGTTCCCTCACTTGTAAAATGGAGAGGTTGTATTAGATAACTTGAACCTCTTCCAGCTCTAATCTATGTTTCCATATACTAGAATCAGATTCATCTTTCTAAAACACCATTTTCATTATGTCATTTTCATCTTCTACAACATTTAGTGGCTTCTCATGGTACTTTATTATATGGGGTAAAAATCTCAATATTTCAGGATGACATTTGAAGCTCTCCACAATAGAGCCCCAGTCTGCTTCTTTAATCTTATAATCCACTCCTCTGTAAATCAGCCTCTCTTTACTGTTTCCAAGACTCGCTGACAAAATTCTTATTGCCAAGACTTTGTTCAGTCCATTCTCCACATAAGGAAACTCACATTGTTCTTTACTTCTCCAGGACCTAGACCTCTTTCAGGGCTTAACCTTTTCTTGAAATTTTCCCTAATGACCTCAGTCCATGGTTTTCTTTTCATCCTCAAAACTTTTATAGTACTCTTCCTCTCTGCCATTCTTTAGATTTTTATCTTACCTGCCTTATGCCAGCAGTTATAATTTTATATATATATGGGAATGCATTGTTAATTGGAACAGACCCAGAAATAGTTCTTGTAGAGGGGCAGCTAGGTAATATGATAGAATTGTAGACCTGGAGACACAAAGATCTGAATCTTTCCTCAGATGTGGTCCTAGACCTCTTTGATCTCAGTTTCCTTAGTCAAATGGCAATAATAACCTACCACATAGGAGTTGTGAGACCAATTGAGAAAACCTATGAAAAGGGCTTTGTAAACCCCAAATCCCTTATATAAATGTCAACAATTATGTATTATGCATGAATAGTTGGATGCATGAATGAAAAATAGACTTTCCTAGAGAAAACATATCTAAGCATACCTGAGTAACCATAACAAAAACATGAAAAAGTCAAATGCTATAATGTCACACCTAGTATTGGTTCAATGACTGGGTATTAATGTGTGCTTTGATTAGTTGACTAATGTCAGGAGAAAAATGGAAGAAAAGAAAGAAGAGAAGGTTAGGGTCAGTGAGCAGTGAATATTCAAAGGATAGAGCCATGGATGAAGGGCTGCTGCAGTTGGCAGAGGGGTGTAAGAGTTTATACCTAATAGTAACCTTTATTGGTAAACCTCTCAATGTTTTAAAAATTAAATAATTCAGTCATCAGAAAAGAAAAATATTAGAAATTTCCCCCATAGGACAAAAACAGTTAATGGATGATAGTAGAAAATTGGAGTGTGGACATTCTAATTAGGTGGAGGGGGTAACTGACCCCATTGTCCTCTCTGTTAGCTCTCAGTCTAATACTGTTGACATTTCCATTGCCCTTCTTACCCCTCAGGAATGGAAACTAGCGAAGGACTGAGGCATGGGGTTATACAAAAGAAGTAAGGATGTCCCCTGAATGTTGGCAGCTGACCCAGTCTACTTATAGCCATGCCCTCTAACAACAGGGATCATTTTCTCACAAAGGATATGTTAGTCACTGTACCAGTGACCTTTTCATTTCTTCTCCCCCTACACAAGTGCAACATCTTATCAGAATGGATGGAAATGTTAGACACAGAGTGGTAATCTGCACATATCCTGGCTATGGCAACTGCATCTAGTAGAGCCTATTATATTGATGGAGGAAATCAATAGATTCTTACCCACTTTTCCCCCAATTGTGTTTGTTGTGAAATCTAGGGGACTAGTTAAACATACAGGATGAAAGAAGGGTGAATGAATTAAGCAACGAATATAATGGAAAGAGGAAAATGAAGAAAGAAGAGAAACTGAGTGAAGGTTGGGCAAATGGAGAGTGCTGCTCAGAGCAGCTTTGGCCCCCTTACAACAGGGCCAAAATCCTAGTTGCCAAAAAAAATATGAGAACCTTATGTGATCTCAATCACCTCCCACTCCAACCCCATCCAGGGGGCTCATATGCGTGCTCACCATGGCTTGTCTCCTCGCTCATGTTGTCAGGATAGCCTTCTGCCATTACAGGGTGCAACTTCTGTAGAAAAAGAATGAGGACTGAAGTCATAGTCAATTGTGCTGACGTGAAAAGAGACTCTGACCCAGGGAGGGGAGATCTAGGTTCTGGTCCACATCTCTGCCTTTAACTGGCTTGGTGGACTTGGCCAAATCACTTGCCTTCCTGGGATCCTCAGCTAGAAATAGTGTAGCATGGGTAATGAATAGCAAGAAGACAAGTTTGACTGGACTGGAAAATGCATTAAGGAGAGTTCTATATGTGTCATAGGAGAGACTGTTTGGGGCCAGGGGGCAAAGGGCTTTCTGTGTTAAATAGAAGCTTTTATATTTGTTTTCAGAGTCAGTAGGGAGCCAGCAGAGATTACTGAGTAAGGGAGTGAACTGCTCAAACTGTGCTTCAGAAAAACCAACTTGACAACTGGATGGAGGATGGCGTGGAGAAGAGAGAGACTAGTCACAGAGTAGACGCAGGGTTTGGAGGTGTGGCTCCAAGTGTTTCCAGGGGAACCACTTGCCTCTTGCTTTTTCTCATCACTGTTCTGATGATGCCAACCAAGGGCAACCATTTCTAAAAATGACCATAACTTCTTCCCTAGTCATGACGTATCTCGTCTCGTCCTTTGTGGCGTGGTGGGATGTAGCTACCAGCTGATATTTAGCCACTTCCTCATGGCCATGTCCTGGCCTCATCCCCTTCTCTCATCTTTACCTGCCCAAGGGTCAGAATTTGCCTGCCCAGAGTTACTGCTGAACCTCTGGCCAGCCCTGAGTGTCCTGTCTCTGGTTTCATCCTGACCCAAATCTTAAAGGGGTTAACTGAGATTTTAAAACCCCCAGTACTTTTAACTCTTTGTTGAAATCTCTGTCAGAGGACAGAGTTCTGGTTTTAATTTGTCTGGCACCTTCCCTTTATTTTTTGGAACAGGATCAGTGATTTTCATGGGGTTAGGAAATTCTTAGTGAGGAAACTCCTTTTACCTGCTCTGCAAGGAGCAAGTTTTAGATATTTTCCTGAGGCTCTGAGAAGTTAAGTGACTTGCCCAGGGTCACATGATCAGTATATGTCAGAGATGGCTCTTGCGTCCTGCCAGAATTCCACATCTCCTTGTTTTCATGTACCCTATCTCTGAGCCAGCTCTCTAACTAATATTCTAAACTGCCTTTTATTTCCCTTTTTTCGGTAAGGCTAACTATAAAATGACAATCATTACTTATAGACAGTGCAGTGATCTAAGGCCAAAACACAGATTTGTGACAAGTAGCTAAGTTTGCAAAACTTTCATAACATTGAAGGAAGTAGGGGAAAAAGGATCTACTCCTGTGGAAGTTATGGCAGCTTGTCAATAAGTTGCTTTTGCCTTATTTCCCGAGCTTTCCTTGTTCACCAGGGCAAGGCCCAAACCAAGGTATTTCCTGTCCACTTAAAATAAACTTCATAGTAATAATAATAATAATAAAATATACAAAATGATAATAAACTATGAAAATAATACATAAATAAACTGACAAGGAAAATAAACTTGAAACAAAAATAAATGAAATAGAAAGGGCTACCAGAGTCTCAAAAACTAGACAAAGGAATTTCATTTCTGGGCACCATTGTAGGTCCAAAGTACTAGGGAGTTGAAAAGGTGCAGACATTCTAGATCCTTTTTCTCCTCCTTTCTTTTTTTCCAAGGCACTGCTGCAAATATCATGGAAAGAAAAGGAATGGACAAAGCATCCACCAGGAAATTCAGAGAAGGAAGGGCAGCCTCAGCTGGCTTTCTTCCCTTCCCGTAGTTACTTAGCTAAAGTAAACCTCCTTCTATGAAGAAAATGTAGCTAGAGAACATCTGGAGAAAGCGATGCTTACCCCAAAGAAATTAATTGCAAACTATGAAATAGCTATTCAGAACAGGCTTATGTGACATGGAAAAGACAGGGGACATTTTTGGGAAAGTGAAATTTGTCTTTCAACTGCAGCACTCAGGACATCACTTTCTCACGCTAAGAGTGATGCTGGCTTCCCATTTTGGTATCATGACTTTGTTTTTGGGTCCCTGCTCCCTTATTAGTGACACAAATCTCAATCTGACCCTGACCTCACTCTTTAGGCAGGAGATTGGTTTGTTCTTTCCTTGAGATTTGCCGATCCAGCGCTGATTTTATCTTCTCTCACCCACTTCCCCTCAAGAGCAACCCTCACTCACAAACTGGCAAAATGTGAAAGGACGATCATTCCCCTGAGAAAGCATGGTGCTCTAGAAGTCAACCCTGGGGCTCTTGGAGGGAGTGGGGATTCAGGCAACAAACATATACTTTGCTGAGACTCAGTAGGAGCCAAAGGTAAAGTTTTAAGCAATCAGAGAAATAAAGCAGGCTACAGAAGAGTGGCAGGTCTGCCCCATAGATAGAGCAGGGACCCTACCCTGCAGGACGAGGCACCATCAATTCCTCACCTGACCAGTCCGGGCACTGTGGCTTTATCAAATCGAACAGCCTTCTCCCTCCTCCTTACAGAGCTGAGCTTTGGGTTCAGTGTTGGTGTAGGTTGTGCCTGGACAGTAGGTGTGAGTAAGCAGTAGAAAGCTAATGGAAAATGAAAGCTTTCTCATATAAGGACCTCCCATTTCCTGGAAATGGAGAGATAAAGAGAAAGAGATTTGAAAAATTATTCTTATTCGGTGTGCTGAGCCCCATTTTGCGGTCCCTGAATTGAGGAACCAGGAGAATGAGATTTTGACTGGGCACAAAACACTCCTCTGGACCAACATGTAACCAATTCTTAATTATTTGATCTCTGGATTAACTAAACCTTGCTCACTCCCCCTCCTTCTCTGTTTCCCTTGGTACCTTTGAAACATTTTCCTGCTTGCTCACCTACCAATTGTTTTCAAGCTTCTCCTTCCCCTCCTATTAAAATCTTCTGATAAGTGAGCTTTCCTCCTTCTCTTGTCCTGTAAGCTATATTGTCTTGTTGAAAGGAAAAAAAATCTTTTGGGCTTTCATCCTGATTAATAAGGCAAACTCAGGATAAAGAGAATTAAATGGATTATATTATTAGTATGTCAAGGTAGCAGCCATTTGAAGCCATTGATCACTGAACATCTATAAGGGCTTTTATAGGTAACTTTAAGGCAAATCAGATAAGTCTACCTCAGCAGAAGAGATTAGGCCCTTGCACCTCAGTTCCTCCCCAAGATAGGAAGAACTGGACAATTTGCAGGAAGGGGTATGTGACAAACTGCAATTCATACAAAAAGCTGCAGAATTTGTGTCTCCTTCCCTAGGAGAGCCTCCTCCAGCCCAGATTGATAATCAGGGCTGTGAGCCATGTACCTTTCAACAGTCCTTTTGAGGCCTTCTTCACATGGAACTGTTTTGTGAAACACACTTTTGTATTTCTAAAATGAGTAAGAAAAGGACATCTGACTACAAAAATAGAAACTAGTAAAATAGTTAGGTAACAAGTATTCTAGGCCCACTTCCTTAGCACTAGACTGCTGTACCTCCCTAGTGGTAACCCTCAGGGCTGGGGTGTCCTTTCTCTGGTGACTGGAGTCACAGTTCTATTGAACTACCCAAAGCAATTAACTTTAAACAAAGGAATATTTACTTTAAAGATATGAGAAGAATAAATTGAAACACATTCCCCATCACCTCAGAGACATACTTTACCTTATAATTCCTTGGCCTCTGGGGATAGTAGGTTCACACGCCTAATAAAATTTCTAGAAACAAAATTTCCACCAAATTCATATCCAAATGCAGCCATTTAAAAAACTACTATTGACCATGTGATTAATGGACTGGGGAATGAGTGAAAGAATGCCTATGCACACTCCAAAGTCTTTCCAAGGCATTTTCACTATTCAAAAGCACAACTTTCCCAGAGCGGACTCCCCTGCCTCTTCCACATGAGAAACTGCATCAGCTGGATTCTGCTAAGACTTATAGGAGCTGGACTTATTGACCAGTCCTTCATTAAATGTATACAAAGAAACATTGCTTTCAGGTGGAATTTGAACAGCTTTGGATAAAGAATGAATTATGGCATAAATACAAAGACTGAAAATCCTCCCTTGGGACTTCTGGCAACCAAGATGACAGAGTAAGCAGTAAATCACTGTAGGTCTCCCATATCCACATCCAAACAATCATAAAATAGCACCCTAGAATAAATACTAGAACAGTGGAACTAGTGCAAAGAGGGAGAGGAGCAGTGTTTTAGCCCTGGAGACTTGGAAGATCCACAAGAAAGATCCATCTCACTTAGGTAAACCAGGAATGCATTCCAGGACAGGAAGCATCCCAGTAAGCCAGCAGCAAGACTCACCTCAACAAACCAGGAGGAGATCCTGAGTTTGAGTTCAGTGCAGCAGGCAAATGCTAACATCAGGATTCCCTCCTCCCTCCACTTGCCTTAGCACTCAGATACACCACGCACTTCAGTATAGCCCCAGGTAGGCAGGCTTCCTGCCCCAGTCAGACCTCCACTTGATTCAGCACAGTCCCAGGAAAATACAGAAAAACCCTATGTGGCCTCAGCAAATATCAGAGACCACCACTGACACTCCAGCTTAGCACCAGGTTAGCTGCCAGGCCCCTATGGCCTCCTCCAGAATCAGCCACTATACCTGTCACACTCCTTCATTGCAACATCAGACATAAGGATCCCCCATGGTCCTCAAGGCAACATCAACACACCACCAGGTAAATATTCCTGTAGCCCCTGGCACAGGAAGCCTTAGACAGAGTCCCTTCCACCCAGGGAACACAGATCAAATTTAAAAGAAAGAAAAAAGAGAAAAAAAAAGCAAAAAAAAAAAGCAATCTGACCATAGAAACTTCTTATAGTGACAGGAAAAAATCTAGGAACAAAATAGGAAGAGAACAACAATGTCAAAATACATATGAAACCCGCCCCCCCAAAGAAAACTGGGAAATAGTCTTGAGCCCAGAAATATAAGAGGTCAAAAAGCAGTTTAAATATCATATGAGAGGTAGAAGAAAGATTTGGAAAAGAAATGGGGGTGATGCAAGAGAATTATGAATCAACTGCTCAAGGTTCAACAACTTGGAAAACTGCTGAAAAAGTAGGATTGGCCAAATGGAGATACAGAAATCCATTGAAGAAAACTCCTTAAAGTGTAAAATTGGCAAAATGGAAAAGAAAGTGCAAAAGTTAATTGAGGAAAACAATCTTTAAAAGGTAGAATTGGATATGTGGAAGCTAATGCCTCTATGAGACATCATAAATCAATCAATCAAATTCAAAAGAATGAAAAAAATGAAGAAAAAAGTAAAATACCTCATGGGAAAAACAACTGACCTGAAAAATAGATCCCAGGAGATACCATCAAATCATGGGACTCCTTGCAAGCCATAATCAGAAGGAGGAACTGGACAGCATCTTTCAAGAAGTTATCAAGGAAAATTGGCATGACATCCTGGAATGAGAGGACAAAAATAGGCATTGAAAGAATCTACCAATCACCTCAAAGAGATTCCAAAATAAAGACCCCAAAGAACCTTATAATCAAATTTTGGAACTATCAGCTCAAGGAAAAAATACTACAAGTAGCCAGAAAAAAATAATTCAAACATTGGGGAGTCACAAGTGGGATCAGACGGGACTTAGCAGCTGTAATGTTAAAGGATTGGAGGTCATGTATCATGATATTCAGGAGGAAATGTATCCAAGGATCACTTACTGGCAAAATTAAGCATAGTACATCAAGGAAAAAGATGGTCATTCAATAAAATAGAAGGATTGTAAGTCTTCATAAGGAGAAGACCAGAAATAAAGCAAAAGATTATATCAAGATCCAAGAAAGGCATAAACAGGTAAAAAGGGAAAAGAAAACAAGGCATTCAACAGAGCTAATTTGTTTACATCCTTACATGGAAAGATGATACTTGTAACTTGAATATTACATCACTAACAGCACACATAGAAGGAATATATACATAGGCAGAGAGCAAGGATAAAAGGTAAATTTCAGAGAATGGCATTAAAAAATTAAGGGATAAGAGAGGAGTATAATGCATGCAGAAGGATTGCAGCGATAGAATGGGCTAAATTGTCTCACATGAAGAGATGAGAAAGAACAGTTGAAGTGGAGGGGAAGACGGGAATGTGGGAGATGGGCATTGCTTGAACATTACTCTCATCAGTATGGGCTCAAAGAGGGAATAATATACAGTCACTTGGATACAGAAATCTATATTACCTGACAGGGAATTAAGAAGGGAGAACATTAAGGAAAGGTGGGTGGTAGAATGATGATAGCTAGAAAGGGGGTGCAAGACCCTCACAAAGACCGGGGTGCCAGGGGCAGGTCATCTGGAGAAGAATTCACAAACTCAAGCATTGTTGAAGTCAAGGTAAAGATTATTATGCTTTTCAGCAGGCAAGAGTTCTTAGGGAACCTGCAACATCAAAGGGGTACAGGGAAAGTTTATATAGGGTATTCTATAGTATTACTTGTACCAAATATGCTAACTTGGTGTTTTGGGATAGAATTAGGGAGTGGTTAAGGAGTGCTCAGTTCTTAAAGGAACATGCACTTTTGGTATCTACTGTGTGGATATTTTACACATAATTCATCAGGAAATAACCCAAGGGGGGCTACCTGGAGGTGTGGTTTTAGGCCTGAAATATCACTAAGTCAACCAATGGTCAGGGCTGACCAGGAAAAACCAGGCTTCTCTCGTCAATGTCTTGTTAGACAAGATTAATGTAAGGGAGCATAGGTATGTATAAGTCTAGGATACATATGATTGGTCGGTGAGTAGTAAATGTCATTATGACTCAGTGCACAGCCCATTAAGTCAGTACACAGCTGGTTAAGCCTAATGAGTTCTATAGGTGCGACTGACTACCATGGCAGGAAGGGAGATAATGGTTGTTGCTAGGGCAGCCTGTGTCCTTGGACTGGGGAGAAACTGCCTGGGATAGTATTTTGAGGCTAGGAAAACTGTAATTTTTAAAGGGAAATGTGATTTTAGAATTGGGGCCCAAGTACATGCACCCAAGCACCTCACCAGGGACTGACAGAAGGGAAGGCAGATCAGGGGAGGTAGAAGACAGAAGGAAAACAATGGTAAGGAGGGAAAGGGTGAAAATAAAGAACACACAGAGAGAGAGAAGACAAACAGGAGGAAGAACCATATGGAGATAAATATAAGGTAGTAGTCACTACTGTGAATAGGATGAACTCTCCCATAACATGGTAGCACATAGCAGAGTGGATAAAAACCCAAAATCCTACAATATCTTGCTTATAAGAAATGCACTTAAAATAGAGACACATGCACACAGACAGAGGAAAGGTAAAGGGCTGTAGCAGAATCTATTATACTTTAGGTAAAGTTAAAAAAAAAAGTGGGGATAGCAATCCTGATCTTAGACAAAGTGAAAGCAAAAACAGACTTAAATAAAAGAAATAAGGGAGTAAACTACATCTTGCTAAAAGGAACCATAACTTTGTGCTATTTTCTTTAGCATTTTTGGTCTCCTTTAGTAAGCAGTTGACTCATTTTTCATGATTTCCTTGCTTCACTCTCATGTCTCTTCCCAATTTTTGCTCTACTTCCCTTACTTAATTTTCAAAATCCTTTTTGAGCTCTTCCATGGATTGATATCAATTCATATTTTTCTTGGAGGTTTTGGTTGGAGGAGCTTTGATTTTGTTGTCTTCTGTTTGCACCAAGGCAATTCTACAGTCTGATTCTTTTTCCAGTTTTTGCTCATTTCCCCAGCCATTTACTTGACTTAAACTCTTTGTTAAGGTAGTTTTCTGCTCCCAGTGGGTGTGGGAAGTGTACTATCTTCCACTTGATGCCTCCACAATCTGTGGGCCTGGAGTTCCAGAAACAGTCACTGCTGCTGCCTTGCTGATGCTGTGGCTGTGGCAGGTACCTCTACCCCCTCCTCCCTTTGCCACCCTGTGCCTGGGGCTGGACCACTCCACTCTCCCACACTGGTCCCCCAAACTTTTTCCACTGACCTTCCAATTCGTTCTTGGTGTTTTGGTGTCAGGAAGCCTGGAAACTGCCACAGGTGTCAGAGATTCATTCCCCCAAAAGCCTGCTCAGATCCTATCTGTGTTGGTGCAGCCCATGCTGCACTGTGTTCTGTTCCCAGCATGGCACGATAGACATTTCTCAGCAACCTTCCAGGCTGTCTTGGGCTGAAGATTTGTTTCACTCCTTCAATCTGTGGATTTGTTCAGATGGATTTGGTTTTTACAGATATTTGGTTGGGCTTAGGGAGAATGCTCTAGAAAGTCTGTGCTGTTACTCTGCCATCTTGGCTCTGCCCCCCTCACTCCTTCTTTTTAATTTCCTTTGCTAGTTCCTCATTTACATCACTGGGCAGCTAGGTAACACGGTAGATAGAGTGTTCGGTCTAGAGTCAGGAAGACTCATCTTTGTGAGTTAAAATCTGGCCTCAGATACTTACTAACTCTGTGACCTTGAGGAAGTCACTTACTCTGGCTTGCCTCAGTTGCCTCATCTGTAAATTGAGCTGGAAAAGGAAATGACAAAACCCTCCAATATCTTTGCCAAGAAAACTCCAAATGGGGTCATGGAGAGTCTGAAATGACTGAACAAGCATTTTATGTCATGTCCAATAACCATGAGTGTCCACTAAGGCTCTGTCTGGGGTCCTCATCTCTTTTTGCTTTATACTATCTCACTTAGTGTTTAATTATTGGTCAGTTATTTTGTCTATGCAGATTATTCCAAGAGTCATATATGCAGCTCTAGTTTCTCTCCTGACCTCTAGTCATGAATCACCTACTGTCTCTTGATCATCTCAAACTGGATGTCTCTTAAACATTACAAAGTTAACAAGTTGAAAACAACTCATTCTATTCCTTCACCACTACCCTAACTCTCCTCTCATGAACTTTCCTAATGCTCTTGAAGGCATTGTTCTGGTCGCCCAGACTCACACCTTAGTGTTTTTCTGAACTCCTCACTTTCCCTCACCTTGCATATCCAATCTTTTTCCAAATCCTGCCATCCTTCAAGATTTCTCTCTTGTATATATACCCTACTACCCACTTTCATAGTTACCTCTCAAGTTAAGGCCCTAATCATCTTTTCCTTGGACTTCAGCCATCTGACTGGAGTCTCTGTCTAAACTTTCTCCTCATTTCAATGCACCCTCCACTCAGCTTCCAAGGCAATTATTCTCAATAGTAAATCTGATCATGTCATTGCTTCCCTAGACCTTGCCCTCTCAATGAGTTCCAAGGGCTCCCTGCTACCTCTAGAATTAAATCTAAACTCTCCTGTGAACTCTACTAAACTCTACTCCTCATCACCTGACCCCATTGCTACTTTTTTGAATCTTCTCATACTTTATTCCACTCCATTCATTCAAAGATCCAGCTGTGCTGGAGTACATGCTGTTCCCTAAACAAAATATTCCAGCTCCCATCTACAGGTCTTTGTACTGTCTGTGCCCCATTCTTGACTGCTCTCCCCACTTCCAGAACCTTTCCTTATCTCTGACTCTTACTTTCCTTCTAGATCAAGCTCATATATCATTTTCTGCAGGAAGCCTTTCTTATTGTCCTTAGCTGCTTACTTTGCATGTACATCATTCACAGCTGATCTTTGTGCAACATTGCTATTAACATATAATGTTCTCCTGGTCTGCCTCATTTCATTTGCATCAGTTCATGTAAGTCTTTCCAAGGTTTTCTGACAACATTCTTATCATTTCTTATAACATGCAGTATTCCATTCACAGTTATATTCCACAACTTGTTCAGTCATTCCCCACTGGATGGGCATGTCCTCAATTTACAATTCTTTTATACCACTAAAACAGTGTTATAAATATTTTTGCACATATGGGTCCTCTTTCTTTTTTGTTGTTTATGTTTTTGGGATATAGAGCCAGTAGTGGTAGTGGTAGATGAATGGACATGCCACATTTTATAGGCCTTTGGGTATAATTCCAAATTTCTCTTCAGAATGGTTGAATCAGTTCACAACTCCACCAACAGTGTATTAGTATCTCATTTTTCCAAATCCCCTCCAAATTTTATTATTTCTGTAATATTACCTGATCTAATAGGAGTAAGTTAGTATTGTAGAGTTGGTTTAATTTGCATTTCTCTAATCAATAGCTATTTGGAGCATTTCTATGTGACTATAGATAGGTTTGATCACTTTGTGTGACAACTGCTTATTCATATCCCTTCACCATTTATCAGTTGGAGAATGACTCTTATTTTTATAAACTTGATTTAGTTCTCTGTATATCTGAGAAATGAGGTCTTTACCCGAGAAATTTGTTGTCATTTTTCACAGTTATGATTGCTCTTTTCCTCTATCCTATTCACCTCCTCCGCATTTATCCTACTCTTTCTCTTACCTTTCACCCTGTCCATCTTCGAAAGGATTTTGCTTCTAACTATTGCCTCCACCAATTTGCCCTCCCTTCTATCAGTTCACCATTTATCTTATCTCCTTCTGCTCCTGTTTTCCTGTAGGGTAAGATAGATTTCTATACCTAACTGAGTTTTATATTACTTTCTCTTGGAATAAATTGCAATGAGAGTCAGGTTCATGCTCTGTCCCTTACCCCTACCTACCCTACTTATCCCTGTACTATAGAGACTCTTTCATGCCTCTTCTATCTAGATAATTTATCCCCTTCTACCTCTTTCTTCCCCCTTCTCCCAGAGCATCTCTCTTTCTCTCCCTTTAATTTTATTCAATTTACACCTGCATTATGTATATTTCTTCTACTTACCTTAACTATGAGAAGATTTTTAACAGTTGTAAGTATCTTCTTCTTATGCAAGAATGTAACTTTAACTGTTTTGAATCCCTTATGATTTCTCTGTCCTGGTCACCTATAATTGCTTCTTTTGTCTTATACTTTCAAATCTAATTTTCTATTCAGTTTTTGTTTTTTCATCAGGAACTTTTCATTAAAGTCCTCTATTTTATTGAATGTTCACATTTTCCATGGTTTCCATGGAAGATTTATACTAGTTTTGTTAGATAGGTAATTCTTGGTTGTAGGTATCAATATCACATTTTAAGCTCTACAATTTTTTAAAGTAGAAGCTGCTAAATTTTGTGTCATCCTGATTGTGGTTCCATGGATTTGAACTGCTTCTTCTGGCAGCTTCCAATGTTTTCTCCTTGTCCTGGGAGCTCTGGAGTTTGGTTATAATATTCCTGGGAGTTTTGATTTTGGGATCTCCTTCCAGAGGTGATAAGTAGATTCTTTCTATTTCAATGGCTCTAGAATATCAGAGAAGTTTTCCTTAATATTTTATTTTCTTTATTTTTAAAGGGATTTGGGGTAAAGTGAATGCCCCGGGTCACACAGCTGGTAAGTGTCTGAGGCCAAATTTGAACTCAGGCAGACTCCAGGTTCAGTGATCTATCCATTGCCACCTTCCTTGACACTTTCTTGAAGGATTATGTCTAGTCTCTATTTTTGAACAAGGCTTTCAGTTAGTTCAGTACATCTTAGATTAACTCTGCTTGATCTGTTTTCCAGATAAGGTCTTTTCTCAAGAGATATCTTATGTTTTCTTCCATTTTTTTTCATTCTTTTGATTTTGTTTTACTGCTTCTTGTTGTCCCACATAGTTATTGGCTTCCACTTGCCCATTTTCAGGTATTAAGGAATTATTTTCTCTAGTAAGCCTTTCTACTTCCTCTTCCATTTGACCAATTCTGTTTGTCTCTAAGGTATTCTTTTCCTCATGTGATTTTTGTGCATCTTTTACCATTTGGCCTATTCAGTTTTATTAAGGTATTATTTTCTTCAGTTTTTGTGTGTGCCTCCTTGACCAAGCTGCTGACCCATTTTTCATTATTTTCTTATATCGTTGTCATTTATTTTCCAAATTTTACTTCTACCACTCTTGTTTCTTTTTATTTATTTATTTTTTTCATTTTAATTTTATTTATTTATTTAATTTTTTACATTCATTTTCACAAATTTTTGGGTTCCAAATTTTCTCCCCTTTTATCCCCTCCCCCCACCCCAATACCCCAAGCAATCTAATTTTCCCTATCTTCAATCTGCCCTCTCTTCTGTCATCCCTCCCTTCTCTTGTCTCCATCTTCTCTTTTCTCCTGTAGGGCTAGATGAATTTCTATTCCTCATTAACTGTATGTCTTCTTTCCTAGTTAAAACAACAATATTAAACAGTTGTTCCTAAAACTTTGAGTTCCAAATTCTCCCCATCCCTCCCTCCCCACCCATTCCCTTTGGGACGGCAGGCAATTCAATATAGGCCCTATCTGTGTAGTTTTGCAAATGACCTCCCTGATAGTCGTGTTGTGTAAGACTAACTGGATTACCATCCCTCCTAACCTGCCCCTCATTGTTTCTCTTCTGTCTTTTGATCCTGTCCTTCCCCAAGTATTGACTTCAAATTTCTCCCTCCTCCCTTTGCCCTCCCTTCCATCATCCCCCCCCTTGCAATATCTCCTTCTCCCCCACTTTCTTATACTGTAAGATAGGTTTTCATACCAAAATGAGTGTGCATTTCACTCCTTTGTTTAGTCAAATGTGATGAGGGTAAACTTCTTGTTTTTTGTTTTTTGGTTTTTTTTTTCTCAGCTCTCCTCTTTTTCCCTCCACTAAGAAAAACTCCTACCTGCCTCTTAAATGACATATATTTACCCCCTTCCATTTCCCCCTCTTTCCTCCCACTACATTTCTCTCTCACCACTTACCTTAATTTCTTTTAAGGTATGGTCCCATCCTATTCAGTTCAATCTGTGCTCTCTATCTCTGTATGTGTGTGCATGTGTGTATGTGTGTGCATGCGTGTACATGTGTATGTGTGGTCTCACCAACTTCCCAGATACTGAAAAGTTTTAAGAGTTAGAAATATTGTCTTTCCCTGTATGAATGTAAACAGTTCACTTCTGGTAAGTCCCTTAAGACTTCTCTTTGCTGTTTTCTTTTTCATGCTTCTTCTCATTCTTGTGTTTGAAAGTCAAATTTTCTTTTCAGCTCTGGTCTTTTCATTAAGAATGATTGAAAGTCCTCTGTTTCATTGAAAGACCATATTTTCCCTTGAAGTATTATACTCAGTTTAGCTGGGTAGGTGATTCTTGGTTTGAGTCCTAGTTCCTTTGCCTTCTGGAATATCCTATTCCACACCCTTCGATCCCTTAATGTAGAAGCTGCTAGATCTTGGGTTATCCTGATTGTATTTCCACAGTACTGGAATTATTTCTTTCTAGCTGCTTGCAAGATTTTTTCCTTGAGCTGGGAGTTTTGGAATTTGGCCACAATGTTCCTAGGAGTTTCTCTTTTTGGATCTCTTTCAGGTGGTGATCGATGGATTCTTTCAATACTTATTTTGCCCTCTGGTTCTAGAATGTCAGGGCAGTTTTCCATGATAATTTCATGGAAGATGATGCCTGGGCTCTTTTTTTGATCATGAGTTTCAGGTAGTCCCATAATTTTTAAATTGTCTCTCCTGGATCTATTTTCCAGGTCAGTTGTTTTTCCCATGAGATATTTCACATTCTCTTCCATTTTTTCGTTCTTTTGTTTTTTTTTTGGTGATTTCTTGGTTTCTCATAAAGTCATTAGACTCCATCTGTTCCATTCTAATTTTGAGAGAACTATTAAATTCAGTGAGCTTTTGAGCCTCTTTTTCCATTTGGCTCATTCTGCTTTTGAAAGCATTCTTCTCCTCACTGGCTTTTTGAACCTCCTTTGCCAATTGAGTGAGCCTATTTTTCAAGGTGTTAATTTCCTCAGCATTTTTTTGGGTCTCCTTCTGCAAGGTATTGACCCGTTTTTCATACTTTTCTTGCATCTCTGACATTTCTCTTCCCAGTTTTTCCTCCACCTGTCTAACTTGCTTTTCAAAATCCTTTTTGAGCTCCTCCAGGGCCTGAGCCCACCCGCCACCCCCCTGATGTGTCTGGGGTGCTGAGGCCCCGCCCTCCACATCTTTCCCTGATGGCAAGGATATGTCCTCATCATCAGATCCGAAGGTCGGAATCATTTGCATTTGTTGGAAAAAACTCTCTAAAGTCTTATTTTTCTTCCCTTTTCTAGACATTTTCCCAGCCAGTTACTTGACTTCTGAGATTCCTTTCCACCCCCGCCTGGATCCGCCCAGCTAGTGCTTGGCCTCTGAGATTTAAATGGGCTTTCCTCCTGCCGGCTGTCAATCAGTGAGCTTTAGTTCAGGTGCTGGGGTGGGGGCAGGGCCGTCTCCCAGGCTCAGATCCCTCAGGGGCTTTATGTAGAGACTTTCAGGAATGGAGCAGGTGGGGGCAGGGTGGGGGGCCCGCCTCCCAGGCTCAGTTCCCTCAGGGGCTTTATGCAGAAGCCTTCAGTAATAGAGCTGGGTGGGGGCAGGGCCATCTCCCAGGCTCAGCTCCCTCAGTTTTTATGCAGGAACCTTCCGTAATGAAGATCCTGCCTGCTGCTGGGGGATTCCTGAGTCCCGGTCGGCTGCCGCCTCAGCTGCTGCCCACACCTCTGCCTCCGCCGCTTCCTCCTGAGGGGGCCCGATTCACGGAGATGCTCCGCTCCCCTCCTCCAGCCCGGCCTTTTCTCTCACTGACCTGTAGCTTCTGTGGGAGGAGGTACTTTCCCGGCTGCTGGAGCTTCCGTCTCTGAAGCCTGCTCGGATCAGCTTCTCTGGGGCCGTGGCCAGGGCAGCGCTGGGGGTGGGGTCCACTTTCCGTGATGCGACGGACCCTGGGGACGGGTCTCCAGGGCTCCCTGGAATGGAAATCTCTTCCACTCCGTTTCTGCACACCTTGTATTGACCCAGAAGTTATGGGGTCTCTTTTTACATTAATTGTATGGACTTTGGTTTCGGAGCTCGTAAACGTGCGTCCTTCTACTCTGCCATCTTGGCTCCGCCCAGAAAGTTTCAGTGTAAAGGAAGTCCAATTGTCAAGGGAGCTAGATCTTGGATGCTCAGGATAATCTTTTGAAGGGCATTTTGTTCTGGGAGACTTGGGACTTTCCTATTCCACATTTTCCTGTATTACTTTTTATCCAGTCAGTGATACACTGTAGTGGAAAGTGTGCTAGACTTTGAATCAGGAGGTCCCTGGGTTTGAACTTCATCCTGTGATAATTAGTAGCTGTTTGACCAAAGATTTATCACTTAAAATTTTTTAGCCTCAGTTTTCTCATTTGTAAAATTGGGAGAATATTAACTTATCTCAGGGATTGTTTTATCAGTTGAGCTAACATATGCAGCATATTTGCTGGTCTTAAAGACCAATCTAAATATCAGGTCTAATAATAATTACTATTTTCAGGAAGTATGGCTCACAGCTTCATTCATTCCATCCTGCAACTCCCTGAGTTACTTAGTTAGATGTGTTGACTTCCAAAAGTCCACCTGTGTTGGGAGAATAGAAAGCATGGTGTGGTGAGGGGCACTGTAGCTCAAGAGAGACTGGCCAGTGTCACTTTGAACAACATGTAGGAGATTCTCCTGAGAAGCCTATATGGTCCAGGCACTGCAAGGAAAGGGTGAATGAAGGGTGAATACAGCAAGTGATGTTTGTATCAGCACTTCTACAAGGACCGTAAAGGAGCAACAGCTAATGGAGGCTATTTTATTATTGATTAGACGAACTGTTTTTGTAGTTTGGAGCAGAGCACGTGTGGGGATTGACTGACATGAGTATAGGGGAAGAGGTGGGAAAGTTGCATAAAAAATGTAAAGGTAGTGCTTGTAAAGTTGATATTTTTCCCTTCTTGGAATTCTTCTTAGGACAGAGAGGTTCATGCAGGCTCCCAGCCTGTGATGTCAGAGACAACACACAGCATATGGCAAAATCAGAGGACTCAGTGATGATGATGCTCCTTTCCTCCTCCACTCCTAAGGGATGGTCTTCATACCATTTATGCCATATTCCTATATAACAGTGACAGAAGTGTTAATAGCTCAATGACCTAAGATTGGAAAGGCGGCAAGGGATATATGTTTGAGCAGGGAGGGAGTTTTCGCAGCCTGGCTCCCATCACACCATGTAGATGAGGGTACTTATTGGCCTAATGGTAAAGGAGACACATTGATTTCTCTTCTCCTCTGGAAGAGCAAAGAATTATTTTTTGTCACCATACAAAACTCACCATAGAAGCCACAAAAGGAACAATAGTGAGGACTCCATTAAACTATTGTTATCAAAACACACGCATATGTAGACCAATGAAGGGACCTGAAATGAAACAGACTCTGAGCACAGATTAAAAAGCATTTATTGTTTGAGAAAAGGCTTGCAGGGGAGAGAAGATCTTATGGGAGGAGGTCAGCATCTGACCATGTTGAGTTTGACAGGCATTGGTTTTCTACATTCCATGTGTCCAGAACTGTACTGGGCATTGAAAATATAAGCACATAAATAAAAGCAGCCTCTAAGCTTAAGGCACTTAAATTCTACTGGTAGAAAAATAAAATATTACACAAAAAGTAAACAACACAGAGAGTGTGATGTATGGCCCTCAAGTTAAAAGTATCTGACTTTGAATTCTACTTCTGATGCTAGATGTATAACCTTTGAAAAATAACATTTGAGGCTCAATTTCATCAGGCAAAATGGATATAACAATAGTACCTAATTTACAGGGTTGTCATGAGGAGCAAATATGGTAATGATTGCATAACAATAGTACCTAATTTACAGGGTTGTCATGAGGAGCAAATATGGTAATGATTGCAAAGTACTTTGTAAGGCTTCAAATACTTAATGTGTTAGCTAATACTGTTTTTACAGTGATGATAAGGTTAGGAAGACTGGCATCTGTTTGTCAGAAAAGATCTTGTGTGGCATTTGAGGTGACATGGAAAATGAGGTGTCATTTGAGCTGAAACTTGGATGAAGCTAGAAATTCCAAGAGGCAGAGCGCGGGCATTTCACACATGAGGAACAACTCATGTGAACACATACACACAGGACTAGTTGGGCTGAAAAGTTGACTAGTTGGGCTGAAAAGTAGAGCAAGTTGACTAGTTGGGCTGAAAAGTAGAGCATGAGAAGAAAAAAAGGAAGTTTGCATTAAACCTTAAAAGATATATTGGAGCCAGATTTTGAAGGCTTTTAAATGGTAAACAGAGGCATTTCTATTAAATCTGAAGAGTCAATAGGGATCCACTACACTTGTTGAGGAAGAGAGTGACATGATCAGAATTATGCTTTCAGAAATATCCATTTGGAAGCTGTGTAGATGAGAGAAGAGCAAGGGTGTGGAAGTTGGCAGTTGACTTAGTAGAATATGACAAAAGTCCAAGCAAGAGGTGATGAAGGACTGGGATAAGGTCACTTGCTACCTGAGTGGAGATAAGGAAAAAAATGCAGAGATACTGTCCAGGCAGAGTTTTCAAGAGTTGGCAAAAGATCATATGGTTTGGTGAGGGTGAGTGTGAAAGTGAGCATTACTACAAAGTTGCAGACTTGGGTAACTAGAAAGATGGTAGTACCCTTGACAAAAATAGGGAAGGTAGGAAGAGGGACATGTTTTAAGATGATGATCTCTGTTTCTGCTCTAAATTCATGTTCAGAACTTTGTTGGGTTTGAAGTACCTCTGGAATGTCCAAATGGAGATGTACTCCAGGTAGATGGAGGTAAAGGACATTTGCTCAGGAGAGCAATGAAAGTTGGCTATGTATCTTGTTGAGTCATCTGCACAGAGATGACAATTGAACCCCGGAAAGCCTGATGTATCATTAATAGAAACAGAGTGTAAGAAGAGAAGACATAGGACAGAATCCATTTTTATATGGTTTACTTGAGACAAATCTAAAGATTTAATCTTTGAGATTTTCTATATGAGAGGAAGGTGGTTCATGGCCAGGCAGTGAGAGAGATGCCTTTAAGCAGGCAAGGAAGTTTGTGTGTGCTGGTTCAGGTCATATAACAGAGATAGTTGTATACTCCCACTTAAGGTCACCATCAGTCCTAACTGAAATATTTTCTTGTTTTTTTCTGCCTTCCTTATCAGTAGGAAAGGATTGCATTTTCTTACTAGGTGTGGCCCACAATGGAAACTAAACTTCTTCTCCTAAGAACTATTCAAAATCAGAATAAAAAGTGAAACTGGCTGTGTGGTTGGGGTGAAGGAGAGGACAAAATCAAAACAGGAAATCGCTATGAGAGAAATTGAGCACATATTACAAAACATTTATTTTCTGAGGAAAGAGAAGATTCTACAAGAGGGCAGAGAGGGAGAGAGTTCTTGGGTGCTCAAAGGGGACTGGAAAAGACTGATATAATTTCTATAGCCTTTCAAATAGAAATCAGAGGTTAAGGGGAGGGGAAGTCTATAGACACAATAAACCAGAGTGTTTACAAAGTCTCAAGAAATATTTTGGATCTGCAGCTACTGCTCAAAGCTGTCCCTGAGCTCTTCAAGGCTGGTTTTGTAGTTTCTGACAGTTACAGGTGTCTCCAAATTTGACAGCAATTCACTTGCAAAGAATCCCTGGTACGTCAAGCACTCTGGGGCTTCTGAAGCCTTTCTGATTGGTTCTTGTTGTGTAACTCCATTGTCTTTCTCCCCTGTGAAGAAGGGAATTTCTAATATGCATTATAATTATTACAGAGTCCTTGTTAACAATCTCTCCTTTTGGTCCAAAGGTTCATTAGACTCACCTGAAGACAAATAAAAGCATTCCTATTTTTGGACTGGATTCCTACAGGCACCGGGGACACAACAAAATGTTTGGTGGCTGTAAGACTATGGGACATAAAGTCAGTGAGGAACAGGGTCAAAGAGAAGAAACATAAGCAAGGGGGAGATGCACATATGACAAATACCCTGAAACAAAGACCCAGGCAATATAATAATGATCAAATAGCAATGTTACCCAGTAACTCACTCCCAGTGCTCAGTTAAGAAGCACATTTCATCTTGAGCCCTAGGTTTCCGTGCACTTGTCTGGTTCCTGGATGCATGTTTCTTGGGGCAGTCTGGAAAATATCGTGCCCTCAGTGGCTCCACTTCAGAAGATTTGCTTTTCTCTTTCCAACAGATCACAGCTTTTTGTATTAGTTAATTTATTTATAGTTTTCAATATTCACTTCCTTAAGTTTTTAATTTTCTTTCCCACCCTCCTTCCTCCTTCCCCAAGATGGCATGCAATTTGATATATTCTACACATTCATTCCTACTAAACACATTTTCACATTAGTCATGTTCCATGGAAGAATTATAACAAAGGAATAATTAAATCATGAGAAAGAACAAAACAAGAGCAACAACAAAAGAAAAGAGTCTGCTTTGCACTGCATTCAGACTCCATAGCTCTTTCTCTGGATGTGGATTGAACTTTCCATCATGAATCCTTTGGAATTATTTTAGGTGCTTGCATTGCTGAGAAGGGTTAAGTATTCCTCTGAAAACCGTCTGTTCATATCCTTTGACCATTTATCAATTGGGGAATGACTTGTATTCTTGTAAATTTGACTCAATTCTCTATATGTTTTAGAAATGAGGCCTTTTTCAAAGACATTAGTTATAAAAATTCTCAGTTTTCTGCTTCCCTACTATTCTTGGTTGCATTGGCTTTGTTGGTGCAAAAACATTTCAATGTAATGTAACCAAATTATCCATTTTTTACTTCACACTGTTCTTTATCTCTTGTTTGGTCATAAATTCCTCCATTCTCCATAAATCTGACAGATAAACTATTCCTTGTTCCCCTAAATTGTTTATAACTTCAACCTTTTTATCAAAATCATATACTTACTTGGACTTTATTTTGATATGTAGTGTCAGACAGTGTATGCCAAGTTTCTGCCACACTATTTTCCAGTTTTCTCAGTAATTTTGTCAAATAGTGAGTTCTACCCCAGAAGATGGGGTCTCTGGGTTTATCAAACAGTAGATAGCTATAATCATGAACTACCATGTCTTATGTACCTAACCTATTCCACTGATCCACTACTCTATTTCTTAGCCATTACCAAGTAGTTTTAATGATTGCCATTTTATAATAAAATTTAAGGTCTGATATGGCTAAGTCATACTCCTTAGTATTTTTAAAATTAATTCCCTTGATATTTTGGATCATTTAATCTTCCAGATGAATTTTGACATTGTTTTTGCTAGCTTTATAAAATAATTTTTCAGTAGATGTGGCAAACGTCCTGTGTCCCCACGTGACTTGGTGACAGAAGTCAAGAAGAAGCCAGGTGGGCATAGGTAGGCCAACTGCATTTATTGATCTGAGATTCAAGGTATTGATATTCAGAAACTGCAAGTCTACGTGACATACTGCTCATCTCCTGTCCTAGTGATTTGGCCAGTCTTATTGTCTTGAAGCCTGTTAGCCTAGAGGGCATCTATTTTACATATCCCTTGTATTCTGTAGTTCTCTTGTCTATCTCATGGAGACAGCAACATCTCGAGGGTATGGAGAGCCATTCTGGTTGATAATGAGCACAGTCTCAAAGAACAGTTTCCCTGAAGGTCTATCCTGAAATTGTCAACCACACTCCATCCTGGCTCTCAACAGGTGGATTGATTGGTATGGCAAGGAATACGTAAATTAATTTAGATAGAATTGTCATTTTTATTATATTAGTTTAGCCTACCCATGGGCAACTGATATCTTTCCAATTATTTATGTGAAAAGTGTTTTGTAATTGTACTCATATTTCCTGTATTTGTTTTGGCAGGTAGACTCCCAAATATTTAATAAGGTCTACAGTAACTTTAAAAGAGATTGCTCTTTCTATATCTTGTGGTTGGGCTTTGTTAGTGATACAGAAATGCCATTGATTTAAATGGGTATATTTTATATTCTGCAACTTTGCTAAAGTTATTTATTATTTCTAGGATTCATCATGTCATCTGCAAAGAGTGATATAACTTTGTTTCTTCCTTACCTATTCTAATTTCTTCAATTTCTTTTTCATTTCTTATTGCTAAAGTTAACATTTCTAGTACCATATTGAATAAGAGTGCTGATAATGGACATCCTTGTTTCACTCCCTATCTTACTGGAAATGCATCTAGCTTATCCCCATTACATATAATGCTTTCTGAAGGTTTTAGGTGGATGCTACTTATCTAAGGAAGTCTCCACTTACTCCTGTGTTCTCTAGTGTGTGTTCCTCCTTCATTGCTCAAGAACACCATGCCATCAGAGAAATGATGACATGACTTGCACTTGACTGTGTTTTGAGTGAGGGAGGGCTGTGCAAGGTCACCAGTCTCACTTCTCCTCCAGAACCATCTGAATCCAGTAACCAGATATTCATCAGGCTGACTGGAGATGACCCAGGATGAGGCAATTGGGATTAAATGACTTGCCCAAGGTCACACAGCTAGTAAGTGTCAAGTGTTTGAGGTGAGATTTGAACTCAGGTCCTCTTGACTCCTGCACTGGTGCTCTAGTCACTGCACTACCTAGTTGCTCATGTTCTCTAGTAGTTTTTTTTAGTAGGAATAGGTATTGTATTTTTCCAAAAGCTTTTTCTGCATCTATTGATGTAATCATATGGTTTCTTTTAGTTTTGTTGTTGATATGATCAATTATGTCGATAGTTTTCCTAATATTGAACCAGCCCTGCATTCCTAGTATAAATCCTAACTGATCAAAGTGTATTACTCTCATGATAAGTTACTGTACTCTTTTTCCTAGTATTTTGTTTAAATTTTTGGCATCTATGTTCATTAGAGAAATTGGTCCATAATTTTCTTTCTCTGTTTGGGCTCTTTCTGGTTTAGGTATCAGGACTATATTTGTGTCATAAAAAGAATCTGATAGTATTCCTTCTTTGCCAATTTCCCCAAATAGTCTATTTAGTATATAATATAGAATAGTATTGGAATTAATTGTTCTTTAAAAGTTTGATAGAATTCACTTGTCAATCCACCTACCCCTGGAGATATTTGTCCTGGGGAGTTCATTGATGGTTTGTTCAATTTCCTTTTCTGAGATGGGGCTATATAGGTGTTTTACTTCCTCTTCTGTTAATCTGGGCAATTTATATTTTTTAAATATTCATCCACTTCACTAAGACTGTTAAATTTGTAGGCATATAGTTATGCAAAATAATTACTAATTATTGTTTTAATTTCTCTTCATCACCCTTTTCATTTTTGATGCTGGTATTTTGGCTTTTTTATTTTTTTAAATCAAATTACCAAAAGTTTATCAATTTTATTGTTTTTTAATAAAACCAGTTCTTAGTTGTATTTATTAGTTCAATAGTTTTCTTAATTTCAATTTTATTAGTCTCTCTTTTGGTTTTAATTATTTCTAATTTCTAATCTCTGTGAGCAAAATAGAATTGTGGTAGCTCAAAAGAAATGTAAGATGTGCAAATTTAGAGACATTTCACTCTCACAAAATCCTATCGAGTATTTGTCTCTAACCTGTGGTAGAGCCTTCTGAGCTCATATTGATACGGTGATCCACAGGTGGACACTCTGGATATTGATATCTTTATGTCATTTTGCTCTTCTTTGAGCACAAAAGACAAACAACACTAATGACAACCACAACAATCCTCTCCAGGCTACATTATTGACTCTTAAACTTTCTCTGCCATGTCACAGAAACCTTGTCACCAAAGTGTACTTTGCCTCAGGATTTCTCACTGGAAATACTCTCCTTCATGAATCCTCTAAGAATGGACCTTCTTTCTTTGGTTCCTCTCAGAAGCTCTATTGTAAGAAAAAGGCCTGGACCAGTCATTTCTTCATTTCTCTTCTACCTTCACTCTTTTCTTTGCAGACTTTCTTTTCCGTTATTCTGTATTGGTACCCCTCCTTCTTTTATGTGTTATTCCTTCATTAGAATGTAAGCTCCTTCAAGTCAGAGACTGTCTTGTTTAGCTTGTATTTGTATCCCTAGTGCTTAGCACAGTGCCTGAAAAATACTAAGCATTTAATAAATTCTTGTTGAAGTCTACAGAGTCCTTCAACCACCCCCACCCCACACCAGACTCCAAAGGCTTTCTTTTCCTTGTTAAATAACCCCAGATCCTTCAACTGAAGATCATCTTATAGTACTCTAATAACAGAGTAGAGAATGCCACATGGAGCTGAATTCTCCATTTACTTTCTAGGTGAAAACTGCAAGCTGGTAGCCATAATGATTTGATGATGGGGAAGGGGCACTGGAGAGCCATATTATTATCCCCACAATATTACAAATGATCAGTGAATGGATGACACATCTGCCCTATGGAAGTAGAAAAGAGAGTATGGAAAGAATGACTTTCCCCTTGAATTTCAAAGGTGAGTGGGCTAGAGGAAGCAGTCAGCCTTTCTTCCTTGTTTTACTACCTGAAACCTCCAAACCATGTCAGAAAGTTGGTTTCCATTAATAGTACGTAAATTCCTTGAGAACAAGCATAGTGCCATTTTTGGCTTGGTATCTCTAGCACCTAGCACAGTATCCATCACAATGTTTGCTAATTGGTTCTCTTTTTGAAAAGTAGGGAAAGGAATAGCAGAAGTGAACCTGTGATTCACTGATATGGAGAATTTCTGAATTAGGAATTTTGACTAATACTGGTTTTCCTTTTCTTTTTTTAAAATTTTATATGAAATATTTAATTTTTAAAAATATAAATTACTCATGTTTCTTAAATACCTTCATTTCCAGGTTAGCAGAATTTTCTAGTGTGACTATGAGGAATAACTTAGATACTCTAATTCAGAGCAAAGTCTGAAGCAACCAGTCTCACTGTACTTAACTTCAGATACTTGAATACTCTACCTATAAATTAACTTTAGATACTTGAATTTTGTGCTTATAAATTAACTTCAGGTACTTGAATACTGCACCTTTATTGATAATTTCATAGATTTTTCATAGCTTCCTGTAATATCATAATTAATTTTGAAATTATTTGTAATTTAAAATTAAAATAAAACTTTGTTTTTTTTCCTTCTACCCTATCCCTACCTTTCCCCAAAAAACCTCTACTAAAAATTAAAAGTCATCTGATACCAACTCATTTCATAATAATGAAATGGAAAATTTTACCACTTAAAAAAATCTATGAACATGCACTAAATTTTGTGTTATGTTAATTTATCAGATATTTCCACATATTAATTTGAAATCCTCTTCCATGAAATTGAAGTTTTTTCCTGAGGGAAAAGTCCTAAAATTGTAAGAGTGAAGAAAGTATATTTGGAAATGGAAATTAACTTACACCAGGAGTGGTTTGGATTCAGTAATGTTTCCATTTAAAACTCCAGATCAAGCACTGAATTGTCACCAGAATATGTAAATGGCACCATTCCAATGTCCAGGGATGACATTTTCTATTTAGTTATAATTGAACACTCAGGTATTTACCATTGGCTACCTTTTTAAATGATTACATGGAAGCAAAGAGTTAAAACTGGCAGCACTTCCAGTTTAAGTAAGGATTATTCCATCATTCTCTTCTATTCACAAAAGAAAAACAATGTTAAAATGAACTAAAACTTTATAAACACTTGACAGAAGAATTGAGGACATCATATCAAATTTATCTAGAAGAAGTGGGAGTCAATGGAATGTTTTCATGTTTCCCTCTTTTGCCACCTTGCGATCCTTCTGGGCAATGGATCTCACTAACCAATGAAATACATGGAGCAGGCTGATAGGGAATGAATAAAGGGCAATTAGATAAGTTCACAATATTCTTTCTATGCCTTATCTATTCTAACAGGACTGTTACCATTCTGTTATTGACCTTGGCTTTTATGGTCAGCTCTGAATTATCCATGGGAATGGCAAAATGAAACAAAAATTCTCCTCCTTAAAACTTTTAGCAGATCCCTCACAAAACTCTTGGAGCAGAACTTCTGATAAGTAGCAAAATATACTGAGAGGAGCTCCAATTCTCCTCTCTGCTCTTAGTCTCGCCTTTTGTTAAGGAAGCTGGTAATGACTAGTGACCCAACCCAAGGGGAGGCAGGTAGGTGGAGAATGGAGAGAAAAATGAGAGGTGATGGGCAGGGGAGGGTGGGCATTAGGTAAATTGAGAGTATACTCTCTTCATTCAGGGCACAGATCTCCCTTTAAAAAAATGGGTTGTAAAGACTATTTTTTCAAAATTTAAGCTTACCTGTTAAGGCACTTACTTTCCCTCCCCACTCCCACATAGTTTGTATATAAAGCTCATTGCATCATTTTAACATTTTGCTAGCTTATGCGGTAATGTGGAAATTCAAAAGAAAAATAACATGGCCGTTTTTTTTTTTTTTTTACGAAATTGTTGCATCAAGAGAAAGATTGTGTTCTGTTTTATGAAATGAGTACAAAATCCACCCTTCACAATCACACTGACAAAAGGAGCAAAGACTGACAGTGGCATTGGGGTAAATGCAACTTTATAAAAAGAAAGCTAGCCAGTAAGTAAGTGCCCTTTCTTATTCTGGACAAACTTCATTTTTATGTAAAAGTTGGTCCAAACTTACAAAATAAAAATATAAATGTTCATAGTTCTGAAAATCTGCACTATGGTCATAAAATGTTTTTGTCCCCAAGTTTAAATAAATAACTTCAAAATGCAAAATAAAATTGTTCACCAGAATCTGAAGTTGTTGAGTCAGAAGATTTAGCTTTCAAAACGGCATGAATTTAAGCCAAGATGGGTTTTTTTGTGTGTGTGTGAGGTTGTGTTTGTTTGTTTTTTTTAATATCCTATAAAAGACCCTTTTCCACATAAAAAATAAAGCTCTTGTTGAATTAACATTATTTAAGGCTGTTGTACTGCTGCTTAACATTGCAGCTAAGAAAAGTATTTCCAGATAAAAAAATAATATGCCTGAGGAAAAATAGCTTCTCAGTAAGGCAACCCTCTACCTCACCATCTGCTGGTAAATGGGCTAATGTGTCCCTTGTGTCCTTGGGAATAGTCAAGGCCCTGGACAGGGAAGACCAAATCTGTCTGTACAGATGGCCAGAGACCACTGGGGTTTCCTGCAAATTGCCCCTAGAGTTGGAGTTGTGCATCCTGGCTAGTAAAGAATGAGCGCTGTCAGGCCCCATGTCAGGGTCACTGCTATTGGCCAGAATGCAATTAGGCTATGACTATGCTCCAATCTGTAGTTCTTACCTCCACTAAACAACAGAAGCAGTGTTGAGATAATCTTCTGCAAACCCAGTTACCAAGCTGGAGAAGGTCTCTGAAAAGACAGGGAGTTGAAACAGCTCCTAGAATGTGATGAAACCAAACTGTAGGTCTCCAAAGACTATATATCTGAATTTGTAATGAAGTTTCATTTTTCTAGGTCTGGAACACATCCACTTCCTAAATCATCAATAACATAAATAAAAGAAGAGGATGCAAAATAATCCTTGTAGTCTCAACTTGGAAAATAAGTGTTTCTTGCTTAATTACCCATATTCATTCTCACCTTGGGATCATCCTGGTTCCAATGTTGAGCAAGGAACTGCAGTGGAGTAGCCTTCACTCCAGTATGAGGGTCAGTCAATGAAGACCTAAGTGTGGGCACATGCTAGATTTCTATCTGATAATCCAGATCTTTTTCAGAAAGGTGTGGTGGATCAGGGGGTTCTGAGGTGACTGGCATGGAGGCAGGATTCATGGACATTCTTGTTCTGGCATTAGTTTCAACATTCGCATCTCTCAGTGTTTGACATGTTCATCTTGCCCTAAAAAAAGGAGGGCTGGGTTCCAGAGGCAGATGCATTCCTCCTCCAGGCTGTTCTGAAGACTCCAGCTGAGGCCCTGATGGATCTGTCTGTTGTTCTCCAAGTACTACATTGGTGTTGTCCTTAGATTTGAATTGTGTGGTTATCATTTTCTCTGAAATGTACAGTCTTAGTGAGTTGCCTATAGCATTGCGAACTTACTTAAACTAGATAAGATGTGACAGAAGTAGGTATAGAAACTAAATCTTCCTGCTTCCAAGGTCAGCTCCATATCCACTAAGCCACACTGCTGCCTCTTTTTAACTAACATTTCAGGGGAATTCCATAATTGACCTACCACCATTGAAAATTGTACAATGTACCTAAGGGTTTAACTAGAAAGGGAGTTCTCAATCCCCCCTCACAAAGGTTGATGTGGTATGTCAATATATCACTAGAAGAGGAAAGGCAGGCATTGGAAGGAAGATGGGAGGTAGGAGCAGACAAGGGGCAGGGCAGTTTTTCTGGGCATTAGTTCTTTTGTTTTTTTCCTCTAAATTTATTTATTTGTTTTCAATTTTCAACAGTCACTCACATAAGTTTAAAATTTTGTTCCCCTTCTTCTCCTTTGCCTTCCCAAGATGGCATATGAGCTTATACGAGCTCTACACATGCACTTTTATTAAACACATTTTCACATTAGTCATGTTGCATAGAAGAATTAAAATGAATGGGAGAAAGCATGAGTAAAATTAAACAAAAGCAAATATAACAAAAGAGAAAATAGTCAGTTCCATTCTGCATTCAGACTCTATAGTTCTTTTTCTGGATGTGGATGGCATTTTGCATCATGAGTCCTTTAGAAATCTTTTAGGTTCTTGCATTGCTATGAAGGACTAAGTCTATCACAAAGTATTATCAAATAATGTAGCTGTTATTGTGTATGATATTCTTCTGAGTTCTGCTCATCTCACTCAGTATCAGTTCATATAAGTCTATCCAGGTATTTCTGAAGTCCACTTGTTCATTATTTCTTTTAGAACAATAGCATTCCATTACATTCATATTCCACAACTTGTTCAGCCATTCCCCAGTTGGTGGGTATTCCCTTGATTTCCTGTTCTTGGCTACCACTAAAAGAGCTGCTGTAAGGGAATTGCCAATCCCCAGCCTCTTGGACGGCATTCACTGGTCACGACTCAGGAAAACTGAGGGGAGACTGGTAATGCATGAACAAGATGTCAGTTTGCTGTATCTACTCAAACTACTCCTTCCAGTTCCTCAGAAAACTCTAGAGAGCAAAGCCCTGAGAGAATATATCCTGATTTACAAAAGGAGTTAGCAGAGTGGAAGGAAAAGGAAAGAAAAAAGTGTTACCAATGTGGAAAAACAGGGGCCGAACCCTTCCTCCCAGCGCCATCTTGTTCATGCCTTACCAGTCTCCCCTCAGTTTACTTGAGTCATGACCAGTGAATGCCATCCAAGAGGCTGGGGGTTGGCAATTCCCTTACAAGCTGCTATAAATAATTTTGTACATGTGGGTCCCTTTCCAATTTTTATTATCTCTTTGGTATACAACCTTAGAAGTGGTATTGTTGGATCAAAGGGAATGCACATTTTTATAATCCTTTGAATATAGTTCCAAATTGCTCTCCAGAATGGTTGGATTAGCTCACAGCTTCACCAACAATAACTTAGTGTTCCAGTTCTCCCTCATCTTCTCCAATGTTGATCATTGTTTTGTTTTGTCATGTTAGGCAATCTGATAGATGTGATGTGGTTGCCTCAGGGTTATTTTAATATGCATCTTTCTATTCAATACTGATTTAGACCATTTTTGTTATACGACTAGAGATAGCTTTACTTTCTTCCTCTGAAAACTGCCTGTTCATATCCTTTGACCACTTGTCAATTGGGGAATGACTTGTACGTTTTGTAAATTTGACTCAGTTCTCTCTATATTTTAGAAATGAGGCCTTTATCAGATACACTAGTCACAAAAATTCTTTCTCAGTTTTCTGCTTCCTTCCTAATCTTGGTTACATTTGCTTTGTTTGTGCAAATCCTTTTCCATTTAATGTAATTGAAATTATCTGTTTTGTATTTCATAATGTTCTCTATCTCTTGTTTGGTCAAAAATTGCTCCATTCTCCATAAATCTGACAAATGAACTATTCCTTCCTCCCTCAATTTGTTTTCAGTATCAGCTTTTATATCTCCATTGTGTACCCATTTGTATTTTATTCTGGTATATGGTTTCAGGCATTGGTCTTTGCTGAGTTTCTGCCACACTATTTTCCAGTTTTCCCAGGTGTTTTTGTTAAACAGTGAGTTCTTATTCAAGAAGCTGGGGTCCCTGTGTTTATCAAACAGTAGATGGTGTCATGTGTACCCAACCTATGCCACTGATCTACCCCTCTATTTCTTAGCCAGTACCAAGTGGTATTGATGATTGCTGCTTTACAATACAATTTAAGATCTGGTATGCCTAGGTCACACTCCCCAACATTTCTTTTCATTAATTCCCTTGGACCTTTTATTCTTCCAGATGAATTCTGATATTATTTTTTCTAGCTCTATAAAATAATTCTTTGGTAGTTTGATTGGTATGACACTGAACAAGTAAATTCATTTAGGTAGAATTGCCATTTTTATTATATTAGCTCAGCCTACCCAGAAGCAACTGATCCAGGTATTTAGATCTTTATTTGTGTGAAAAGTGTTTTGTAATTGTGTTCATATAGTCTTTGGGTTTGTTTTGGCATGTAGACTCCCAAATATTTTATAGTTTCTGCAGTAACTTTAAAAGCAATTTCTCTTTCTATATCTTGCTGTTGGGATTTGTTAGTAGCATATGGAAATGAAGATGATTTATGTGAGTTTATTTTGTATCCTGCAAC
Source organism: Bettongia penicillata ogilbyi (assembly GCA_023548195.1). Taxonomy (NCBI): domain Eukaryota; kingdom Metazoa; phylum Chordata; class Mammalia; order Diprotodontia; family Potoroidae; genus Bettongia; species Bettongia penicillata. The sequence goes on from JAJHZJ010000233.1 coordinate 4,408,294, forward strand.
TTTGCTAAAGTCATGTATTATTTCAAGTTCATTTTTTTTCTTGATTCTCTGGGATTCTCTAAGTATATCATCATATCATTCGCAAGGAGTGAAGACAGTTTCTTCTTTGCCTATTCTAATTTCTGCTATATCTTTTTCTTCTCTTATTACTAAAACTAACATTTCTAGTATCATATTAAGTAACAGTGGTGATAACGGAATCCTTGTTTCATCACACATGTTATTGGAAATACATCTAGCTTATCTCCATTACACATAATGCTGATGATGGTTTTAGGTCGATACTGCTTCTTATTTTTAGGAAGACTCAATTTATTCCTATGCTCTCCAGTGTTTTCATAGGAATGGATGTTGTATTTTGTCAAAAACTTTTTCTGAATCTCTTGAGATGATAATATGGTTTCTATTAGTTTTGTTGTGGTTATGATCAATTATGCTGGTAGCTTTCCTAATATTGAATCAGCCCTGCATTCCTTGTACAAATCCCACCTGATAGAAGTATATTATTGTTATGATAAGTTGCTGTAATCTTTTTGATAATATCTTATTTAAAATTTTTGCATTTATATTCTTTAGGGAAATTGATCTACAGCTTTCCTTTTGGCTCTTTCCAGTTTAGTTATCAGCACCATATTTGTGTCATAAAAGAATTTGGCAGGAGTCTTTCTTTGATAATTTTACCAAAAAAATCTATGCAGTATTGGAGTTAAGTGTTCTTTGAATGTGTGATAGAATTCACTTGCAATTCCATCTGGCCCTGAAGACTTTTTCCTAGGGAATTCATTGATGACTTATTTATCTTCTTTTCCGAGATGGGGTAATTTAAGGATTTTGCTTCCTCTTCTGTTATGTGGGCAATCTATATTTAAATAAATATTCATCCATTTCACTAAGAGTGTCAAAGTTATGGTCATACAGCTGGGCAAAATAATTTCTAATAATTGTTTCAATTTTCTCTTCATTGGAGGTGAATTGACCCTTTTCATTTTTGGTATTGGTAATTTGGTTTTCTTCTTTCTTTTTAAAAATCAGTTTCACCAAAGATCTATCAATTTTATTGTTTCTATTTATAAAACAATTCTTAGCTATATTCATAAGTTCAATAGTTTCTTAATTCAATTTTTTTGATCTCTCCTTTGGCTTTCCGTATTTCTAATTTGGTATTTGAGGATTTAAAATTTGTTCTTTTTCTAGATTTCTCAGTTGCTTGCCTAATTCATTGATTTCCTCTTTATTTTGTTCATGTAAGCATTCATATATATCTATATCTATATCTATCTATCTATCTATCTATCTATCTATCTATCTATCTATCTATCTATCTATCTATCTAGTTCCCCTTTGCTGCATCCCATAAGTTTTGGCAGGTTTTCTCATTATTGTTGTTCTCCTGAATGAAGTTATAGATGGTTACTATGATTTGTTGTTTGATCCACTCATTCTTTAGAATCAGATCATTTAATTTCCAATTAATTTTTGGTCTATCTTTCCATGACCCTTTATTACATGTAATTTTTATTGCATCATGATCTGAAAAGGATGCATTGACTATTTCTGCCTTTCTACACTGGATTATGAGATTTTTATGGCATACTACATGGTCAGTGTTTCTGTATGAGCCATGTGCCATTGAGAAAAAGATGTATTCCTTTCTATCCCATTCAGTTTTCTCCGGAGTGCATCATCTGCCTTTTCTGGAATTCTATTCATCCCCTTAACTTCTTTCTTGTTTATTTTGAGGTTAGATTCATTAAGTTCAGAGAGGGGGAATGATGAGGTCCTCCTCTAGTATAGTTTTGCTGTCTATTTCTTCCTATAATTCCATTAACTTCTCTAAAAATTTGGATGCTAGCCACTTGGTGCATATATGTTTAGTCATATATCATTTATTTTTGATGGTGTCTTTTACCATGATATAGTTTCCTTCTTCATCTCTTTTAATTAGATCTATTTTTGCTTTTGCTTTGTCTGAGATTAGGATTGCTAGCCCTGTTGTTTTTTTTTAAACTTCAGCTGAGCATAATATATTCTGCTCCAGTCTTTTACCTTTACTCTGTATGTATCACCTTTATAAAATATGTTTCTTGTAAACAATGTATTGTAGGATAACAGTTTTTAATTCATTGTTCCATCCCCCACCATTTTGTGGGGGAGTTCATTCCATTCACACTCATAGTTATTACTGTGTCTTTTTCTCCATCCTATTCTAACCCCACCCCTATTCATGCTTGTATTTCTCCCTTCTCCCTTCCCATTCTCAAAAGGGTTTTACTTTTGACCACCACCTCCCTCATTCTTCTCTCCCTTCTCTCAGCCCCTTTCCTTTTCTTTTCTTTTCCCTTTTTCCTTACCACTTCTTCCATCTCTTCTAACCCCTCCCTCACCCCAACCTTCTTCCCTCTAAGCACCTCTTTCCCCTCCTACTGCCTGCAGGGCAAGTTAGATTTCTATACTTAACTGAGACTATTCTTTCCTCCTTGAATCAAATCCAATAAGAGTAAAGCTCAAACAACTCTCATCTCCCTCCCTTCTGGCCCTCTAGTATAATATGTTTTTGTGCCTCTTTATGTGATATAATTTACCCCTTTTTCCTCCTCCTTTCCTCTTCTCCCTTTGAACCCTTTAATTACCTTTTTTGTTATTCATTTTTAACACAGTTTATAGAAGATAAAGTAATTCAAAGTCTTGGTTAGGTGATATTTCTTTTTAAAGCATTTACAATATAGACCATAAAATTTTTTTTTAAACATTAACCAACTGAGACATAAGTAAGATTTATGTTGCTAACTTCACAAGCTCTTGACCTAATTGTTTCCACACTATTACTAAGAATTAAAGGACCCTAACTTAATGTTGTTAGTCAAAGGCCCTATGCCTAATAGCTTAATTTTAGACAACCTTGGATGTTCCCCTAGCAATAGTCTATAATTGAATAGATCTGTTATTAGGCTTACAAACCTTTTGACTATGGGAAATTGCCACCAAGAGTAGGGACATTGCAAGGTTACAATATCTCCCCAACTTCATGTCAATTCCAGGCAGGATTAGACTATCCACTTGCATTCAATCAGGCTTAAAATCTGCCAGGTGTCAGTGGGAAAATTGAGTCAGGAGAATCCCACCTCAGTCCTTGCTGAACAGCCACTCTCCCACCGTTCCTTTGAGATCACCTATGCAGTTCATACCAGCATCTCATCAGCTTACTGGCATCATGTATTGGAGGCTCAGATCGCCTTTCTTGCTACCCATACCTGGGGTTAGACTCAGAAGAACAGTCACTTAATAGTCCCATACATCTAAAAATGGCAAGTTTCAATAACCAGGTTTCAAATATGACTGTAGTTTCACTTTGGCTAAGGAATATATTTTGAGGCAAGTCTTAAGTGGCTTATATGACTTTCTATACATGTTCTAGTTCCTGATTAAATGACAATCATAAAATAAAATTTACCATTAAAACCTTGACATTTCCATCAATGCCAAATTTTACCCAAGTTACCTTCCTCTAGGAAATTTAGACTGAAATTCTTTTCTCCAAACTAAAGATGTCACTGATTTATTCTCAGTAACTAATTCAGTCTATTATTTTAATACTAATTGCTTTTACCTCACTTTGTAACATGTCCAATTTTTCTCTGCATCACTCCCCTCTCCCCGTTTCCTAATACCTTGCATTCTGATTATTCCTTCCCTCAATGAAGCCTCCCCTCCATCACACCCCACCCCTCTCCTATCCCCATCTTCTCTCTTTTCTTGCAGGGCAAGATAAAATTCCATACCCCATTCCCTGTAGTTGTTATTTCCCAATTATATGCAATAAAAATTCTCAACATTTGTTTCTACTGCTTTGAATTCCAACTTCTCTCCCTCCCCTCCCCTCCCCAGCCCCATTGAGAAGGAAAGCAATTCAATATAGACTGAATATGTGTTCTTTTACAAAAGACATCCATGTTAATTATGTTGTGTAATACTAATTATAATATCCTCTGCCCTACCCTATCTCCCCTTATTTCCCCCCCTACAATGGACCTTATCCCTTCTCAAAAGTGTTTATTTCTAGTGACTCCCTTCTCCCATTTGCCCTCCCTTCTAACATTCCCCTCACTCCATTTGTCTCCTACTTTCCTGTAGTGTGATGTAAATTTTCATATAAAATTTAGTGAGCATGTTATTCTCTCCTTCAACCACATGTGGGGAGAGTAGCTTTATTTTTCCCCCTTTCCCCTTCTCCTGTATCTCCTCCATTGGATAAGATTTTTCTTATCTCTTTTATAAGTTATAGCCTGCCCTGCTCCATTACTCCCTTTCTCTTCCCAGAATTTTCCTCCTTCACTCTTTAATTTTTATTTTATTTTATTTTGTTTTTGCGTGTGGATATCATCTCTTCTGATATTACACACCCTGTGCTCTCTATCTATCTATGTGTGTGTGTGTGTGTGTGTGTGTGTGTGTGTGCATGCAATCTCTCCAACTACCCAAATACTGAGAAAAGATTCAAGAGTTAAAAATATTTTCTTTCCATGTAGTAATGTAAACAGTTCAGCTTTAGAGAGTTTTTATGATTTTTCTCTTTTTTCCCCCTGTTTATATATTCATGCTTCTCTTGATTCTTATCTTCAGCAGTCAGAATTCTAAATACAAATCTGGTCTTTTCCTCAACATGAAATCTTCAAATTTGTCTCTATCACTGAATGTCCATTTTTTCCCTTGAAATATTATATACAGATATGCTGGGTAGGTGATTCTTGACTTCAATCCAAGTTCCTTTGACTTCTTAAATATCCTGCTCCAAGTCCATCATTCATTTAATGTTGAAGCTGCCAGATCCTGTGTTATCTTGATTGTATTTCCACAGTACTCAAACTGTTTCTTTCTAGCTGCTTGCAGTATTTTCTCCTTGATCTGGGAACTCTGAAATTTGGCCACAATATTCCTAGGAGTTTCTCTGTTCAGGTTTCTTTCAGGGAGTGATCGACGAAGTTTTTCAATATCCATTTTGCCCTCTGATTCTATAACATCAGGACAGTTTTCCTTGATAATCTCATGGAAGATAGTGTCTGGGCTCTTTTTTTAATCATGGCGTTCAGGTAGCCCAATAATTTTTAAATTATTTCTCCTGGATCTATTTTCCAGGTCAGCTGTTTTTCCAATGAGTTCTTCCACATCATCTTTTATTTTTTTCTTTAATTTTTGGTTGTGTTTACTAACTTCTTGGTTTAACTCATTGTCATTCTTTTTCCTGGACTCAATTCTCTCTTTCAATGAATTATTTTGTTCAGTGAGCTTTTGAACCTTCTCCTCTATTTGGATAATTCTGCTTTTTAAAACTTCCTTCTCCTCGTTGCCTTTTTGGACCTCTTTTTCCAATTGAGTTAGCCTCTTTTTAAAACTGCTGTTTTTCTCAGTGTTTTTTTGGTTCTCCTTCAGTAAGCTGCTGACTTAATTTTTAAGGTCTTCTATTGCCTGAGCCCAGTTTAAGTCCCCTTTGGAGGGAGAGCCTTTGACTTCCTCTGACAGTATATCTTGTTCTTCCTCATCTGAAGGGATGGGGGGAGACACCTGTTCCCCAAGAAAGTAAACTTCTATGGTCTTATTCTTTTCCCTTTTTTGGGTATTTTCCCAACCAGTTCCTTGACTTCTGAGTTTCCTCTCCACAACCTCCTGGCCTCCAGTTCCACCAAGCCAGCACTGGGGGCTGAGATTGAAATGAGCTGCTCCCATACCTCAAGGGCTTTTGGCAGGGTGGGGCTGCTATTTAGTGTGAGATTAAGATCAGGTGCTCAGGTTGGGGCAGGGCTTTCACAGTGGACTCATTTCCCTCAGGGGCTTTCTGATGAGACCTTCAACAATGGATGCGGGCTACTGCCTCTTTTGGAAGCCTTGTCTGCTGCTGCCTCTACTGCTACCTCCTGAGGAGACCTGAGTTATGGGGACACCCGAATCCCCTCTTGGTCAGCTGAAAAGACCCTCTCACTGACCTTTGGTGCCTGTGGGTGGAGGGATCTCTGCAGTTGCTGGAGATTCTGTCCCTGAATCCTGTTCAGATCTGCTCCTCTTGGTGCTGTGTGGCCAAGGCAGGGCTGGGCTTTGCTCCTGGTTCAGTGCATGACAGACCTTTCCTGTCAGTCTTTCAGGTCTCTCTGGGATAGAAATCTCCTCCACTCCGTTGTTCTGTGGCTTCTGCTGTTTCAGAATTTGTTGGGAGTTCTTCTTCACAGGTATTTTGTGGGCTGTGGAGTAGGAGCTAGAATATGTGTATCTTTCTACTCCACCATCTTGGCTCCTCCCCTAATTACTTTTTTTATAATCACATCAATTAATTTGTACTCACACTCTCTATGTGCATAGATATATGCACAACCCTTTTAAATGTTGTAAATATACAATTCTCAAGATTAACAAATGTCATCCTCCCATATAGGGTTATAAACAGTTTGCCCATAAAGAATAACAATTTTTTTTCTTTTCCCCCCCAGTTTACTATTTTATGCCTCTCTTGGGTCTTGTATTTGATTATCAAATTTTATTTTGAGTTCTGATCTTTTCATCAGGAAGTTCTGAAAATCCCTTATTTCATTGAATTTCCATGTCCTTGCTGAAAGATTATCCTCAATTTTGCCAAGTAGTTGATCCTTGGTTGTAGTCCAAGTTCCTTTGCCTTACAGAATATCATATTTCAATCCCTCCCTTCTTTTAATGTGCAAGCTGCAAGGTCCTGTGTGAAACTGGACTGTAGTTCCTTGATATTTGAATTATTTCTTTCCAGCTGCCTGCCGTGTTTTTTCTGTGACCTGAAAATTCTGGAATTTGACAACAATATTCCTTGGTGTTTTCAATTTGTGATCTCTTTCAGGAGGTAATTGGTGGATTATTTTGGTGACTATTCTGCCCTCTGGATCTACGACCTCTTGACAGTTTTCCTGTATGATTTTTTGAAAGATAATATCTAGGCTCTTTTTTTCATCATGGCTTTCCAGTAAACCAATAATTCTTGTATTTTCTCTCCTGGATCTATTTTCCAGGTCAGTTGTTTTTCCAATGTGATATTTTACATTTTCTTCTGTTTTTTCATTCTATACATTTTGTTTGACTAATTCTTGATGCCTCATAGGGTCATTAGTTTCTACTTGCTCAATTCTAATTTTTGATGAATTGTTTTCTTCAGTTAACTTCTGTACCTCCTTTTTTAAAGAGTTATTTTCTTCATTTAGTTGTTGTATCTTCTTATCCATTTGACCTATTTTACTTTTAAGAAACTGATTGTATTTTTAAAATAATTGATCATTTTACCTTCTATCTCTTTTAATTTGACTTTTAAAATCCTTCTTGAGCTCTTCCAAAAATGCTCCTTGGGTATGAGTGAAGTTTGTATTCCTTTCTGAGGTTTCAGATGTGGGTATAATGTCAATGCTATCCTCGTTTGAATTAATATTTTGTTCTTTCCTGTCCCTGTAATAAGATTCTATTGTCTTTGGTTTTCTAATTTGCTTCCTGCTCATGGTTATTGCCTTTTTCCTGGCTTTTAAAGTGGATCTCTCCTTCTGGGACACAGGGGCTCTGCCCTACATTTCTTGTGCTGTGAGGTTGAGTCATGGTTAATGACTTTGTGTTCTGTGACCTCTGGTTCTTTCAACTAGTATCTATATAATGCTGCAGCTTATTTGTGCTAACCTGGCTGGTGTGTGGCAATATCGAAACAAGGTGAAGTCTGAGTTTCCCTGGGTTGCACTTAAACTCATGGCATGAAGTGTTGGGGAGGGGTATTCTGACCACTGGAGGTCTCCCCCTCTCCTAGAGCTGGACTGAGCCCATCTGCACTGGTGTCTGTCCAATTCCCCCAGCTGTGCTAATGCACACCTGGGATCCTGATGTTGGTGCTTACCTTGGACTCAGGTTCTCCTGCTCATCTTCTGAGGTTCAGCATGCTGGGATGTTTCCCTTCCTGCACTGGTCCTCTTCAGTCACAGCAAGAGGGACCCTTCCCAGTGGTCTCCCTAGCCTCCCAAGTTAAAAGTTGTCGTACCCATTTTTCTGGCTCCACTGTTCCAAGATTTTTCCTGGTTCAATATTCTCTGGGTTTTTCAAGGTTAACCAAGGGGGGTGAGCACACTTACAGCTTATTTCACCATTTTTGCTACTGAAAGTTCATGTGGATGACTTTCAAACATTTAGTCTGTGGAGTGGCAGCCCCAGGAGTAGCTGCTGCAGTTGCTATGGGCCCTGCACTTCTCTCTTATCTCTTCTGCTGCACTCCCATCCTGTGATGAGTGGTTTGGGAACCCAAACTGCTACTGGTGATTCAGCCCACCTGGGACCAATCCTACTCCTCTAGGCCACATCTGCCCTGGTACCTCCTGTATCTCTGTGTTCCCTTAGCCCAGTGTAACAGATCATTTCCATTGATCTTTTGGGCTGTTCTGGATATCTACCACAATCTGCCTCCAGTGGATTTTCTGCCACACTAAAATTCATTCAGATTCACTTCTTAAAGGTGTCTGAAGGAACTGGTGGATGAGCACATGTGAGTCCCTGATGTCACTCAGTCATCTTGGCTCCATCTCCTGGGCACCAGATCTTGCTGGAGGGTTCTAGATAACCCCATAGTTCCTGGAAGTGTGGCAAGGGGAGGAGACATCCAACTTGGTGCCAGCTGTGGGCTATAGTTTATAATATAATGTAACTGGAGTTGTCAAACATTTAGGCCTCAGGACTGCTTTACATTGTAAAGATTATTGAAGACTTCAATAAGCTTTTGTTTTTGTTGGTTCTATCTAGCAATATTTAACATATTGGAAATGAAAATGTCAGCATTATTATGAAAATAAGTTTTGACTTCGAGGATTCTTTGAAAGGTTCTTGGGATGTGGTTTTGAGCTCCTAGGGATGCAGGGAGGGAACGCAACTTGTCTATACCTGACCAACAATCTCTTTATGTCATTCTAACAAAATATTTCTTCAGAAGTCATTTAGAAGACCTCAAGTGTAGAGAAGTCTATCAGCTCCAGAGGCATCCCATTCTACTCTTAGAATGAATTTTTAACATTTCTTTACATTGAACCAGAATTTACTTCCGGAAAATCCACTCATTATTGCTAATTCTGCCATCTGGTGCCAAGAACAACTACGTGTCTAATCTGTCTTCCATATTATAGACCTTCATAAACCTGGAGAAACCTATTAGGTCCAATCCAATCCAACCCCAAATCTTTTGTTCTTCAGACCAAATAACCTCTGGTCCACCAACTGATGATCATCTTATAGCATGATCCTAAAGTCATTCACAATCATGCCATCAACAGTAGGCTTGAAAAACCAGCAGGCAAAGCTTTGAGATCATCTAGTTTATCCCAAATTGTGGCTTATATGGTTATTGGGCTAAAGAAGCCCCAAAACAAGGTGAAGGGGAGGGAGAAACAGGAAGTTCAGGCCCACTGCAAATCAGAATTCCACTGGTTGACAGACATATATATATATATATATATATATATATATATATATGTAGATGAAAGAGTGAGGATAATTTCCCATCATCATAGAGGCACCATGTTTTTATAAATGCAGGTTATAATGACAAAGGTTTTGGTCTGAGGTATTTTTAGAATTTATAAAGAGACATGCTATCGGATCCCTAAATCTTTATATCAAGTAGAAGTTGGGAAAATGACCTTGGGAGGACAAAAGGATCTGAGGAAATTTTATCCAGGATGTTGATCTGAATTAAGAGGTTCTGTTATTCAAATATGAGGATGTGATATCAGGAGAACATGATATTGCAGATAACTGGAGCTCTGATCCAAAACAAGGACCCAAGCAATGTGAGTGAAAATTAATAAATACCTTTTTAAAAAATCAACCTCCTGAAACCAGAGAGAAGAACCCTTGGGAATGGGTATGATCAGCAGAAAATGGTTCCAAAGAAGGTCCATGGGCACTGACCATGAAGAGCTGCAAAGCAGTGGTCATCACCATGGGGAATAAATCAACTCTTGCCCCTAAGAAAACCTGAACTTTTACCCGGAAGAGATCTTCCTACATTTAGCTAGATAATATGGCAATGTTCTTTTCCCTGAATCTCCTCATGTCAACACCCCACAGAAATAACTCCTGGAAAATAAGAAATGTGAACTTTTATTATTTTAATGCACATAATGTAATAGCATGAGAATTAATACATTGAGCTACATTGTTTCTTCTGAGTCAATGTCTTTCTTTTACCTTCTCTGGTCATTACAGTTTGGTCACTCCATTTATCCCATCATTATATATTGAAAATCATCTGTACTAAGCAGATTGAATTCTGAGTCATTTAGCCAACAGTAATTTAGCAGGAAAGGTGACACTATAATAGAAAAAGTGTTGGACTTGTATTGAGAAGAGATGCCAATTTGAATACTAATTGGTATACTTACTAAGCACATGATAATGAGTAGCTCATTTAGTCTTCTGAGCCTCAGTTTCCTCATCTGTAAAATGAGAATGACACCTGCCATATTCTCAAAAGATTTCTGGGAGGAAAGACTTTGTAAATTTTAAAAAGCTATATAAATGAGTTATCATCATCATCATCACCATTATCATCATCATTGGTATTCTTAGTATCATTAAAAAACAATGAGAGAATTGTGTAAACTTCAGTAAAGGAATAATAAGACATGTCATCTCGTTATAATACAGGAACTCTGTGAGCAATTCCAACCTTAGGCTGGCTCATGATATATATATATATATATATATATATATATATATATAATGTGAATATTATTTCATCTCCTAACCCTTTGAATATCACTTTGTAAATACAAGGAGATAAATGCCTAAAGTAAATGAGAATAGCTAATCTGGAATGTTTTTTGATGTCAGTAGTAATAGAAATGTGAAAGATGTCCAGCATACATTTGGAATCTTATTCTCTTTTATTAGAAAACTTATTCCTTTCAATGGTTTTGTACACTTTCTCTCTTTCCCATCTCTTCTCCTTTTCATCTCCACTGAGAAATAAAGAAAAATAAATCCTATTACAAACATAGTTAAGTGAAACTTATTTGCACATTGCCCAAATTTTAAAATGTGAGACTCATCTCAGTATGTGCTCCGAATTCATCACATCTGTGATTAGGAGGTGGGCACCATGTTTTATCACTTTTTGAAGTGTGATTAATCATTGTGTTGTTTAGAGTTCCTAAATATTTCAAAGATGCTTGTTTTTTACAGTAGTGTTATCATTGTATAAATTGTTCTCCTAGTACTAATCATTTCAGTTTGAATCAATTCCTACAAGTCTTCCCAGTTTTCTAGGAAACTATCCCCTTTATAATTTCTTATAGTACTATGTACAATAGTATTCCTTCATATTCATATACAATAATTTCCTTAGTCATTTCCCAAATGATGTGAACTTTCTCAGTTTCTAATTCCCTGGCACCACAAAAAGAACCGCTATAATATTTTTTGGTAAATCTGGGTCCTTCTCCTTTTTATAAATCTCTTTGGGGGTATAAATATAGCAATGATATTTCTGAGTCAAAGAATATCCACAGTTTCATAGCTTTGGTGGCATAATTCCAATTTGCTTTCTAGACTGACCTGAGTTTCCGCAAGAGTGCATTAATGTACATGTTCTCCCACAGTCCTTCCAGCATTTTTCATTTTTTTTTTGTCAGTTTGCAGTCTGATAGTTATGAAATGGAATTTCAGATTTGTTTCAATTTGCACTTCTAAAATTATTAGTAATTTAGGGCATATGTATCTCACTTAAAGTGAGAATGCTATAGGACCTTAACCTGAAAGGACCAGGGTATTCCATTTCATCCTGGGAAGTCTCCAGCCATCCTGATGAATATTGGGAGACTGGATCCAGATGGTTCAGGAGAAGAAAGTGATTTTGGTGACCTTGCACAGCCCCCCATCACTCAAATCAAAGTCAAGTGCAAGTCATGTCATCATCTTAATGTCATCATCCTCTTCAAGAACGAAGGATAACCAAACCAACACCACCACCACCACCACAACTACAACAGCGGTTATTAATAGTTTGGACATTTTTCCTCTGGCAAATTCTCATTTTCTTTGAATACATTATTTGGGAAATTGTTCTTATTCTTATATATTTTAATTAGTTCTCTATCTATCTTAAAAATGAGACCTCTAGTGGAGAAATGTGGTGCAAAGATTTTTTTCTCCATTTACTGTTTTTTTCTAATGTCAGTTGCACTGTTTTTGCTTGCACAAAACCTTTAAAATTTTATGTAAGTAAAATTGTTCATTTTGGTACATAGCTTTTAAAGAAAAGCCATGGGGAGTGATGCTGAATTTCCAATACAAGCTTTGCTCTGTACTCCTTCCTTTCCTCACAATCTTGGTAGAAGAGTTCCCAATGTAGTAACAGAACTTTTTTCTCTATTTTCATGCAAAAGAGGACCGATTCCTTCATTTTCAGATCAATCTGGTCATTTCTCACAATAAATGACTGACAATTATCTTTATTCTTGAAGACATGAGTTGTACAATTGATTCAGGATAGCTGAGTATTAAATGAGGATTAATAGAAGAAGTTAGAGTATAGAGACGGTTTTCACTAAGTTCCCTAAAAATCAAATAAGTCTTGAATTGTAGAAACTGCTGATTTCAAGATATCCATGATTATTTCAATGAATTTATTTTGACTCACAACCTCCTCTCTGGCAGCTCTTTGCTTATTTGCATAGAATCCATCCTCTTCTGCAAGTTCTCTATCCATTTTTTCTTTTCTTTCTTTTTTCTCCAGTTCCTCTTTTAAGTTTTTGATTTCCTCTTCATATTCCTTTCTTATTTTATTTTTCACTCTTTCCAGATCTTGCATGTGGGATCTATTCAACACTTCAATTTGTTTCTGAATCTCCTTTTCTGCCAGTTGATATATCTGGTTTGTGTAGCAAGAGCCTCCATTCTTCTGTATTACTTGGACCACTAAGCTCAGAAGCTCTGTTAACTGGGCCTCTTGCTCATTTCCAGTTGCCCGGTTGTTGAATGCACAGTATCTTCCATCAAACTGATCAATCAGGTCTCTCAAAGCTTCATTCCTAGTTTCACATAAGTATCGTGTCAATTCAGTATCTTCCAAATCATCCTTCCGGGTCAATAAGAGGATCATATGTTCCTTGGCTTTGGAACCAAAAATTCCCAAGATCTTCTTTACTGCATCTTGCTCCTCCTTAGTATAACGACTGAGTGGCACCACCAGGATGATAGCATGAGGCCCAGGGGAGGACATAATGAGGCAGCGGCTGATCTCCTTTGATGTATCCACATTAGACACGTAAGTATCAAAAATCCCAGGAGTATCCACAACTACAATTTCTCTCTCCTTCCACAATCTGCTTCTTTTCTCACAGTTCTTGGTCACTGACTTTGCTGCTACTCTTGACTCAAATACTCTTTGTCCCAGGATGCTGTTCCCTGTTGCACTTTTCCCAGCTCCTGTTTTACCCACCAGGACAAGTCTCAGTTGGTTTTTGCTGGGGTCTTGGTTTCCATAGCCTGAGATGTGAGTAATGAGAGTGAGAGGGTTAAGTTCTATCTTTAATTGCTATTCTTTCAGTCTCTCTTCCCACTCAGTATAGCTTCAGCCTCAGAATCACATGCATTCTGATCTTAGGTCCTTCTCTAGCAAGAAGCATGCTAAAACTCTGGGTCAGCAATAGGTTCATCTTACAATTTTCTGGTGACATATAGTATTGTGTCTTTTTCTGATCTTCCCATCCTGCATACCTCACATGTTTCTATTTAATAAGTTACCTCACAGAATTATAAGGAATAAATGAGGTATTGTATATAAAGCATGTCACTAGCCTTAAAGTGGTGTACAAATTTCAGTTATTATTTTTATTTTTGTGGTTATTATTCCATCTAGCCTCCAATTACTTTTGAAAATATATAGAACTGTGTCTCTGGGGATATTAAGAAATAATCTTTTAAAAATATTTAAGTCCCAATCTGTTTCTTTTCTAATTTTTAAAATTGGTTTCAATTTGTGGTTTTTAAAAAATGTTGAGCTCCAGTTTCTTTCTCTGCCTCCCTCCCATTCTTCCTGCTTGAGAGGGCAAGCAATTTTATACTGATAAAACATGTATCATCTTGCAAAACATTCCCATATTAGCTGCATTATGAAAGAAGACAGAGGTTAAAAATACAAGAAAAATAAAATTTAAAAAGTATGATTCAATCTGCATTCAATCTATATCCATCAGTTCTTTCTCTGAAGGTGAAGTGTTTTTAATTATATGTTCTTTAATATTTTCTTGGATCATCATATTACTGAGAAAACCTAAGTCATTCTCAGTTGATGATCTTATAATAATGCTGTTACTGTGTACAGTGTTCTTATTCTGCTCACTTCATTTTGCACATTTATATGTATTACCAGGTTTTTAGGAGAGCATCTGCTTATCATTTCTTATAGTAAAATTATATTCCATCACAATTATATATCACAAGTTGTTTAGCCATTCCTCAACTGATGGGCATCCCCTCAATTTCTAATTCTTTGACACCACAAAAAGAGCTGCTATAAATATTTTTTATATATATTTCTTTTTTATATATCTTTGGGTTACTAGTAGTGACATTGTTGGGTCAAAGGGTATATAGAGTTTTATAGACTTTGGGGCATAGTTCCAAATTGCTCTCCAGAATAGTTGGATCAGTTCAAAACTCTACCAGCAATGCATTGGTGGCCCAATTTTTCCACATTCCCTCCAACATTTGTCATATCAGGCAGTTTTCAATGATTTTTTGAAATGAGATGTTGAGCTACTTTTTTTATCATATTGCTATTTCAGTCAATTTTCAGTTATGTCATACTTTGTGACCCCATTTGGAATTTTGTTGGCATGATGCTGGAGTGGCTTCCCATTTCTTCTCCAACTTACTTTACAAATGAGGAAACTGAGCCAAATAGGGTTAAGTGATTTAGCCAGGGTCACACAGCTTGTAATTGTCTGAGGCAGGATTTGAACTTCTCCTGCCCTGTGCTCTGATCTTTGAGCAACCACAATCACTCTTCTCTATCTTAGAACTGTGACCAGGACTTATGTATTCTTTGATTACAAGTGCTAGTGAGCTAGTGCTGCCCTTAGCTGTAGGACTATAACTGATTACTGTGTATGCAAAATGCAACAGAGTTCTGCACTCAGTGCCAACAAAAGATTCCCTATAATGTCCTGATGAGTTGTCCAACCCTCTTATCACCTATGGGTTGAGAATTCTTAAAGTTATTTTTATTGCTGCTATGAACTTCCTCCAAGATCAGGTGCTAGCACTCTGGTTCAGCCTATACTGCATGGTCTCTATGCCTGATTAAAGTGATTTTTGACCTCTCAAGTTGCTTTCCTTTTAGAAAAGCAGATCAAAAAACCTGTGATAGCAGGCCCTTCTCTGTATGTTGGGGTCCTTGCTTTTACATTAACATATCCAGATTATCTCAAAGTTGTCAATAAAACTTTAAAGTTGACATATCTACATCATCTAAACATCATCAAAATTTGATGTTATGTTGCCTTTATTCCAGACTTCTGGAGTTTCTCTTAATTTTGTATATAACAGGACCAAAAGGACCTAACAACAAAGTCTAGGTGGTTTCTCCTGAATCAGTGCATATTACCAGAATGTGATATTTGGATACAGTCTAATGAACTTTCTAGATCTTCATGGAGAAATTGTGGGTGACAGGGAGCTTGGCTGTGTTTTTGCCTACTACTCTACTATATTTGCCCCACTTCTTAGTAAACTAATCAATCACAAATTGTAGGTATAATCTTCAGGGGTTAGCTATTTTAGATGTTTTTTAATTCTCATTTATTGCTTTGATATGACATCTTTACTACCAAAGACTTGACCCATTACATAATGTATGCATGCATTCATTTATCCGTTTATTGACATATACATAGTATGTCTTGGTTTGTATCTGTTCTGGAAGGTTATGATTCAGCTAACCAAAAATTCACTGAAGAAAATAACTCCTTAAAAATAGAATTGGCCAAATAGAGAAGGAGGTTTGAAAGTTCACTGTAGAAAATCCTTAAACATTTCGGTTGGGGGAGGTTGAACCATAATGGTCACCCAAAGGCAGGGGCTTGCCTAAGCTCTCCCTAAAGCCCCTCTGAACATCTTTAAATAATGCCTGAAATCAAATTCTGGAGTGACAGAACCCGCAAAAGGTCAGGGTAAAATAATTTTCCAGTCCAAGATATTTTAGAAGGTCATCAGGAAAGATCTGTTGCACCAGGGTGGAAATGAAGTTGAGTGTAGGCTGTGCCTGTACAGGTGAGGCCCCAGCAACCCAGGGGTAGTTGCTGGAAGTGAGTGAATCAGCAGAGCTAGCAGCCGTTTCTGGAGTTACTGACCCAGAGATGGTAGTGGGATATAGCTGGCTAGAAGATTACAAGGGTCTCTTTGCTGGCAGTGGGGCCAGGATTCTGTTTCTTTGGCCATACTCAGATCTGTATTACAGTCCTGGGTGGCAGTCTTAGGATGAGGAGAAGCCCTGGCACATAAGTGCTTGCTGCTGCCAAGGAATGCGGACCCTAGTCACAGTTCTAAAGCAGGAAAGAATGCTTATGATTGCATACTGGCCAGGAGAGAAGTAAGCACACCTTTCCTTAAATTATACCACCTTGGAAGAACTGAAAACTTACAGATTCCTAGAAGTATTTCTGAAAACAGTTGCACAAGATCTCTGAATCTTGGAAAAGTGTTCCCTCCATGCTGGAAGCAGAACCCCACTTTAGCAAAGTGTTAAAAGTCAAAAAATAGGCAGGAAAATGAGCAAACAACAGAAAAATATCCTGATTATGGAAAGTTACTATGGTGACAGGAAAGATAGAAACACATACCAGAAGAAGACAACTAAGTCAAAGTTCCTATATCCAAAACCTTCAAGAAAAATATGAATTAGCCACAGTCAAGAAAGCATAAATGTTACAACTTCTGCATTAAAAGACCAGAGGGCTTGGAATATGATATTCCAGAGGCCAAAGGGGCTAGGATGACAAAGTAATCTACCCAATAATACTGAAAATAATCCTCCAATTTAATAGAAGACTTTCAAGTGTTCCTGATGATAAGACCAGAGCTTAATAGAATATTTGATTTTCAAATATCAGGCTCAAGAGAAGCATATAAAGATAAACAGGAAGAAAAAATCATAAGGGACTTGATAAGGTTAAACTTCTTTACATTCCTACATGGGAAGATGATACTTATAACTCATAAGAACTTACTCAGTATTAGAGTAGTTAGGAGTAAATAAAGACAGAGGGCATAGGTCTGAATTGAATATGATGGGGTGATATTTAAAAAAATACAATTAAGGGATGAGAAAAAAGAATGTAATGGGAGAAAGGGAAAGAAAGAGGTAGAATGGGGTAAATTATTTCATATAAAAGAGGAAAGAATATTTCCATACTATATCCCAAGATCAAAACATAATGGGTCCAAATTATACTTAAAGAGTGATATAAACAAATTAGGAGAAAATTCAATTGGTTACCTATCAGATATGTGGACAGGAGAAAAATTTGAGACCAAAAAATATAGAGAGCATTATAAAATGTAAAACAGATAATTTTGATGGCATAAAATTTAAAAGTTCTTGTGCAAATTTGATGCAACAGAAATTAGAAGGAAAGCAGAAAACTAGAAGAAAAAAATTACAGCAAGGATCTCTGATAAAGATCTCATTTCTCATATGCATAGAGACTTGATTCAAATTTATAAAAATACAAGTCATTCAATTGATAAATGATCAAAAGATATAAACTGGCTGTTTTCACACAAAGAAATCAAAGCTATCCATAGTCATATAAAAAATGCTCTAAATCACTGTTGATTAGAGAAATGCACTTTAAACCAACTATAAGGTACTACCTCATACCTATCACATTGACTAATATGACAAAAAAGGGAAAATGATAAATGTTGAAATGGATGTGGGAAAACTGCTACATTAATGCAATGTGGGTGGGGTTGTGTAATAACATAATCCAACTATTATGGAGAGCAATTTGAACTATGCTCCAAAGGCTATAAAAATGGACATGACCTTTTATCCACCAATATCAGTTAGGTCTATATCCCAAAGAGATTAAAAGGTGTGGGTGGATCTATTTGTACAAAAATATTTATAGCAGCTCTTTTTGTGGTAATTAAGAATTGGAAATTGAGAAGATGTCCATCAATTGGGGAATGACTGAGCAAGTTATGCTATATAATTTTAATAGAATATTATTATGCTATAAGAAATGACAAGCAGGATGATTTCAGAAAAATGTGAAATGAATTACATGAACTGATACAAAGTGAAGGGAACAGAACCAGAAGAAAACTGTAAATAGTAACAGCAATATTGTATGATGAATAACTCTGAATGACTTAGCTGTTCTCAGCAATACAATGATCCAAGACAATCCCAAGGGATTCATGATGAAAAATGCTGTTCACTTCCAGAGAATCAATGTTGTCTGAATACAGACTAAAGCAATCTGTATCTTTTATCCTTTCTTTCTTCTTTCTTCCTTCCTTTCAAATCTTCTTGTACAAAATAGCTAACATCAAAATGTTTTACATTTTTACATGATTTCACATGAATAACCTATATTATATTGCTCAGAAAATAGGAGGGCAGAAAAGGAGGAGGGCAGGGAGGAAAGCATAATATTTACAACCCAAAACAAAAAATATTAAAATTGTTTTTATACATAATTGAGAATATAAAATATTCAAAAAAGAATACGGTCAGGAATGAAAAGTTGTTCGAATTTCAGAAGGGGTCTATATTTCTTGCCCTGTAAGTTACAATCTTCCTGTGTTGCTAACACAGATATAACTACTTTTTTTTCTTCTAGGGCAAAAAAAGTTAATGTGAGAACAGAACAGAGAGCAGTCAGATTGGGTGGAGAAAATGGATGATCCCCTTCTCTTTCTCCCCTAACCTCTTTTGGCTTGCAGTTTGAGTTTTTATACACCTCGCAGGGTTTTTGTCTTCTCATAGGAATGAGAACCAATAGAATAACGCAAGATGTGAGGCATTGACATAAGGCTATTCAGATCACCACAAGAAAGAAGGGTACTCCTTGATGCTGTCATGTAGGGAAAAACCCTGTCTGTCCCAGAAGGAAAGGAAAAGATATCAAACTGAGGGAACACTGGAAAATGGAGGATGCCATTCAGAGCAGCTTTTGTCTCATTAGAAAGGGACCACAATCTCAAAAAACCAATGGGAACCCTATCCTACTTCAATCACCTTTTATTCCAGTGCTGTCCTCGGGAGTCCTGGGCTGCTGCTCACTTTGGCTCATCTTGTCGAGAATTTTTCCACAATATTCTGCTGCCTTTTTGTGCAACTTCTGTAGACAAAGAATTTCTGAAGTCATTGCTAATTCCAACTCAGAATGAGAAGATTTGGGTTCTGGTGCCAGGTTTGTCTTGAATTTCTGTTTATGATCCTGGCCAAGTCATTGCCTGTTCCTTGGCTTATATCCCCAAACCCCATCTGTAAAATGGGGAGTTTATATTAGAGAAACTCTAGAGTTCCTTTCTGGTCATTATAGCATCCTCTGTTCTAGGATTCTATAAATAAGCAGAAGAATGGTCCTTCTAGGGGAATGTTTATTGGTATCTTTGGATGATTTGTGGGGACAGGATGAGGCGAGATGAGGAAGGAACCAGAGAGATCTCAGTTCCCTGAAACTCAGATGTAGCCTTCACATTTTATTGGAACTTGTGGTTTCCTTTTTCATGACAAGTTGCCCAGTGTTTAGACCTGAGGCCAAATTCATGGGCTCATTCCCAGTGGGAGGGAGTATAGGGGGAATGAAAACACCTGTTTGTGGTCACATGTTGAATCACTTTATCTAAACCAGCTATTTCATATACTTTGCCATTAGTTTTGAGTGATAGCATGAATGTTTCAATGCAAACCCATTCCTGCTACTGAAGACACAACTCTTACTGTCTTTATATATGAAAAGCAACCTAAGTTTTGAACAGGATCCATGACTTTCACAGGGGGTAGGGAACTTCTATGCCTAATTTCTGCCAGACTACTTTCCAGTTTTCTCAGATTTTTAAAAATCAAAAAGACTAGATAAGGGAGATTCAGAAAAAATGAAACTTAATATTCCAGTGTTGGATAAATCAGCAAACAAAAATCAAATAGGAAAAATTCCCTATTTGACATAAACTACAACAGATTCCAAATGTTTATTCACTTTCATATTAAAAATCATCTGGGAAAAGTTTCCTCTACCAATGCAGATCAGTACCTGCTCTTCAACTTGTTACCTTAGAAAGATACCTGGAGCATTGGGAGGTTGAGTAAGTTGCCCAAGATCACCCAGGCAGTATATGTCAGAGACAGGTCTAAAAATTCTTGTCCCAGGTCTCTCTGTCTCTGAGGCCAGTCCTCCATCCACCATTGCACATTGCCTCTTATTTACTTCTTTGGAATTTGCATACATATGTACACACAGATATAATACAGAATATACAGATACATAAATACATTCATGCACATATACATCTTAAGTTGCTTTATTCAGTCATATCTGACTCTTTGTGACCCTATTTGGGATTTTCTTGGCAAAGGTACTAGAGTGGTTTGCCGTTTTCTCCTCTAGCTCATTTTATATATGAATAACTGAGGCAGAGTTAAATGACTTGCCCAGGGTCACATAGCTAGTAAGTATCTGAGACCTGATTTGGATTCATAAAGATGAGACTTCCTGACTCCAGGCTTGGCATTCTATCCACCTAGTTGCCCACATATACACACATATATGGATAAATATACACATATATGTATATAGGGATACACACATATGCAATTTTCTTTTTCATGGACAGTACAGAGTTGTAAACCAGGTAAGCCTGGTCATAGGATCATAACTATAGAACTGGAAGCATACTCAGTATCATCTAATTGTATGTATTACTTTTATAGATGAGGAAACTGAGGCCCACAGAAGTCACTTTCCTGAGGTCACATAGTAGCTCTACTATAGATATTTTTAAAAAATGCTTTTTATTCATATCTCTTGTCATTACATCCTGAGCAGAATAAAACTTTTAAGAACTTTAATGTAGGCTTACTATGTTCATATTTTGCCTTAGGTGTTTTGAAGGTTAAAGTTTTGTCAGTAAAGAAATAAATAACAAAAACATTATTGAATTGACAAATAACACTTTTCTAATTTAGTTGTGAATAATTCAAGGTTTCTGAATAGTGTTAATAGACAAGGGAGTATATATCTACTAACTGGTTCATTGGGTGTTGGGGGGAAGGAGCCAATCCTGGTCTATCTTGAAATCCAATCTCCTTCACTTATCAGCTCTGTGATCTTAAATAAGTACCCAACTGGTCAATGCCTTCATTTCCCCAAATGAATCCAACAGGGATAATATGATAAAGTGAAGAACTTAAGGGAGGGTTCATTCTGAATAGACACTGCTTATAATGTGGACATTGCTACATTTCTCCATTGCTGAATATGAATAGTAGTTTATGGCATATGATGGTTCCAACATTTGTCTTCAGGTCTCTGGATTAAAAAATATTTTGGGGTGCAAAACTCGTAAAAATTCAGTTCTTTTTCACTGTGGTCTCAAATCACTCTCTTGTGCTTTGAATCTGAGCGCTTCTATAAATCATTTTGAAGAACACTTCGGCTAGAGGTAACAAGCCTGGTTTCAGTTTCTCTCACCTACCTCCCCTCGAGAATAGTCCTCACTTACACACTGGCAAAGCACAAAAGGATGATCATTCACCTGAGAAAAGATTGTCCTCTGGAAGTCAACCCTGAGGCTCTTGGAGGGAGTGGGGACTCAGCCAACACACATGTACTTCACCCCGACTCAACAGGAACCAAAGCTGAGCAAGGAGAGAAACAAGACAGACTGTTTGAGAAGGGCAGGTCTGACCCCTAGACAGAACAGGGAGCCCCCCCCCCCCCAAGAGGTGTCACCAATCCCTCACCTGGCCAGTCTGGGCACCGTGCCTTTACCAAAATGCACAGCCTTCTCCCTCCTCCTCACTGAGCTGCGTTATGGGGTGTTGGTGGAGCCTGGGTGTGTGTAAGCAGTAGAAGTCAGATGGAAAATGAAAGTTATCTGACTTAAAGACTGCCTATTTCCTGACACTGGGGCGATTAAGAGAAAGAGAGGTCTAACGTTACCTCATGGGGTGTGCGCATGCCGTGTGCTAAAGAGCCCTTTTGAGCCAAGAGGATTCCTGAGCTGAGGAACCAGGAGAAAGGCTTGTACTAGGCACAAAACGCTCCTCTGGAGTAACATGTAGTCAACCCTTAATTATTAAATCTGTAGATTAACAAGACATTTCCTCTCTCACTCTTTCTGTCTCTGTCTCTCTCTCCCTGGCTCTTTCTCATTCTTTCCCCTCTTTTCCTCTTCCCCTCCTTCTACCCCTCCTTCCCATCCTTTGGTACCTGCCTCCCTTTGGACTATTTTCCTGCTTGCTCCCCTGGCCGTTATTTTCATGCTCCTTCTTCCCCTCCCACTGAAACCTTCTGAAAAGTGAACCTTTCACCTTTTCTTGCCCTGTAAGTTACATTGTGCATTTAAGGTTCCTTTCACATGGAGCAGTTTTGTGATAAAAAGGAAAGAAAGTACACTTTTGTGTAAAAGAGAAGATTTAAGATATTGCCACCATTGACAGATGAATTTGTGGATGTCCAAAAGAAATAGGAAAAGAACTTTGTCTTAATTAAAAAAAAACACTTGTAGAACATGTGTCTAAAGAAACAACTTTCATACAGGATTTGAACAGTTTAGATAGAAAGTACACTGTGGCATAAATATAAATTACTCAAAGCCCTCACTTGATGCTGTTATCACAACCAGCTATCCTCTGCTTGGTGGTTGAAATTTTTGAAAAAGTTGGCACTAATCAGTGACTTCACTTCCTCTCCTCCAATTACATTCTTTTTTTAAAGATATAAATTGTATTTTTTTACTCTGGGCTCAAACACCAAAAAGAGTATATACATAGAAGGATACAAAAAAAGAACATTGCATATGAAATTTTGAATGTTCATTTTTACTTCTATTTTTACAATATAAAAATTCCACACATTGCTTTTAAAAGCCTCACTTTTCTGTACTTCCTTCTGAACTTCCTTCTTTTGTCTCCCTTCAACCCACTCCCCCATTAAAATGTAAGAAAAAAATGTGACAAATAAGGATAATCAAATAATATAAATCTCCACAGTGATCACATCCAACAATGTATATATATTTGTTTGTTTTTAATTTTATTTTTCACATTCATTTAAAAAATTTTAGCTCCAAATTCCCTTTCCTTCCAGCATCTTCCTGGCTTATTGGGAAGGCCAGCAATATGATACTCATTTTACAACAATGCACATCTTTCTCCACTCTCCACCTTGTATTCATTACCTCTCTGTTAAGAGGCAGGTAAAATTTCATTATGGATCCTCTAAAGACTGGTTTGATGATTGTTTTCAAAAGAGCTCTCAGGTCTTTCAGATTGCTTTTATTTGCAATGTTACCTTTCTTAAATATGTTGTTCTATTTCTCCTCACTTCATTCTCTATGTATCAGTTTTGTGGGTTCTCTAAAATCATCTTTTCTTTTTTCTTATGGCACAATAATATTTGATTACATGAATAAACAAAACCACAATTTGTTCAGCCATTCCCAAATGATATACTCCTTTTTAGCTTCTAGCTCAATTCTTATTTCCCCCTTTTAATTATCTCTTCAGAATATGGGAGTCTACTTTGTAGCTATTATTCCCTCCTCTGTATTACCCTTTCTCTTAAGATGGCATCCTCCTGCATTGTTTCCCTATTGAGTTTAACATGTTTCTCTTTTCTTTATTAATGTATTCCTTTTATTTTACCTCCTCTTCCCCCTCTTCAAACCCTTTGAATAGAAACAATCTACATCTAGGTCCTCTGCTTTTCTTATTCAACCTTTATTATAGCCTTTAGGGACATTAAAGTTCTGAGGGGGACATTTGTCTTTCCAGAACTCTATTAGAATTGAGCACTAAAATTATATAGCTATTCAACTTCTTCAAATGAATGTATCTTTTCAGGTTTCCTTTTATTTCTCTGTTTACACCAGAATGTTTCTACAGAGCTGTGTTTTTTTCAATAGAAATGCTTAAAAGTTCTCTATTCTCTTAACTTTTTATAGTTTATTTTATCATTAGATTTATCTAGTTCTGAGAGGGGGAGGGGGAAGTCCCCTACTAGTATTGTTTTGCAGTCCATTTCTTCCTGCAACTCACTTAATTTCTCCTCTAAGAATTTAGATGAAATACTACTTTGCACATATATGTTTAGGATTGATATTACTTCATTGTCTATGTTACCTTTTAACAGGATGTAGTTTCCTTCTTTATTTCTTTTATTTATTTTTGAACATCCAAATGTCTCCTCTTTATTTGACCAAGCCAAATCCTGGGGCATCCCTGGTCTTGTCAGAGCCCAGGCCTCTCTGGCACATGTCTTCAACTGCAGCCTTTTAAGACACATGGACGATTGTACCAGTCCTTGCCAGGGCCCCAATCAAGGCCATCATAGTGCATGGACTTCAGGAACAGGCTCTGGGCAGAGGCCACCAATAATGCAGGGCCACTCCGGGGGTCTTGACTCTCCAGCTTTTCCTTCACCTGGGAGGGGGTCATGTTCCCAAACCCACTGCCACCAGGCATCTAAGTCATCCTGCACACCTGCAGCCGGGCCCTGTTTGTACAGGAAGGGCTTGCTCTCAAACTCTGTGTCCCAAAATTGCATCTTCCTCTTCTCCTGGGGATGGGTGAATGGACTGGCTGGTGCAGGGACCACAGAGACCTAGAGCAGTGTCTTGACAGGGCTTTGCCAGTTATTATCACTTGCTGACCTAAAAGCCTGGAAGTTGTGAGTGCCTTGCAGATGTTGAGCGGATTCCCGCATGGCTGCCACTTCCAGGTGGTCAGCCTTGAGGTCCCAGCACCTGTTCCGGTCAAACACAGAAAGTGTGTCCAGGAAGCAGCCAGTTGCCACCTGGTACAGGTAGGTCCTGGATGTGGCTTCAAAGCGAGCATAGAAATCATCAGGGACCCGGAAAGCTCAGATCACCCTGATGTCAGGGTGCTCAAGGTGCCTATTGAAGGCCAAAGTAAGGATATCAGGTGAGAGAGGAGGTCGGCCAGCCAGGCGCTGAATGTCTGGATGGGTAGAGTTTCCAAGGGCATGGACACCAGTGTCCATTCGGCTAGAGATATGAAACTTGACTAGCATGATGGACCTCAGCCACTCTTCGGCTTTCTACAGAAGGTTCTGAACTCCAACCCTCTGTTTGGGCTGTTCGATAGCCATGACTCTACTAAAGTCAGTCCCCATGTATTGGAAGAACACGAGGTAGCACGCGGAACAAGTCCATGGGTTCCTGGGAGGGGTAGTGGTGTGTGTGTCTTTATTTCTTTTAATTAGATCTATTTTTGCTTTTACCTTGCTGGAGACTAGGATTGCTACCCCTGCTTTTTTTTTTTTTTCACTTCAACTGATGAATATGTTCTGTTCCAGTCTTTTAACTTTACTCAGCGTAGCTCTCTCCTTCAAATGTGTGTCTTTTAAACAGCATATCGTAGGATTACGGTTTTTAATCCACTCTGTTTTATTGGAGAGTTCATCCCATTCACATTTCACATGATTACTAACTGTGTCATTTTCTTTATTCTGTTTTCCCCTGTTTATACTTTTCTCTCTCCTTTCATCCTTTTCCTCCTCATTAATTTCTGGTTTCTAAGCACAGCCTTCTTTAATCTCCCTTCCATTCTATTAGCCCCCTTTCCTTTTTTCCCCTTCCCCTACTACTATTTCCCTATTTTCTTCACTGCCTTCTATCCATCCCTCCCTTTTCTCTCCCTTTTCCCCTCCTACTTCCCTATTAAATGTGATCAGTTTCTATAACCAACTGAATGTCTATGTTTTTCCTCTTTGAGCCAAACCCAATGAGAGTAATGTTCAAACAATGCTTGTCCTCTTCTCTCCTTTCCCTCTACTGTAATACATTTTTGCACTTCTTCCCATGATGTAATTTATCCTATTCTGTTTCCCTTTCCTTTTTTTCCCAGCATAATTCCCTTTTCACCCCTTAAGTAACTATTTTTATCATTACATCAAATTCAACTTTTTCCCATATCCTCTGTCTACGTATACCCCTTCTAAATATTATAATAAAGATATGGTTCACAAGAGTTACAAGTATCATCCTCCCATGTATGTAAACATTTTAACCTCATTGAATAACATCTTTTTTTCCTTTTCTCATTACCATTTTATGCTTCTTTTGAGTTTTGTATTTGAAGATCAAATTTTCTGTTCAGTTTTTTTTTAACTAGGAATGATTGAAAGTCCCATATATTGCTGAATGGTCACCTTTTCCCCTGAAAGATTATACTCAGTTATTCTGGATAGTTGACTCTTGGTTGTAATCCAAGCTCCTTTGCCTTCCTGAATATAATATTCTAGGCCCTGCAATCCTTTAATGTAAAAGCTGCTAAGTCCTGCATAATCCTGACTGTGGTTCCATGATATTTAAACTGTTTCTCTCTGGTCACTTACAATATTTTCTCCTTGACCTGACAATTCTGGATTTTGGCTGTAGTATTCCTTGGAGTCTTCATTTTGGGGTCTATTTCAAAAGGTTGTTGGTAGATTTTTTTCAATGACTATTTTACCCTTTGGTTCTGGGTTGTCAGGGCAGTTTTCCTTAATAATTTCTTGAAAGATGCTGTTCAGGCTCTTTTTGTTCATGATTTTGTTGCATCTCTCTCATTTCTCTTCCCAATTTTTCCTCTACTTCTCTTACTTGATTTTCAAAACCCTTTTTGAGTTCTTCCATGGTATGAGACCAATTCGTATTTTTCTTGGAGGCTTTGGATGGATGAGCTTTGACTTTGTTTTTTTCTATTTGTATATTTTGGTCTTCTTTGTCACCAAAGTAAGATTTTTCTGGTTTTTGCTCAAAATATTTACTTCACTTTTGAGCTCTTTGTCAAGGTAGATCTCTGCTTCCAATGGGGGTGGGGGGGTGTACTGTCAGTCTCACAGTTCCCCCACAATCTGTGGGTCTAGAGCTCCAGAAACAGCTGCTGTCACTGCCCCTGCTGCTTCTTCTGCTGCTCTGGCTGCCATGGGCTCCTTCCACCCTCTCCACCTTCTTTGGGCTGGGGCTAGAACCTCTACTCCCTCACACAGGTCTAACAGGTTTTTTTCCACTGACGTTCCAATTTGTCCTTAGTGTTTTAGGGTTGTGAAATCTGGAAACCACCACAGGGCCAGAGATTCAGCCTCTCCTAGGCCTGCTCAGGTCCTGTCTCTGCCTGCATGGCCCATGCTGGATTGCACTTTGCTCCCAGCACAGCAGGATAGACACTTCCCATCAATATTCCAGGCTGTCTTGGGCTGGAGATTTGCTTCACTTTGTCATTCTGTGGGTTCTGCAGCTCCAGAATTTGTTTTGAGTCACTTTTCACAGGTATTAGGCTAGGTTTGAAGGGGAGAACTGTAGCGAGTCTCTGCTTTTACTGTACCATCTTTTTTTAACTTTATTAGCCCCCTTTCCTTTTTGCCTCTTTCTCCTACTACTATTTCCCTCTTTTCTTCACTGCCTTCTATACACACACCTTACCTTTACTCTTCCCTTTCCCTTCCTACTTCCCTGTAAAATGTGATCAGTTTCTATAACCAACCGAATGTCTCAGTTTTTCCCTCTTTGAGCCAAATCCAATGAGAGTAACGTTCAAACAATGCTTGTCCCCTTCTCTCCCTTTCTTGATCATGGCTTTCCAGTAGACCAATAACTCTTAAGTTATGTCTCCTGGATCTATTTTCCAGGTCAGTTGTTTTTCCAATAAAGTATTTTACATTTTATTCTATTTTTTCATTCTTTTAATTTTGCTTGACTGATTCTTAATGTCTCATAGAGTCATTGGTCTAATTTTAAATAGTTTTCTTCAGCTAGTTTTTGTACCTCCTTTTCCATTCATACAATTCTACTTTTTAAGAAATTATTTTCCTCAGTGGATTTTTTTCCCATTTGGCCAATTTTTTAAAAGGAATTATTTTCTTTTTTCTTTTTAATTAATTTATTTAACTTTTTACATTCATTTTCACAAAATTTTGGATTCCAAATTTTCTCCCCATTTATCCCCTCCCCCACCCCAATATAATAAGCATTCTAATTTTCCCTGTCACCAATCTGCCCTCTCTTCTATCATCCCTCCCTTCTCTTGTCCCCATCTTGTCTTTTGTCCTGTAGGGCCAGATGACTTTCTATTCCCCATTAACAATATTTCTTATTTCCTACTAGCAACAACAATACTAACCAGTTGTTCCTAAAACTTTGAGTTCCAAATTCTCCCCACCCCTCCCTCCCCACCCATTCCCTTTGGGAAGGCAGGCAATTCAATATAGACCCTATCTGTGTAGTTTTGCAAATGACTTCGATAATGGTTGTGTTGTGTAAGACTAACTGTATTTCCCTACATCCTATCCTGCCCCCATTGTTTCTATTCTGTCTTTTGATCCTGTCCCTCCCCAAGAGTGTTGACTTCAAATTGCTCCCTCCTCCCATTGCCCTCCCTACCACCACCCCCCGCCCTTGCTTATCTCCTTCTCCCCCACTTTCCTGTATTGTAAGATAGGTTTTCATATCAAAATGAGTGTGCATTTTATTCCTTCCTTTAGTCAAATGTGATGAGGGTAAACTTCTTGGTTTTTTTCTCAGCTCTTCTGTTTTTCCCTCCACTAAAAAGTCTCCTGCTTGCCTCTTGAATGAGATATAATTTACCCCATTCCATTTCACCCTCTCTCCTCTGACTACATTTCTCCCTCACCATTTACCTTAATTTCTTTTAAGATATGGTCCCATCCTATTCAATTCACTCTGTGCTCTTTGTCTCTGTATGTGCTTGCATGTGTGTATGTGTGTGTGTGTGCACTCATGTACGTGTGTGTGTGTATATGTGTGTGTATGCGTGTGTGTGGTCCCACCAACTACCCAGACACTGAAAAATTTTAAGAGTTACAAATATTGTCTTTCCATGTAGGATTGTAAACAGTTCACTTTTGGTAAGTCCCTTATGACTTCTCTTTGCTGTTTCCTTTTTCATGCTTCTTCTCATTCTTGTGTTTGAAAGTCAAATTCTCTTTTCAGCTCTGGTATTTTCATCAAGAATGCTTGAAAGTCCTCTGTTTCACTGAAAGACCATATTTTCCCCTGAAGTATTCTACTCAGTTTTGCTGGGTAGGTGATTCTTGGTTTGAGTCCTAGTTCCTTTGATTTCTGGAATATCCTATTCCACAACCTTCGATCCCTTAATGTAGAAGCTGCTAGATCTTGAGTTATCCTGATTGTATTTCCACAATACTGGAATTGTTTCTTTCTAGCTGCTTGCAATATTTTCTCCTTGACCTGGGAATTCTGGAATTTGGCCACAATGTTCCTAGGAGTTTCTCTTTTTGGATCTCTTTCAGGTGGTGATCGATGGATTCTTTCAATACTTATTTTGCCCTCTGGTTGTAGAATATTAGGGCAGATTTCCTTGATAATTTCATGGAAGATGATGTCTAGGCTCTTCTTTTGATCATGACTTTCAGGTAGTCCCATAATTTTTAAATTATCTCTCCTGGATCTATTTTCCAGGTCAGTTGTTTTTCCCATGAGGTATTTCACATTGTCCTCCATTTTTTCATTCTTTTGGTTTTGTTTTGTGATGTCTTGGTTTCTCATAAAGTCATTAGACTCCATCTGTTCCATTATAATTTTGAGAGAACTATTCTCTTCAGGGAGCTTTTGAACCTCTTTTTCCATTTGGCTAATTCTGCTTTTGAAAACATTCTTCTCCTCATTGGCTTTTTGAACCTATTTTGCAAATTGAGTGAGCCTATTTTTCAAGGTGTTATTTTCTTCAGCATTTTTTTGGGTCTCCTTTAGCAAGGTATTGACCCATTTTTCATGCTTTTCTTGCGTCTCTCTCATTTCTCTTCCCAGTTTTTCCTCCACTGTCTACCTTGATTTTCAAAATCCTTTTTGAGCTCTTCCATGGCCTGAGCCCACTGGACATCCCCCTATGATGTCTGGGATACAGAGGCCCTGACCTCCACATATTTCCCTGATGGTAAGAATCCTTCCTCGTCATCAGAATTGAAAGGCGGGAACATCTGAACCCCGTCAAAGTAGCTTTCTATAGTCTTATTTTTCTTCCCTTTTCTGGGCATTTTCCCAGCCAGTTACTTGACTTCTGAGGTTCCTGTCCACCCCTGCCTAGATCTGCCCAGCTAGTGCTTGGGGTCTGAGATTCAAATGGGCTTTCCATGGCAGGCCCAGCTGCTATTCAATGTGAGCTTAAGTTCTGGTGCTTGGGTGGGGGCAGGGCCACCTCCCAGGCTCAGTTCCCTCAGGGGCTTTATGCAGAGACCTGAACTTCTGCCTGCTGCTGCCTGCTGTCCCCAGCCGCTGCGGCTGCATCTGTCGCTGCCTCTGCTGCTCCCTCTGCCGCTTCCTCCCGAGGGGGCCCGAGTCACGGAGACACCCCGCTCCCCTCTCGACCAGCCTAGACATCTCTCTCACTGACCTGTAGCGTCTGTGGGTGGAGGAACCCTCGCGGCCACCAGAGATTCCGTCCCTGAAGCCTGCTCGGATCTGCTCTTCTCGGTCGTGCGGCCAGGGCTGCTCAGGGGTGGACTCCACTGTCCGGGGCTGACGGACCCTGGGGATGGCTCTCCAGAGCTCTCTGGAACGGAAATCTTTTCCACTGTGTTTCTGCGCGCCTTGCAGTGATACAGAATTTGTGGGGAGTTCTTCTTGCAGGAAATATATGGGCTGTGGGTTTGGAGCTAGCATACGTGAGTCTTTCTACTCCGCCATCTTGGCTCCCAATTATTTTCTACATTAAATTTTTTATCCTTCTTTCCCCAACTTGTTGACTCTTTCTTGTATACCTCTTATTTATTTTCCCATTTTTTTCTTTTCCTTCTCTTATTTAACTTTAAAAATCCTTCTTGCTCTCTTCCAAGAACACTTTCTAGGCTTGAGGCCAATTCATATTCTCAATTAATGTTTCAGATTTGGGTATATTGACAATGTTGTCCTCTTCCAAGTTTGTGTTTTGATCTTTCCTGTCACCGTGATAATTCCCTATGGTCATTATCCTTTATACTTTTTGTTCACCTTGTTTGCCTATTTCCTGGTTTTTAAAGTTAAGCTCTCTTGCTAGATTGCCAAGGTCACTATTCCAAGTTACTTTTACTAGGGTTCGGGGGTCTGGTCACTAGCTTTCAACCATGGCACTCAGTAGCCTATGCTGGAGGCTGTAGGTATTTAGCATCTTACTTGATGCTGAGCTGGGTTTCTGGTGGTGGTACCTGGCATGTGCTAAGGCGTGGTGAGATTTCTCTGTCTTTCCCTGAAGTTTTGCTGAAGCATGGGGAGATTCAGCTGCTGGAAAATACCTGTCCTCTCAGGACTGCACTGAATCCCTGGGAGATCAGCTCCTGGGGAAAGCCTGCCTGGTCAGGGCTGTGCTGGTGCATATGGTGGTTCTCCATGTTGGAATTTCCTGGTTCCCCTGGCTGTGCTAAGGCACATTGGGGCATCCTGATGTTGGTGTTTGCCTGTTCCACCACTCTGGGGCTCAGGATCTCCTGCTGGTTTGTTGAGGTGGAGTCTCCCACCATGTTCTTGGGGTGCTTCTTGTCTTGAACAGCACTCCCCTTCAACTCAAGCGGTACAAACCTTATTTGCCAATTCTCTAAGTCTCCTGGATCAAAAGACTGATGTACTCTGTTTTTCCACTAGCTCTGATATTCCAGGATCTGTTCTGGGGTACTGGCTTATGGGTCTTCAGGGATAAGAATGAGAGAACAGCAATCAACTGATTGCTCCACTATCTTGGATGTGGAAGATATATTAATTCTCTTTACATAATTTTCTTCTGAAACTCTATTATTAAAATTTTATTTTAACATTCATTGATTAAAATTTTGAGTTCTAAATACCCCCTCTCGCCAGCCTCTCCTTTACCCATTGAGAAGGGAAGTAATGTGATATCAGTTAAGCATGTGAAGTCATGCAAAGCATCTTTTCTTGTAACATATTACAAAAATGCAAGAAAAATAAAGAAAGTAGAAAAAGTATACTTCAGAGTTCATCACTTCTTTCTCTAGAGAAGTTTGGCATTTTTCATTATGAGTATTTGGAATCATCTTGGATCATTTTATTGGTAGAGTAGCTAAGTCTTTCACATTTGATCATTGTTACACTGTTGCTATTACTTTGTACAATGTTCTCCTGGTTTTGCTCACTTCACTTTGTATCAGTTTGTGTAAGTCTTTCCAATTTTTCTGAAACCATCCTGCTTGTCATTTTTTATAGCGCACTATTATTGCATCACATTCATATACTACAATTTCTTCAGTCATTCTCCAACTGAAGAGCTTCTTCTCAGTTTCCAATTCTTTGCTGCCACAAAAAAGAGCTGAAACAAGTATTTTTGTATGAATAATTTCTTTGCCTTTTCCCTGATCACTGGGATACAGACCTAGTAGTGGCATTGCTGGATCAAAGTGTATGTGCAGTTTTATAGTCTTTTGGGCATAATTCCAAATTGTTCTCCAGAATAGTTGAACCAGTTCACAACTTCACCAATGGTGCATTAGTATCTCAATTTTTCCATATCCCTTCTAGCATTTCTCATTTCCTTTTCTGTCATGTTAGGCAATCTCATAGATGGAAACTTAATTTGTATTTCTCTAGTCAATAGTGATTTACAACGTTTTCTCTTTTGAAAATTGCTTATTCATATCCTATGACTATTTGTCAGTTGGAGAATGGCTCATATTTTAATATATTTGACTCACATCCCCACATATTTGAGGAATGAGATCTTTGTGAGAGAAATTTGTTATAAATTTTCTCTCTGATTTTTGGATTTCTTTCTAATTTTGGCTCCAGTGGTTTTGTTTGTGCAAAAGCTTTTCAAGGTCATGTTATTAACCTTATCCATTTTACTTCCTGTAGTCTTCCCAATCTCTCATTTAATCATAAACTCTTTCCTTGTCCATGGATCTGATAAGTTAATTCTTTCCATGCTCTTCTTATTTGTTTATGATATCAGGAAACTGAAAAAATGGAGACTGGGATTCTAATTACAAGGGTCTTGCCAAAATTCAGGTAAGAAATGAGTAGAGCCTGAATGAGTGTGGAGGTGGGGATGCTACATGAGTGGGTATAAGAGACACAAAGATATTTAGAAATAGAATTGCCACGACTTGATTAAGTCACCAAAGGGATTTTCAAAATCACAGGTTCAACCATGTAACCCTTGCCCTTACTTAATAAACTGTAGTTGGCCCTATTAGCTGTAGAATAATGTATAAAATCTGTAGGATATCATATATATATGAATTACTGAAGGTTTGAAGTTCAATCCAAGGTTGTAAACCTAGGTAATGAAGATTGTTGCTGATATGGCTGTTAATGGGGAAGTTAGGAAAAGGATAGCATGTCCTTTGATGGGAAGATGATGAGTTCCACTGCAGCTCTATATCCATGTTCCTTTATTGGGTTTGAAGTATCTATCAGACATGTGAATGGAGAAAGGCATATAGGAAGTAGTTACAGGAGAAAGATAGTTGTTCAGGAGAGGGACAAAGGTTGGCTATATAGATTAGTGAGTTATTTACATAGACATAAACCTTTTCAATCCTGACAAATCACCTAGAAAAAGAGAGGGTAAGATGAGAAAAGGGCAGAGGACAGAATGCAATTTACTATAAGTTACTGGGGATGTTGGTCCTCCTTTTGTTGTATAGACTAAAAATTGAATGCTGTAAATTACCTGTGTGAGAGAAGGATTCATGGCCATGAAGTGGCAGGGATGCATTTCAGCAGAGCAGGAAATTTGTGCATCAAGGTTCAGGTCACACAACACAGATAAATGTGTTTGTACTCCACCCAAGGTTCACCTCAGCCCTGGCTGCAAACTTTTGCAGTTTCTTTTTCCCCTCACTGTGAGTGAGAAAGGATTATTTTTCTTGCTCAATTCAGCTAATCACAGAAGTCAAGTTCTTTCTGATAAAATCTATTGCATATGAGAATAGGAAGCAAAACTGGTCCTGGGCTGGTGTGGCAATATGCAGACAGGAAGTCACTGAGGAACAAAATGATAATTAAGAGATGTGAACAATTATACAGGATGCAGTGGGGAGGGTGAGGGGAAAGTAAAGCAGATACAAAAGTTAGAGAGGAAGAGGCATGGACAGCCCTGACAATTCCATTGCACACAAACTATAGTTGTCAAGTTGTCATGTGCCTTGGTGGATAAGGATGCATCAATTAAAAAGTATATTGTATTGAAAGAATGAAAGAAATTTATTAAGTAAAGGGAATAAAAATATAAGTAAGACAGTGCCTGTCCACAGGGAACTTATGTTGTAAAGAGAAGAAATCACAAGCCAGAGGAAATGATGATTAGTTTCACAGGATGGTTCATTGATAGGCAAGTCCTTTCCAGTGTTCAAGTAATTACTCAGAGTTAGAGCTATGTGGAAGGGAAGAAAGTTATTTTGTCAATTAAACAAACATTTATTATTATTCTATCAGCCTAGGCCTGGTGATAAGCTCTAGGGATAAAAATAACAGTAAAAAAAGGGGGAAGAGGGATAAGCATTTCTGTAGAGCCTACTGTGGGCTTTACAAGAATTATCTCCTTTGATCCTTGAGAGATAGGTGGTGTATAGGTGGTTTCCATTTTATTGTTAAGGAAACTGAGGAAAATAGGAATTATATGACTTGCCCAGAGTCACATAGCTAGTAAGTGTCTGAGGTCAGATTTGAACTCTGCTCTTCCTGACTCCAGGTCCAGCAGTTTATGCATTCTGCCTCCTAGCTACAGGTTGTGCTTTCAAGAAAGTCAAAGTTTATTGGGAGAGATAACAAACAATGTTGTTTTTATTTTTAATTTTTATTTTTATTTATTTAACTTTTTACATTCATTTTCACAAAATTTTGGGTTCCAATTTTTTCTCCCCTTTTTATTCCCTCCCCCCAATACACCAAGCAATCTAATTTTCCCTATCTCCAATCTGCCCTCTCTTCTGTCATCCCTCCCTTCTCTTGTCCCCATCTTCTCTTTTCTCCTGTAGGGCCAGATGACTTTCTATTCCTCATTAACTGTATGTCTTATTTCCTAGTAGCAACAACAATACTAAACGGTTGTTCCTAAAACTTGAGTTCCAAATTTTCCCCATCCCTCCCTCCCCAACCATTCCCTTTGGGAAGGCAGGTAATTCAATATAGGCCCTATCTGTGTAGTTTTGCAAATGATTTCCCTGATAGTCGTGTTGTGTAAGACTAACTGAATTACCCTCCATCCTATCCTGCCCCTCATTGTTTCTATTCTGTCTTTTGAACCTGTACCTCCCTGAGTGTTGACTTCAAATTGCTCCCTCCTCCCTTTGCTCTCCCTTCCATCATACCCCACCCTTGCTTATCTCCTTCTCCCCCACTTTTCTATACTGTAAGATAGGTTTTCATAGCAAAATGAGTGTGCATTTTATTCCTTCCTTTAGTCAAACGTAATGAGGGTAAACTTCTTGGTTTTTTTTTTCTCAGCTCTCCTCTTTTTCCCTCCACTAAAAAGTCTACTATTTATCTCTGAAATGACATAAAATTACCCCATTCCATTTCACCCTCTTTCCTCCCCCTACCTTTCTCTCTCACCATTTACCTTAAATTCTTTTAAGATATGGTCCCATCCTATTCAATTCACTCTGTGCTCTCTGTCTCTGTATGTGCGTGCATGTGTGTATGTGTGTGTGCATGCGTGTACATGTGTGTGTGTGGTCCCACCAACTACCCAGATACTGAAAAGTTTTAAGAGTTACAAATATTATCTTTCCATGTAGGAATGTAAACAGTTCACTTTTGGTAAGTCCCTTATGACTTCTCTTTGCTGTTTACTTTTTCATGCTTCTTCTCATTCTTGTGTTTGAAAGTCAAATTTTCTTTTCAGCTCTGGTCTTTTCATGAAGAATGCTTGAAAGTCCTCTGTTACATTGAAAGACCATATTTTCCCCTGAAGTATTATACTCAGTTTTGCTGGGTAGGTGATTCTTGGTTTGAGTCCTAATTCCTTTGACTTCTGGAATATCCTACTCCACGCCCTTTGATCCATTAATGTAGAAGCTGCTAGATCTTGAGTTATCCTGATTGTATTTCCACAGTACTGGAATTGTTTCTTTCTAGCTGCTTGCAAGATTTTCTCCTTGAGCTGGGAGTTCTGGAATTTGGCCACAATGTTCCTAGGAGTTTCTCTTTTTGGATCTCTTTCAGGTGGTGATCGATGGATTCTTTCAATACTTATTTTGCCTTCTGGTTGTAGAATGTCAGGGCAGTTTTCCTCGATAATTTCATGGAAGATGATGTCTAGGCTCTATTTTTGATCATGACTTTCAGGTAGTCCCATAATTTTTAAATTGTCTTGACCCGGGTCCGGGTCCTTCAGGTGACACTCTCTCAGTGGGCTTCTGCTTCGGACGTCTCCGGATTTCCCTCCCCGGGGGATACGGCCGAGGGACTCAGTCGGACACTTCTTCAGGAGGCATATATTTTATTAAGTGCAGAGGAATCCCCCGAACAACTATGGGCATTAGTTTAAGTAAGGTTCTGGTTCCGGGTAGCTATTCACTGTTTAAGTAGGTTTCTATTTTTAGTATTACTGTTTAAGTAGGTTTCTATTTTTAGTATTACTGTTTAAGTAGGTTTCTATTTTTAGTATCCATCCTGATCCACCCCGAGGGCGAGGCTTTCATCTCACTGGAGCAAATCCCTCCAGACCAAACCAAAAAAGGGCACAATTCCCAATCTGGGTTTTTTCCCTTTCTGGTTGGTTAGTGGTTTTTTAATTACAAACCAGGAAGTCTTTCTAGTGCTGAGTTTGGCAGAGCAACGTCACCAAGTCAAATCTTCCTAGTTTTCTCATTCCCATCCCCCCAGGAGGTTTATTGGTCCATTACGCCCCTGACAATTGTCAAGGGTAGACTCACTGCCACTCAGTTGGCCACTGCCGTGTTTACACGGAATTTTCTTATAGAAGATGACAATCACATCTCTCCCGGACAAAAATATGCAATCACACATAATAGTGTACACAATACTAGAACACGTCAACAGGTTGACAAACACCTTGAAAGGGGTGGCCCACCGCCAGACACGGTTTGGTGGAAAGATGAGGAGGGCCACTGGCATGGCCCAGATAAGGTGGTTGTGAGGGGAAAAGGTTTTGTTTGTCTTTCCACAGCAGGCGGAGAACACTGGGTCCCCCTCAAGAACACCAGGGTATGTGACATTGAGAACAAGAAAACAACACAGAGAAAGGTGGAAGAAGCGGAAAAGGGCCAACAGGACTCAAAAGCGGGATTGAACGACCCGGGATGAAGACAACACACTGGTCCCGGATGCTAACCTGTTTCCAGCTACTGTCTTTAGGCACAGCAAGTAGCTTTAAAGCGGCCCTACTACAACCAGGGTCCGCACCTTCGCATTGGGCCATCACACCTAACCTACCCTTGTTCCAATTAATGACTTGGCAACATGAACCTATCCCTCTAATAGTGACAGGAAACGTCACCGTGATTGCTGAAGGCACAAAGGAACCTTTGCCACTAGTATCTACCCGCTATACTAACACTTTCTCCTGGCTCACTATAGGAACTAGCACCCCCATATGTTTCTGGGTAAATGGTACTCACAACAACCCCCTCCATGATACGCATGATCTATGCTTTCCCCTGGTACAGAGAACCCTAGATCAAGTTCCACATCCTACAAAAAATCATGGGGCCCTGCGGGTGCACATGCTAGCCATTCCACATACAGATCTGAACTATACATTTCAGTCCATCATCCATCTGCCCAAACCGCCCAAACCCGTCAATGCGAGCAGGTCATCTAATTACGCCTGGCAGAAAAACCCCGCTCCACTGCCACCCTGTAATCCTACCCCTTGGGTTTTCAGCCCTATGCAACCCTGCTCTACTGGTATTCATAGGTATGGACCCCGCGTGAACGGAACTCGGCTTCACTTTTGGGATCGCGGCATAGTACCTACCTTGGTGGCACCAGTACCAATCCCAGAACCTGGGATACCACAACTACACCTGTGGAAAATAGGCCTAGCACTCGGCCTCACCAGAATAGCTATTGAAGGCAGCTCCTCCGTCGCAGATCTTTGGCAACATCCTGACGTATACGCCCCATGGAAACCGGTGTTCGACAACACACAGCCATGCGTGGAGGTGCCAGGCCATTGGTACATCTGTTCTAATCTGACTGGAACTGTACAAACAGGGCATAATGTCATGTTCATGTTATGCGGGGTGGGGAACCTTTCTGTGTCACGGTTAAGTGGCCAAAAAGGTGGATATAACGTGAGCTGCGGGTACCCTATTATAACTAACACACTTAATAGTTCACATTCTCAGTATATTGTATTCCTCCTGAGAGTACCTCCTTATACCATCCACCCAGTGAAGGCTGACCCCTTTGCTAATTCACCCTCAGAAGAACTCCTAGCAAAATTTATACGATCAAGACGAGAGGCCCCAGGGATTGGAGAAATATTCTCAATAGTCAACTTGGCCATGAGCATTCTGGAGGAAGTGCAAATTCAAAGATTGCAAAGTGAGGTGACATTCCTTGCGCACTCCCTCCAGAAGTTCATGATTCAATCTGGAATAGCATGGCGGCACCAAGAACATATTGATCGGGTGATATTCCAAGAGTTACAAGCTATATCCGGGGTCGTACAGGTCCTAGCGCACCAACAGGCATTGATGTTAAGATATATGAGATTACAGTGCCATTATAAATACTATCCTGTTTGTGTAACACCTATTCCCTACAATGTATCCATGTATATGTATCTGGAATCTGTTTTAACAAATGCCACCTTAGCCACCAATTTCACATCCGAATTGAGTGCATTAGATGCAATAATAGCAGCTATGGAAAATGCCACAATAACATTTAATGAGGAGTGGGAAAAACATTTTAATACTGCTAAGGAATGGTGGGAAAATTTCCATTTTCAAAATCTCATTCTATGGCTAACTGTGGGAGGTATGCTGTTAACCGGAGGATTTCTATTATGCTTTTGTCTACCTTGTTTATTATCATGTATTATGAATTTATGCACAAGTACCCTAGAACAGCTGAGGGCTGACATACTTCTGCAAAAACACAAAGGGGTCATTACCGGAGGTCGATCCTGATTACCTGTTTAATGAGGGCTGGGACTAAATTAAGGCTCGCTGACTACTATCACCCCACTAAGATTCATAATGGGCTTTCGCTGTGATTGTGCCAATGACGGGAATATTGTGGTCCCATGACCTGGATAATCATACCATTGGCTGCAGAGGTACCCAAAGACGGGATTATTGTGGGTCCACCTACCATTGACATGGAAGGCGGAGGCCACCCACATAGCCTAAGACAGGGGCCCTGCCCACTTTTGGTACCAGGCATGGAGGCCACATAGCCTAAGACAGGCCCTTCACCTGCCCTTATAAAACAAAAAGGGGGAATTGTCAGGGGCGTAATGGACCAATAAACCTCCTGGGGGGATGGGAATGAGAAAACTAGGAAGATTTGACTTGGTGACGTTGCTCTGCCAAACTCAGCACTAGAAAGACTTCCTGGTTTGTAATTAAAAAACCACTAACCAACCAGAAAGGGAAAAAACCCAGATTGGGAATTGTGCCCTTTTTTGGTTTGGTCTGGAGGGATTTGCTCCAGTGAGATGAAAGCCTCGCCCTCGGGGTGGATCAGGATGGATACTAAAAATAGAAACCTACTTAAACAGTAATACTAAAAATAGAAACCTACTTAAACAGTAATACTAAAAATAGAAACCTACTTAAACAGTGAATAGCTACCCGGAACCAGAACCTTACTTAAACTAATGCCCATAGTTGTTCGGGGGATTCCTCTGCACTTAATAAAATATATGCCTCCTGAAGAAGTGTCCGACTGAGTCCCTCGGCCGTATCCCCCGGGGAGGGAAATCCGGAGACGTCCGAAGCAGAAGCCCACTGAGAGAGTGTCACCTGAAGGACCCGGACCCGGGTCATTGTCTCTCCTGGATCTATTTTCCAGGTCAGTTGTTTTTCCCATGAGATATTTCACATTCTCTTCCATTTTTTCATTCTTTTGGTTTTGTTTGGTGATTTCTTGGTTTCTCAGAAAGTCAATAGCCTCCATCTGTTCCATTCTAATTTTGAGAGAACTATTAAATTCAGTGAGCTTTTGAACCTCTTTTTCCATTTTGCTCATTCTGCTTTTGAAAGCATTCTTCTCCTCATTGGCTTTTTGAACCTCTTTTGCCAATTGAGTGAGCCTACTTTTCAAGGTGTTATTTTCTTCAGCATTTTTTTGGGTCTCCTTTAGCAAGGTATTGACCCGTTTTTCATACTTTTCTTGCATCTCTCTCATTTCTCTTCCCAGTTTTTCCTCCACCTGTCTAACTTGCTTTTCAAAATCCTTTTTGAGCTCTTCCAAGGCCTGAGCCCACCCGACATCCCCCTTGGATGTCTGGGATACAGAGGCCCCGCCCTCCACGTCTTTCCCTGATGGCAAGAATATTTCCTCGTCATAGTCAGATCCGAAAGTCGGGATCATTTGCATCTGCTCAAAAAAGCTCTCTATAGTCTTATTTTTCTTCCCTTTTCTAGACATTTTCCCAGTCAGTTTCTTGACTTCTGAGATTCCTGTCCACCCCCTCCTAGATCCGCCCAGCTAGTGCTTGGGGTCTGAGATTCAAATGGGCTTTCCGCGGCAGGCACGGCTGCTATTCAATGTGAGCTTTAGTTCAGGTGCTGGGGTGGGGGCAGGGCCACCTCCCAGGCTCAGCTCCCTCAGGGGCTTTATGCAGAGACCTTCAGTAATGGAGTGGGTGGGGCAGGGCCATCTCTCAGGCTCAGCTCCTTCAGGTTGTTTATGCAGAGACTTTCAGTAATGAAGATTCTGCCTGCCTGCTCAGGGAGTCCTGGGGACCGCCACTTCCCACCCCTGCCTCTGCCTCCCCCGCTTCCTCCTGAGGGGGCCCGAGCCGCGGAGACAGCCCGCTTCCCTCTTGGCCAGCTCAGATGTGTCTCTCACTGACCTGTAGCATCTGTGGGCAGAGGGACCTTCCCGGACGCCGGAGCTTCTGTCCCTGAAGCTTGCTCAGATCAGCTTCTCTGGGTCCACGGCCAGGGCAGCGCTGGGTTGGGGTCTGCTTTCCGGGGCACAACGGACCCTGGGGACCACTCTCCAGGGCTCTCTGGAACAGAAATCTCTTCCACTGTGTTTCTGCACACCCTGCAGTGATCCAGAAGTTGTGGGGAGCTCTTCTTACATTAAATGCATGGGCTGTGGGTTCGGAGCTAGCATACAGTGAGTCTTTCTACTCCGCCATCTTGACTCCGCCCCCAACACACAATGTTTTACTTGGGGGTGTGTGTGTGTACGCATATATGGATACGCACACATATAAGCATAGACATATGTACATATATATCCATGTATATGTGTATATATACATATACATATATGTATATACATATACATATGTATTTGCATTATATATAGATGCATGCACCCATACCACTTTTACATACATATGCATAACACATTCGTATATACATATACATAGCATTAAATATAAACATATATGTATACACACACATATATGTATGTATATATATGTATATACTGAGAGACACAGAGAGGATAATCTCAGAGGGAAGTCACTAAGCTTAAGGTGGACTGCTAGAGCCAGGCTGGAGAAGGCAGGACTTTAGCTGCGATTAGGAGGTCAGGGAAGCTAGTAGGTGGAGATGAGGAGCAAAAGAGTGCTGAGCATGGGGAGAGTCCAGGAAAAGACCCAGAATCCGGAGATACAATAGAGTGTCTGGTGCAGAGGCCAGTGGAAGGAGCTTACAGAGTGTGTGAAGGGGACGAAGATATAAAAAGATAGGAAAAATAGGAAGGGGACAGTTTATGAAGGATTTTAAACACCAAACATAGGAATTTATATTTGATCCCAGTGGTAATAGGGGGCCACTAGAGTTTATTGAATAAGGGAGTAATAGGTCCCTTAGGAAGATAATTTGACAGCTGAGTGGAAGATGGAATGATTGAATGAGTTCTGTTTTGAATACGATGAGATTAAGTTATTTACAGGACAGCTAGTTCAACATGTCCAATAGGGATGTCTTAAGGTTAGGAGTGAGGTTAGGGCTGAATAAGTGGATTTCAGAATCTTCAATATAGGGATGATAATTCCATTCATGGAAGGTCATGAAATCACCAAGTGAATAGTATAGAGAAAGAGATTAAGACAGTCCAATAAAGAACCTTGGAGTGTCTAGATGAAGATCCAACAAAAGAACAGTCAGATAGGGCTATACACATTAGCATCTCAGGAAAATGGCCAGGAAGTGGCAGGACATACCAGAGATGGAATGAGATATAGAAATGCTTATCAATCAGAATCTAGGGTCATGGAGGTAGGAATACAAAATCTAGTTTGGGGACAATGTGGATGGAACTGGTAGATGCACTGAATGGAGATGTCTATGAAGAAAAAGGCTTTTGATTACTCCCACCTCCATTTCTTATCTTGTCTACTAGAGAGTCACAATGGTATTTCTCTTTGGGTTTGTTAATCATCTAATCCATTAGACAGTTTCACATTATTTTATCATGCTCCTTCCATTTTCTGTTCTCATTGACAAATGCCTCCCCAAGGAGAATACTTCATTCCTCATCCTTCTTTCCAGTAGTATCTGCTCCTTCTCTTATACCTCTCTCCCCCAATTCATTCATCCCAGAGTGGGAGTTGAAATACTCATTGTTCCCCATTGCCACTAACAGACTCTTCTAGCATCCTCACTCAGCAGCCTCTCCTCCTTTGAAATCCCATTATCAAAATATATATTCCAGTGGCAGTTATCTACACTGGGACACTCTTCTAGTAAAATCAGTGCCTGATTCATTCTCCCTCCATTCCACCTCCTGCCTTCATACTGGGGGACTTCAACATACATGTTGACGTTCCCTCAAATAATCTTATTTCCAAGGTCTTCAATCTACTCAATTCCTATGGCCCAGTCCTCCATTCAACCTCAGCTACACATAAGAATAACTTGGTCTTGATCTTGACATTTCCTACAAATGTTTCACTTTCATAATCAAGAACAATGAAATCCCACCATCTGACCACAACCTCCTATCATTCCATCTCTTGCTATGTCTCACTCCTCCTAAAAGTACTATTCCTCCCTTCTGTGATCTGAAAATTTTCAACCTCTCATATTTTACTAGACCATCATTCCTGCTCTACCTACATTCTTCCTTCTCAGTCTCAACCCCTTATTGAGACTGTTTACATCTATGCTCTAATCTCTTGACTTCTTTGTTCTCCTGCCTTATACATGGATCATACGTTGATTACTCTAACCCTGAATAGCTGCTACCATTGGTCTCTGATGCTTGTACTTATGTGCTGAAGCTGGTGGGAGCTGTAGAATGTCATACAACCTTGCTTAATAGATCCATTACAAGTTTATGTTATTGAATCTTAACTGAACCCTCAGAATTCCCAGTCAATCCACTCATTATTTCCTGTGATTCCCTATTTCACCAACCACAATTATTATTTTAAAACTTCTGTTCACAAGCTTCCCACACAATCCTTTCCCTCTCAACTGAGGTAAGCATTTCCTCATATGACCTCCTTCACAATTCCTTGACATCATTCACTACTATTTTTTCTTTAATTCCAGTGGATCAAATGAAGAGATGGTCCTGTCCCCCAAAATCAATTTCTCCTTATCCCCTCCTATAGCTCTCTTTTCTCTTTTTCTGTCAAACTCCTTGAAAAAATCCATGTACATCAGCCATGAGTGGCGGCCCTGCCCTCTGCCTAAAGCACCTGGGGGAGAGCTGATTCTCAGCCCTGAGCATGGCCCTGGGATGAGGAGAAGGAGTGCTGCCATGGTGGAGGTGGAGGCAGTTGTGGAGAGGCCATTCTACTTTCAGATTCTGGGCAGAAAATTTTTGGTTGCTCCCAAACCAGTGTGAAGACCAGAAGAGGATTAAACTCCTCTCCCTTGATTGTGCCACCTTGGAGGAACTAAGAACTTACAAGTTCCCAGAGAATGCACTCTTCTTGACAAAGGATTCAAAAGTCAAGTAACTGGCTGGGGAAATGCCTCCAAAAAGGAAAAAGAATAAGAGTATAGAAGGTTACTTTCTTGGTGAACAGGTATTTTCTTCCATCCTTTCAGATGGGGAAAAACAATGTATACCATCAGAGGAAGTCAAGGCTTCCAAAACCTCCAAAATAAATATACAATGATCTCAGACTATGGAAGAGGTCAAATGAGAGAGGTGGAGGAAAAACTGGGAAAAGAAATGAGAGCACTGCAAGAGAATTGTTAAAAGGAAGTCAACAGTTTGCTAAAGGAGAACCAAAAAAAATGCTGAAGAAAATAGCACCTTTAATAATAGGCTAACTCAATTGGTAAAAGTGGTCCAAAAAGCCAATGAGGAGAAGAATGCTTTAAAAAGCAGAATTA
This sequence comes from Bettongia penicillata ogilbyi, assembly GCA_023548195.1. Lineage (NCBI taxonomy): Eukaryota > Metazoa > Chordata > Mammalia > Diprotodontia > Potoroidae > Bettongia > Bettongia penicillata. Next base: position 4,452,987 of record JAJHZJ010000233.1, read on the forward strand.
GTCAAATGGAAAAGGAGATTCAAAATCTCACTGAAGAAAATAGTTCCTTAAAAATTAGAATGGAGCAGATGGAAGCTAATGACTTTATGAGAAACCAAGAAATTACAAAACAAAATCAAAAGAATGAAAAAATGGAAGATAATGTGAAATATCTCCTTGGAGAAACAACTGACCTGGAAAATAGTTGTAGGAGAGATAATTTAAAAATTATGGGACTACCTGAAAGTCATAATCAAAACAGGAGCCTAGACATCATCTTTCATGAAATTATCAAAAACTGCCCTGATATTCTAGAACCAGAGGGCAAAATAAATATTGAACGAATCCACTGATCACTCCCTGAAAGAGATCCGAAAAGAGAAACTGCTAAGAATATTGTAGCCAAATTTTAGAATTCCCAGGTCAAGGAAAAATATTGCAAGCAGCTAGAAAGAAACAATTTGAGTATTGTAGAACTACAATTAGGATAACACGGTGTGTTTGTGACCAAGCGTGAGACAATCCCATGTGACCAGGATCCACAGGAAAGGGAGTCACAGGTGGAGTACTGAGGAAATGAAAACACCGGCAGCCTTGACATCTTTGACCTGCAGGTGTCTACTGAAGGTCTAAGTTCTCAACAAATTGTTTAGTGTAATATCTTCTCCTCCCTGGAGTCACATACATTGATCCTGGTGTCCCAGATGGGCCACTACTCTAAGGTGGACCAGGGCACCATGATGAGGGTGAAGGAGATCTTTGGAAATGATGTCATGAAGCACCCAGTCATCATCACCGAGGAGTGACTCCTTGCAGGATTACATCGAGTTCACAGAAAACAAAGCCCTGAAAAAGCAAGTTGCACATTGTGGGGGACTGGGTCTGTGCCTTCAATAGTTAGGTCAAAGGGAGGTAACATGAAGAGCAAATGAAGGAGCTAATAGATATGGTGGAGAACCTAGTACCAAGGAATAGAGGCATGTACTGCACCAATGAGATATACAGCCTAGTGGGAGAACTTCAGTGGACGAGCCAGGAGGAGAAGTTCAGGAAAACTGCAGAGATACTGACTGAGTATAAGAAGCAGACAAAGAGATTGCAGGCATTACAGGCAAGAGTCTTCCTGAGGTGAACAGTCACAGATCTGTGTGAATCAAGAAAATGCCACCAGTATTATGGGCATTCAGCATTGCCATCTTTAGCATCTTCTTCCTGTGGCTAGTAATCCCCAGCAGGCTTTATAATGGTTGATTTCTTGTAGTTATTGTATCTCCTGTATTATTGATGTCCATTAGTGATTAGTGCTTCAGTATCATTTAACAAATTAATATCATCTAGCTTTTATGAAGAAATATTTATAGAGAAGACATAGCAAAGGCAGAAGTTACAAGGTTTCTCTTCCCAATAATTTGATGGGGCGTACTATCCTCTCTAACAGCTCTATTCTTGAGATTCACCTCAAAACAATTTCTATCAAACATTTTTACCTCTGTGTTCTCTTCTGAATGTGGAAGCCAATGGATGAATCATATCACTCTCTCTTTGGTGTATTACATCACCTGCTGTGTCAGTCAAACATTTATCACTCAGGACTCCAATCCCTAACTATGTCAGCTGTCTCCAAAATGTGGCATGGACTCCACCTCCCAGACCCTCGATGGCTCCCTCTCCTAGCCTTTCAAATTTCACAATATTGCTGCCTACTCTGAAACTGTTTCACCCAAGACCAAGAAAGGACAAAGTGGAAAAGAATATGAGCCCCATGAGATCAGGAGAGGATCCAGGTTTGTTCCTATTGCTATACCTTCTCTTGGGAATAGCAGGACCATGCACTCTTAGGTTCATGAATCAGAGATGGGCTCAGGTCCCTCTCTTATCTAGAGGAAGCTTATAGCAACTCATCATCCTTGAAAATAAAAGAGCAAAAGGACTGAAATGACCACTCAGCAGTCTTTTGTACACACTCTCACAAACACCTCAGCAGCATTTGAAAAATTTATCTCTTCACCATATGGTTAATGGACCAGAAACAGAATTCCTAAACATTCTCTAAAGTCCATGTGGGGAATTATCTCATACAAAACATGCTAGACAGGCTCACAAGGACCGGACTCTCACTGACATATCTCCGTTACAAAACCATTAGTGGTCTTGCACCTTCAGAGAAGCAAATTGAAACCTACATGCTTCCAAGTGCTGTTGACACATGTGTTCTTTCTACATGTGTTCTCTATGTGTATCCAATCTTCCTATGGCATGTGTCTTTTGGAGAGCATGCCACAGGTTCATGGGCAACATTATGTTTTGTTGCCACTTGTGTTATCAACCATTTCCTTAAATATCTTTGCTTTGTACTAATTAGATCATCCAGCTATTATGGTGATGGTGGTGTGAGGAGGGTCATGAGCTACAATTTTAGGGGTACAGACACACCAAGTACCAAGAACATGGCCTAGCCATTTGCTGTGAGTTGGCAGATGCTACAATGTTTTGAATGGGCTTTTATTTTTGTTAGCTTCAGAGAATCTAGGAACAGTCTCAGAGTTCTTTTAATTTGAATTAATTTTGTTATTAGCAATTTGGAACATTTTTTCATACATTATTGATTACTTGTATTTCTTCTCTTGATACATACTTATTTCTATCCTTTGACTACTCATCTTTCAGGGAAATTCTCTTATACCTTTATCAATTCTCTAGATATATTGGATAGTAAAATGTAAGACTGTATTTGTTTGCAAACTCTATATTCTTATATCCTGCAAAATGTGGCCTGGCAGATAGTGTCTGTCCCTGGGATCTGGGTGCCATGATGTTGGCAAGTTTAAGTAGGCTCAGGATGGAAACAAAGCAGGTCAATACTCTTTCTTAGATCAGTAATGAGGAGTGGGAGCTTGTAAGTGTCCTTTATGCTTCCAGACTGGATAAGACAAGGAGACTGAATCTTCAAAAAATAAACTTTATAGTCCATTAGTTTATATTACTCTTTAGTAAAGCTAAAGACACAAGAAAAGTAATTATTAATTTCATTACTTTAATAAAAGGAAGGATGAAGGAACAAACTTGTGTGATTCATTCTGAAAGTGATAGGCATAAGACCTTCATGTCTCTCAGTCTTGGACATAGCCAAATGATATTTTTCACCTTCCTTTTTCGGTAGTTTTAAAAGTTGTTTTTATTTTTCAATTAAGAAACATTTATCTTCTTTCCTGCCTTCTTACTGTCTTGACCATTTTGAAAAGGAAAGCAAAACAAAGCCCTTATAACAAATATTTATAGTCAAGCTAAACAAATTCCTACATGTAATCTCTTTTCAAAAATGTATGTCTAATTCTATATCTTGAACCAACCATTTCTCTGTCAGAAGGTGTATGTAGCATATTCCATCTCTGGTCTTCTTAAATCTAATTGGTCATTGCATTGATCACAGTTCTTAAGTTTTTCAAAGTTGTTTCCCTCTACAAAGTTGTTCTTACTGTACATTGTTCTCCTAGTCTAACTCACTTTGTTTTCTATAACTTTATACAACTTTTTCTTTTTTTTATTATTTTATTTGTTTTTAGTGTTCTACAATCACTTCCATATAACTTAGATTTTTCTCTCCCCTCCCCATCCTTCCCCTCCCCTTACCCCTCCCTACCCAAGTCAGCATAAAATTTTATGTAGGTTCTACACATATATTCCTATTAAATACATTTTCACCTTACTCATGTTACATAGAAGAATTAAAATGAATGGGAGAAATCAAAAAACAAACCAAAATGTAATACAAAAGAACAGGATCTGCTGCATTCTGTGATCGAATTTCATAGTTCTTTCTCTGGATGTGGAAGGTATTTTGCCTTAAGGGACCATTGGTAATATTTTAAGCCCTTGTCTTGCAATGAAGTTCTAAGTCTACCAGAATAAAATTCCTTGCACACTTTGGTTATTGCTTTGTATAAAGTTCTCCTGGTTCTGCTTCTGTTGCTCAGTATCATTTCATATATGTCTTTCCAGGCCTCTCTGAAGTCTTCCTGTTCATCATTTCTTACAGCACAATAGTATTCCATTACATTCATATACCTCAACTTATTCAATCAATCCCCAATTGATGGGCATCCCCTTGATTTCAAGTTTTTGGCTACCATCAAGAGTGCTCCTATAAATATTTTTGTACATATGGGACCCTTTCCCATTTTTATGATCTCTTGGAAATACAGTCTGAGAAGAGATATTGCTGGGTCAAGGGGTGTGCACATTTTTGTAGCCCTTTGGGCATAGTTCCAAATTGCTCTCCAGAATGGCTGAATCAGCTCACAGCTCCACCAACAACGAATTAGAGTTCCAACTCTCCCACATACAAGGTTTTCTTCCAAAGTTCCTCTGAAACCATCCACTTCATCAGTACTCATTACACAAGAGTATGCACATGCATTCATAATTTGTTTAGACATTCCTTAATTGATGTTGATGTTATGCTGCTGCTTAGCTGTGTTCAACTGTTCATGACCTCATTTGAGGTTTTCTTGTCAAAGACATTGGAACCTAAAACAATCAGCAAGCATTATTTGTAATGACGATAAGGTAAAAGCCTTCCCAATAATAGCAAGTATGAAGCAAGGATGCCCCCATCATCAATATTATTCAATATTGTGTTATCATCATCATGAGAAAGAAGCAAAAGAGAAAAAATAAGACCATATAATGTTCTTATGGAGACAAGGACCAAAACATGAACACCAAAGAGGTCAGCATTGACACTGTACTCCCATTTGAAACTTCAGAATGGATCATGAACTGGTTGCAAGCCCAAAGAGCTGAAGAAGGATTCTAAAAGCCACATTAGAGAAACAGAGGAAAAACTGGCCAATGATTTTAAAAGTTTGAAAACAGAATTCACTGAAGAGAACTACTCCTTAAAAAAGAAAATTAGACAAATGGAAAAGGAAGCACAAGATTTAACCGGGAAAATTGGACAAATGGAAAAAGAAGGACAAAAACTAACTGAAGAATATAACTCCTTAGAAGGAATAATTGGACAGATGGAAAAGAAGATGCAAAAGATAACGGAAGACAACAATTTGATAAAAATTAAAACTGGGTAAATAGAAGCTAATGAGTCTAAGTGACATCAAGAATCAGTCAAACAGAATCTAAAGAAGGAAAAGACAGAAGAAAATGTAAAATGCCTAACTAGAAAAACAACTGACCTGGAAAATAAGGCCAGGAGAGAAAAGTTTAAGAATTATTGGCCTACCAGAAAGCCATGATGGAAAATAGAGCCTGAAAAATATCTTCCAAGAAATCGTCAAGGAAAACTCCCCAGAAGTCCTAGATCCAGAGGGCAAAAGAGTCATTGAAACAATTCACCATTCACCTCCTGAAAGGGACCCCAAATTAAAAACAACAAAGAATATCGTTGCCAAATTCCAGAACTATCAAATGAAGGAGAAAATACTGTAGGCAACCAGAAAGAAACCATTCAAATATCGAGGAGCCAAAGGATCACACAGGATACTGCAGCTTCTACATTAAAAGATAGAAGGAATTGAACTATGATATTCCATAAGACAAAAGTCCTGGGACTGCAGCCAAGGATCAATTATCCAGTAAAGTTGTGCATAACATTTCAGGCAAAGAGATAAACATTCAATGAATTAAGGGATTTTTAGACCTTCCTGATGACAACGCCAGAACTCAATAGAAAATTCGATCTTCAAATGCAGATCTCAAGAGAAGCATGAAAAGGTAAACAGAGGAAAAAGATTTGTTACTCAACATGGGCAAACTGTTTACATTCCTATAAGGGAAGATGATACTTGTTCATCTTGAGAACTGTATATTTATTATGAAATACAAAATGGATATATATATATATATATACATAGATAGGTAGATAGAAAGAAAGAAAGAATGAAAGAAAGAAAGAAAGGTAGATAGATAGATAGATAGATAGATAGATAGATAGATAGATAGATAGATAGAGGGAGCAAGTATAAAATAAATGATGCAATGATAAAGTATGATTTAAGCATGCAAAGAGATTATAACAGGAGATATGAAAAGGAGGAGGCAGAAAATGATAAATTATATCACAGGCCGAGGAACAAAATTAAATTACAGCAGAGGGAAAGAGGGGAGAGAGATGATCATTGTTTGATATTTACTCTCATCTGATTTGCTTCAAGGAGGTAACAACAAACTTAATTAAGTATATAAATCTAACTAGCTCTATAGACAGTAGGAGGGGAAGGGGAAAAAGGAAGGGGAGGCAAAAAAGGATGAAAGGAATGAAAGAAGTACTACAGGTAAAGGGGAGTAAAAGGGAGGGGGGCTGAAAGAAGGAAGGGAAGACTGGAAGATGGTGGTGAAAAATTAAAACTATTATGGAGGGCAAGGGAGAAAGGAGAACAAAAATCACAAATGGCATGAAAGACGATGGAGGGAAAAACACAAATGGTACTCATAACTGTGAATATGAATGGGATGAACTCTGCCATAAAAGAGAGACAAATAGCAGAATGGATTAAAAATCGTAATCCAAAAAATGTTGTTTACAACAAACACATTTGAATGGAGGGGATACACATAGAGTAAAGGTAAAAGATTGGAACAGAATATATTGTGTTTCATCTGATGTAAAAAAAGCAGGGGTAGCAATCTGAATCTCAGACAAAGAAAAAGTAGAAACAGATCTACTCAAAAGAGATAAGGAAGGGAAGTATATCCTGCTAAAATACATCATAGAAAATGAAGCAATATCATTAGAAATCATTTATACTCCAGGTGGTATAGCATCCAAATTCTTACAAGAGAAGTTAAGGGGGTTACAGGAAGAAATAGACAGAAAAACTGTACCAGTGAGGGACCTCAACCTCCCCCTGCCTGGACTTGATAAATCTAACCTCAAAATAAACAAGAAAGAAGTTAAGGAGGTGAATAAAACTCTGCATAAAGTAAATATGATAGATCTCTGGAAAAATTGAATGGGGATAGAAAGGAATATACCTTTTTCTCTGTGGTATATGGCAAATATACAAAAATTGACCATGTACTAGGACATAAAAAACTTACAATCCAGTTCAGAAAGGCAGAGATAGTGAATACATCATTCTGAGATCATAATGCAAAAAAAATTACATGTAATAAAAGACCATGGAAAGATAGACCAAAAATTAAATGGAAACTAAATAATCCAATTCTAAAGAATGAGTGGATTAAACAACAAATCATAGATACAGTCAATAACTTCATTCAAGAGGATGAGAATAATGAGACAGCCTACCAAATCCAATGGGATAGCGCAAAAGCAGTTCTTAGGAGAAGTTTTATATCTTTGAATGACTATATGATTAAAATAGAGAAAGAGGATGTCAATGAATAGGACATACAGTTGAAAAAGTTAGAAAAAGAACAAATGGAAATCCCCAAGTAAGTACCAAATTAGAAATACTGGAAACCAAAGGAGAGATCAATAAAATTGAAATTAAGAAAATTATTGAACTAATAAATAAAGGTAAGAGTTGATTTTATGAAAAAACCAATAAAATTTTTAAACCTTTGGCCAATTTGATTAAAAGAAAGAAATAAGAAAAACAAATTACCAATGTCAAAAATAAAAAGGGTGAACTCACCTCCGAAGAGGAGGAAATTAAAACAATAATTAGAAATTACTTTGTCCAACTGTATGCCCATAAACTCAACCATCTAAATGAGATGAATGATTATTTTAAAAAATATAAATTGCCCATATTAACAGAAGAGGAAGTTGTAAACTTAAATAACCCCACCTCAGAAAAAGAAATTGAACAAGTTGTCAATGAACTCCCTAGGAAAAAATCTCCAGGGCTGGATGGATTTACAAGTGAATTATATCAAACATTTTAAAGAACAGTTAATTCCAATACTATATAGACTGTTTGAGAAAATTGGGGAAAGAGTCCTCCCAAATTCTTTTTATGATACAATCATGGTTTTGATACCTAAACCAGGAAGAGCCAAATCAGAGAAAGAATATTATAGAACAATTTCTCTAAATAATATAGATGTGAAAATTTTAAATAAGATTTTTATCAAAAAGAATATAGCAACTGATCACAAGAATAATACATTATGATCAAGTAGTATTTATAACAGGAATGGAGGGTTGGTTCAATATTAGGAGAACTATTAGCATTGTTATTCATATCAACAACAAACCTAACAGAAACCATATGATTATCTCAATAGATGCAGAAAAGGCTTTTGACAAAATACAACACCCATTCCTATTAAAAAAAACCCTGGAGAGAGCATAGTAATAAACGGAACTTTCCCAAAAATAATAGTCATTATGTCTCTAAACTCTTCAGGAAAACTTACATGCAATAGAGATAATCTGGATGTATTTCCAGTGAAACAAGGATGTCTATTCTCACCACTGTTATTCAATATGGTACTAGAAGCATTAGCTGTAGCAATAAGAGAAGATAAAGAAATTGAAGGGATTGGAATAGGCAAAGAAGATCTTGAGTTATCACTCTGAAGATGATATGATATACTTAGAGTATTCAAGAGAATCAAGTAAAAACTACCTGAAATAATAAACAATTTTGGCAAAGTTACAGATTACAAAGTAAACCCACATAAATCTTCTGCATTTTTAAATATTACTAACAAAGCCCAACAGCAGGAGATAGAAAGTGAAATTCTATTTAAAGCTATGGTGGACACTATAAAATATTTGGGTGTCTATCTCCCAAAAGAAACCCAGGCACTACATGAACACAATTACAAAACACTTTTTGCACAAATAAAGTCAGATCTAAATAAGTGGATAAATATCAGTTGTTGGTGGGTAGGCCAAGTCATTGTAATTAAAATGACAATTCTATCTTAATTACTTTACTTAATTAGTGTAATACCAATCAAACTATCAGATAATTATTTTCTGGAGCTAGAAAAAATAATATCAAAATTCATCTGGAAGAACAAAATGTCCAGAATATCAAGGAAACTGCTGAAAAAAAATGCTAGGGAAGGTGGCCTAGCTTTATCAGATCTCAAATTGTATTATAAAGCAATAATTATGAAGACTACTTGGTACTGACTAAGAAACAGAGGGGTAGACCAGTGGAATATGTTAGGTACTCAAGACACAGTAGTCAATGAATATAGCAATCTACTGTTTGCCAAACCCAAGGACCTCAGCTTTTGGGATAAGAACTCACTGTTTGACAAAAATTGCTGGAAAAAGTGGATAACATTGTGGCTGAAACTAGGCATAGACCAGTGCCTGTCACTGTACATAAGAATAAAGTCCAAATGAGTACTTGATCTAGGTATAAAGATTGATACTATAAACAAATTAGTGGAGCAAAGAATAGCGTATCTATCAAATTTATGGAGAACTGAAGAATTTTTCCTAGGAGTTTCTCTTTTTGGATCTCTTTCAGGTGGTGATCGATGGATTCTTTCAATACTTATTTTGCCCTCTGGTTCTAGAATGTCAGGGCAGTTTTCCTTGATAATTTCATGCAAGATGATGTCTAGGCTCTTTTTTTGATCATGACTTTCAGGTAGTCCCATAATTTTTAAATTGTCTCTCCTGGATCTATTTTCCAGGTCAGTTGTTTTTCCCATGAGATATTTCACATTCTCTTCCATTTTTTCGTTCTTTTGGTTTTGTTTGGTGATTTCTTGGTGTCTCATAAAGTCATTAGACTCCATCTGTTCCATTCTAATTTTGAGAGAACTATTAAATTCAGTGAGCTTTTGAGCCTCTTTTTCCATTTGGCTCATTCTGCTTTTGAAAGCATTCTTCTCCTCATTGGCTTTTTGAACTTCCTTTGCCAATTGGGTGAGCCTATTTTTCAAGGTGTTAATTTCCTCAGCATTTTTTTGGGTCTCCTTTACCAAGGTATTGACCTGTTTTTCATACTTTTGTTGCATCTCTGACATTTCTCTTCCCAGTTTTTCCTCAACCTGTCTAACTTGCTTTTCAAAATCCTTTTTGAGCTCTTCCAGGGCCTGAGCAAACCCACCACCCCCCTGGAGTGTCTGGGGTTCTGAGGCCCCGCCCTCCACATCTTTCCCTGATGGCAAGAATACGTCCTCATCTTCGTCAGATCCGAAGGTCGGGATCATTTGCATTTGTTGGAAAAAACTCTCTAAAGTCTTATTTTTCTTCCCTTTTCTAGGCATTTTCCCAGCCAGTTACTTGACTTCTGAGATTCCTCTCCACCCCCGCCTGGATCTGCCCAGCTAGTGCTTGGCCTCTGAGGTTTAAATGGGCTTTCCTCCTGCCGGCTGTCAATCAGTGAGCTTTAGTTCAGGTGCTGGGGTGGGGTCAGGCCTGCCTCCGAGGCTGATCCCTCGGGGGCTTTATGCAGAGACTTTCAGGAATGGAACAGGTGGGGGCGGGGTGGGGGGCCCGCCTCCCAAATCCCGCTCCCTTGGGGGCTTTAAGCAGAAGCCTTCAGTAACAGAGCGGGGTAGGGGCAGGGCCGTCTCCCAAGCTCAGCTCCGTCCGGTTTTATGCGGGAATCTTCCGTAATGAAGATCCTTCCTGCTGTTGGGAGATTCCTGAGTCTTGGGCCACTGCCGCCTCAGCTGCCGCCCACACCTCTGCCTCCACCGCTTCCTGCCCCTGTCCCCGCTGCCGCCGCTTCCTCCCGCGGGGGCCCGAGTCACGGAGACGCCCCGCTTCCCCTCTCCTTCAGCCTGGCTTTCTTTCTCATTGACCTGTAGCTTCTGTGGGCAGAGGGACTTTCCCGGCTGCTGGAGCTTCCTTCTCTGAAGCCTGCTCGGATCAGCTTCTCTGCGGCCCCGGCCAGGGCAGCGCTGGGGGTCGGGTTTACTTCCCGGGGCACGCCGGACCCTGGGGACGGGTCTTCAGGGCTCCCTGGAACGGAAATCTCTTCCACTCTGCTTCTGCACACCTTGTATTCACCCAGAAGTTATGGGGGAGTCTTTTTACATTAATTCTATGGGCTTTGGTTTCGGAGCTCGTAAACGTGCGTCCTTCTACTCCGCCATCTTGGCTCCACCCCCGAACTGAAGAATTTTTGACTAAACAAGAGATAGAAAACATTATAAAGTTCAAAATAGATAATTTTGATTACAATAAACTGAAAAGGTTTTGCACAATCCAATGCAGCCAAGATTATGAGGTAAGTAGAAAACTGTGATAGAACTTTTGCAACTAGTGTCTATGATAAAGGCCTCATTTCTAAAACATATAAAGAACTGAGTCAAATGTACAAGAATACAGGTCATTCACCAATTGAGAAATGGTCAAAGGATATGAACAAGCAGTTTTCAGAGGAAAAAATTAAATCTATCTAAAGTCATATGAAAAAATGCTCTAAATCACTATTGATTAGAGAGATGTAAATCAAAACAACTCTGAGATGCCACATCACAGCTATCAGATTGGCTAACATAACAAAACAGGAAGATGATAAATGTTGGAGAAGATGTGGGAGAGTTGGAACATTAATTCATTGCTGGTGGAGCTGTGAGTTGATACAACCAATCTGGAAAGGAATTTTGAACTATGACCAAAGAGTTAGAAAAATGTGCATACACTTTTACCCAGCAGTACTGCTTCTAGGACTGTATCCTCAAGAGATCAAAAAAATTTGGAAGGGTCCCACATGTACAAAAATATTTATAGCAGCTCTCTTTGTCGTGCCCCAAACCTGGAAATCAAGGGGATGCCCATCAATTGGGGACTGGCTGAATAAGTTGGGGTATATGAATGTAATGGAATACTATTTTGCTGTAAGAAATAATGAACAGGAAGACTTCAGAGAGGCCTGGAAACACTTATATGAACTGATACTGAGCAAAAGGAGCAGAACCAGGAAAATTTTATACAAAGCAACAACCATAGTGTGCAAGGATTTTTTTCTGGTAGACTTAGAACTTCATTGCAAAGCAAGGACTTCAAATATTACCGATGGTCTCTTAGGGCAAAATGCCTTCCACATTCAGAGAAAGAACTATGGAATTCAATTACAGAATGAAGTCGACCATTTTCTTTTGTATTGTATTTTGTTTTCTGGTTTCTCCCATTCATTTTAATTATTCTATGCAACATGACTACAGTGAGGGTGTGTTTGGTAGGAATGTATATGTAGAACCTATATAAATTTTGCATGCTTGGTCAGGGAGGGAGTGGGGAGATAGGGATGAGGAGTGAGAGAGAGGGGGAAAAATCTAAGATATATGGAAGTGGTTGTAGAGCACTGAAAACAAATAAAATAATAATTTAAAAAATAAAGAAGTAAAAAATTTCATTTAAAAAAAAGTCATATGAACAGTCTGGATTTATAAAACTAGAGTTGGAAATCTGCAGTTCTGTAATGACCACGATATGTTTTCTCTTACTAGTTTAAGAACACTGTGTTGGGAGAACAAATTGTTGTCTGCAGAAAAAAGCTTGATTTGAGAGTATTGCTATCCAGTGGACACATCATTTTATGTCTCAAAGTTGGCTATATAAAGTGGTAGTTAGAAAAGCAAAAAGACAGCTGCAAATTTTATACCTTCGATGCAATGTATTCCATGCTATTTTCTTTTGGAAGCAAATAATATGCTATTATCACTTAACAATTTCAGCATTGCACAAAATTGTTTCCATGAACAAATGGTTGGATTGTGCTAAGTGGCTGATTTGAAATAATGTTTTCCTTATTCATCCTGAGTCCATATTCTTCTCTTTTTGTTTTCGGTTTCATGTCCAATGTCATCTGGAAATTTCTAATTAAGTAATTTTCATTTATTTTGATGTTAGGAAAATTGCAGAAACAGTTTGGTTGAAATAGTTTATCCCTTATTTTTAATGTTCCTTGGCAAATTTACACATGCTGATATGATTCTTTAGGAGTTAGAGAGTGACTGTGCACTTAGAGACATCCTGTAGTTTAGAAGTCATTCACAACTTTTCAGTACAAGTATTTGCTCCTTCCACTCAAAGAAGATCACCTCACCCATTACCACAAGCACCAGGAATCTGGGTTGTTAAATAGCAGCAAGAATAGATAGCAAATTTAAAGGAGTCAACAGTGGGGGGGGGCCCTTAAGAAATTCCAACTACTTTGTGTGCAAAATTCATAAAAATTTATAATACTGTGTAATTTCTATGTGTGTTTATTTTTTAATTTCTAAAATTTTATTTATTTTCAGTATTCTACAATCACTACCATATAACTTAGATTTTTTTCCCCTCCCTCCCTCCCCCTCCTCCCCTCATCCATACCCCCTCCCTCCCTGAAAGGGCACACAATTTTATGTTGTTTCTACACATACATTCCTTTTAAATTCATTTTCAACATAGTCATGTTGCATAAAAGAATTAAAATAAATGAGAGAAGTCAGAAAACAAACCAGAACATAATACAAAAGAAAATGATGTGCTACATTCTGCGATAGAATTCCATAGATTTTTTTTTTCTGAATTTGGAAGGCATTTTGCCTTAAAAGATGATTGGGAATTTTTTAAGTCCTTGCCTTGCAATGAAGTGCCAAGTCAACCAGAAGAAATCCTCACACACTGTAGTTGTTGTTGTGTACAAAGTTCTCCTGGTTCTGCTCCTTTCACTAAGCATCAGTTCATATAAGTCTTTCTAGGCCTCTCTGAAATCTTCCTGTTCATCATTTCTTATAGCACAATAGCATTCCAAACTGGTTGAACTTTAACAGGGACAAATGTAAAATCTTACTTCTGGGTTCAATCAGTTTCACAAATCTTACCTGGAAAAAGCATAGCTACATAGAAGTTCATCTGAAAAAGATTTGGGGTAAGTAATAAATTGAGAATTTAATATGTCAACAATGTCAATTAGCTAACATCTTCTTACACTTCATTAAGAGAAAAATAGATCTATATGGATGCAATAGTTGTCTGTCTCTATATTTTGTTGCTTATAGCCATGATAATCATGGTTTTATGAAAAGCAAATGAGAGCTTATTCATACTTACTTTTCTTATGGGCTAATATGTCCTTAAGACATGAGAAAATGCTACCGTGGAGTATAGCAGTGCTGTCAAACTCAAATAGAAACACATCATTCATCCCTGTGGACTGCTTAATGACTTAGAAAACCACAAATTTACACTATGTGTGTGGTATTGTGTTTTTATTTATTTTGTTAATTTTCCCAATCATTTTAATCTGTTTTAGGTACACTTGGTAGCTTGGGGCCATGAATTTGACACCTCTGGAGAAGATTAGAAGTGGGAACATTCATAATACTGATTTGTGAGTCATTGCAAAAAAATTTAGTCTTTACTAACTTTACCTGCCTTCTAGATGGTAGATATACACAGCATATTTTAAGTTTTGCCTTTTTGTTTAAGTTTCTCTTCCCTAGTGTTTTTCCTCCTTTAGTCTCCACCTTTCTGACCAAAGACAGAGATGGTATGTACTACTTGCCCTGACCTCCTGATTCTCCCTTATTTGTAGTTTGCTCTAAGCATCCTTGAGAAGGTTTTATTTTAAACTAGTGATAAAATCCTAAGTTCTGAGTAACATACTTGGCTTCTCTCTTTTACTCTATGGGAACTACCCTTGAGGGGGAAAAAAACCTGTATTTCAGCACTTTTATACTAGACCCTTGAGGATATAAGAAGCTATTCCCTGAGGGAGAACCTTTGAATCACTCAGAGATACTAGACTCTAGTGGTTCTGAAAGTACATTCCTAAGAATCAGGAGTCTAGGGTTGAAGGTGACTGTTTGTATTCTTGTTCAGTGGCCTGCAGTGAATTGGATTCTCTGCTTATGGGTTAGTATCTGTTATTATTTAGGTTGGAATTCAACCTTCATTTGCTCTACGATTATAAGGGATTAATAGAGGTACTTTCTACACATCTTAATTCAAACTCTAATGCTGATTGGCTTGTCCATCAGGCCACAGTAACAAAGGTGCTGTGTTGCGGTGAAAGAAAAATATACTTTTTGATGTTCCTATTAAATAATTGTGATAGGTATATCAAATTCGGGGTTGTTCAACATTGTTCAGATCTATAATTCCTTTTCTTTTTGTTGGGTTTACCAAGTCCTGAAAGAGGAATGTTAAAAATCACCTATAATTATTGTTTCCCTGTCAAGGTCTTTTTGCATCTTAGTTTTTTCCTTTAAGTACTTAGATTCCATATGTTGTTCCATTAATTATGATTTGAAGCACAATATTGTTTTCCTATTTCTCATGGCCTTATTTGGAATTATAATTACAATGCCAGTTATTGCACATTCATCTGATACAAAATGCATTTTATACCAATTCTTCATTCTGATGCTGTATGTAGTCTTTACGTGTTAAATGTTTTTCTTGTATGTAGCAAATTGCTGAGTTTCTGCTTTCTAATGTATTCACACTTTTTCTTTCATGTTATGGCACAGTAATCTATTAATATTCAAAGTTATTACATTTATGTTCTCCTTCACCATCAAATTCTGTTATATTCATTTAATTTTCCTTCAGACCAGTACTAGGTCCCCAAGGTTTGTTATGCTTATACTAAATTTCTCATTCTGCTCAGATTATGCAAAGTCCAATTTTCTGTTTTACTTTTCATCATGACTATATTGTTTTTGTCTGTGCCAAAAGTTTTGAATTTAATGTAATCAAACTGATACATTTTATATATTGTAATATGTTTTATTTCTGGTCCAAAATTCTCCCCTTATCCATAAATTTGACAGAGAAACTATCTCATGCATCCCTTATTTGTTCATGTTATGACCCTTCATGTCTAAATCATGTATTCATTTTGATCTTATCTTGGCATATTGTGTGAGATATTGGCCTATATTTAGTTTTGACTCAACTGCTTTCCAGGTTTCCCATAAATTTTTTATCAGGTCATGAATTCTTGTCTGCAAAGCTGGTATCTTAGCTTTTGTCAAACACTATATTACTATGGTCTTTACCTGCTCTATATTA
Source organism: Bettongia penicillata ogilbyi (assembly GCA_023548195.1). Taxonomy (NCBI): domain Eukaryota; kingdom Metazoa; phylum Chordata; class Mammalia; order Diprotodontia; family Potoroidae; genus Bettongia; species Bettongia penicillata. The sequence goes on from JAJHZJ010000233.1 coordinate 4,468,879, forward strand.
TGTACCTAATACATTCCACTGATGCACCACTATTTCTTAGCCAGTACCAGATTGTTTTTATGATTATCAGTTTATAATATAGATTTGCTATGTCTAGACCACCATTATTTAAATTTTCCATTAATTCCCTTGATAGCTTTTACCTTTTGTTCTTCCAGATGAATTTTGTTACTATTTTTTCTAGTTAAATAATATAATTTTTCATACTTTGATTGGTATGCCACTGAGTAGGTATATTGATTTAGTAAAGATTGTCATTTTTTGTTATATTGACTTGGTCTACCCATGAGCAATTAATATTTTTCCAATTGTTCAGATCCGACTTTATTAGTGTGCGAAAGTGTTTTCTAACTGTGTTCACATAGTTTCTGGGTTTGTCTTGGTAGACTTTCAAATATTTTATTATCTATAGTTATCTTAAATGGAATTTCTTTTTCTGTCTCTTGCTACTGGACTTTACTGGTAATATATAGAAATGCTGACAATTTATGTGAGCTTGTTTCATATCCTACAGTTTTACTAAAGTTAGTAATTATTTCAATTAGGTTTCTTAGTAGATTCTCTAAGATCCTCAAAGTATACCATCATATCATCTGCAAAAACTGATAGTTTTTTTCCTCATTGCATATTCTAATTCTTTCAATTTACTCCTGATCTTTACATCCCAAGTTAGAAGGCTTCATTATAGCAGAATTAATTGATTAAGGCCGCTTCCTGAGCTTTCTGAAGTGATGACAACTGAGATTTTGAAGCAAAAGTGAAAGAAACACTTCAGATTGCTTTGTCACCTCAGTGAAGAAAACCATTTCTACTTCTCTAGAAGAAGGGGAGCCTGGTTAGGGGCTGGGAAATAGCAGTGGATGTTGGAAGAGATTTAATGGGGTAGAGGAGTTGGGGGACTGAACACAGAAAGGAGCAGGGATTTCAGGTCTTGAGATTGTGAGAAAGTGTGAGCCAGTTTAATGCACATATTTAGCTAAATTCTCTTCCCTTTAAGGGATTCCCAGTATGCTTGTCTTCCATTTAATAACTTTCTTTCACACAGAACACTAAGAAATAAATAGTCCTTATTATAACAATTTTTAGGAAAAAAAATTCTCCCTCATGATTGTACCACCCCTGAATGATGATCTAAGACTGCATGTATTCACCGGTTCCCTGCACACATGACAAATATAGATAGAATTTTGGAGTAGGAAGAGGTGGATTCAAATTTTATCCCAGGTATTTACAAGTTGTATGAACTCTTGGCCTTAGTTTCCTCATCTTTAAAATAAGGAATTTGATTATCCTCTCACCCCCTCCCCTACCCGCTTAAATCTATGCTGCCTTCATGCATAATACAGATGAGTAGCATATGAATTCCGGCTTGCTCAGCTCTATCTCAGCTACTAAATGGCAGCTTTGTGCACAGAGGAGCCACGAAGCCAGCCTGGGTTGGCCAGGAGAGCAAGCTTGTCTTCTTCTCCATGGGTCAACTTTGCCCCAACCACCTGAGTGCTTCAGGAAGAAGAGCATTAAAACAAGAAAGGCTGACTGGTTGCCTGACTTCTTAGACTGAGTCTCATAGGGTGCCAAATGTTGATGGGGTGATAGCTGATCCAGCGCCTGGGGGAGAGCTCAACTTTCCATGTTAAAAACCTGAATTTTATCAATATAAATGAGATGTAATTGGGCCTGGGTGTGGGAGTGGAGACGGTTCTACAAACTAAGCTTATAATAGATTAATTGCTAAATTAGAATGATGAAAAATAACAAGTAGAAATCCTCAGAGCTGACAATCCCAGTGAGCAGTCTCACTCAAAAGAGGAAATTATGAATTAAGTGAAAGGAAGAAGGATATTCTTTCAAAAAAGATATTTCTATCGATATCTTTTTTGTTTTTGTCACCTAGATTTCTCCTCACCTGCAAATCTACTTTCTCCTCTTCCCTTCCAGAGAACAAATCCTTATATTAAATGCATTAAAAAAGAAAAAAAAACAGAGAAAGGAGGAAGGAAAATCATCAAAGCCAATGGACACATTGGGGAAAAAAATGATATGTGAATTCTGATGTCTTTTTTTAAGGTCAAAATTGTTAGTTGGTATTTCATATCATCTTGTTATTCCTGTGTATTTTGGTGTTGTTTCCCTTTGTGCATATTTCCCGTTTGTGGCAGCTTATGTATTTTCATTCTTCTCTGGATTTATTATGACCATTGCTTTTTTTTCTGATGAAGCTGAAGTCAAAGAAATTATAAAGAGTAATTTTGCACAATTATATGCTAATATATTTAACAATTTAAGTGAAATGAAGAATATTTACAAAAATATAAATTGCCTAGATTAACAGAAGAGGAAATATAATATCTAAACAGACTCATTTTAGAAAACAAATTTGAACAGGCTATAAATGAGCTTCCTAAGAAAAATTGCCAGGGCCAGACAGATTTCCAAGTGAATTCTATCAAATATTTAAAGATCAGCTAATCCCAATATTAAATAAATTATTTTTAATAATGGGCAAAGAAGGGATCCTACCAAACTCCTTGTATGAAACAAATATAATGCTAGTACCTAACCCAGGAAAGGTAAAAAAAGAGAAAGAAAATTATAGACCAATTTCATTAATGAATATGATGCAAAAATCCTAAATAAAATACTATCTAAAAGATTATAACAATATATTAAAAGATTATATGTTGTGACCTAGTGCAATTTATACCAGGATTGCAGGGATGGTTTAGCATAAGGAACTCTATTAACATAATTGATTATACCAATAATAAGAGAAAAATAAATCTTGATTATATCAATAGATGTAGAAAAAATTGATAGAGTACACTTTCTATTAAAAACACTTGAAAGTATTGGTATATATGACTTTTTCCCTTAAACTGATAAAAAGTATTTATCTAAAAATTTCAGCAAGCATTATTTGTAGTGGAGATAAGCTAGAAACATTCTTAGTAAGATCAGATGTGAAAATAAGATGCTGGTTGTCACTCGTATTATTCGATATTGTAATGGACATCTTAGCAAAAGCACTGAGAGAAGAAAAAGAAATTCAAGGAATCAGAATAGGGAATAAGGTACTAAAAGTATCCCTTTTTGTTTATGATATGATGACATGTTTGGAAAATCCTAAAGACTGAACTAAAAAGTTAGTTGAAATAATTAATAATTTTAGCAAATAACACAATATACAATAAATCATCAACATTCCTATGTATGACAAACAAAATCCAGCAAGAAAAATTAGTAAGAGATACTCTACTTAAAATAACTTTAGACAGTATAAAATACCTGGGACTACATCTGGCAAAACAACTCCAAGAGCTATGTGAACAAAACTGTTTTTAAAAATTTATGAAAATAAAATCAGATTTAAATAACTAAAAGTATTAATTATTCATGCATAGGCAGGGTGAATATAATAAAAACGACAATTTGCCAAAACTAGTTTACAAATTGAATGCCATATCATTTAAATTACCAAAAAATCATTTCATTGAGTTAGAAAAAAATAACAAAATGCATTTGGAAGAACAAAAAGTCAAGATTTTCAAAGGAAATAATGAAAAAAATGTAAAGGAAGGAGGTTTAGGACTACCAGATCTTAAACTATAAGGCAGTAAATATCCAACTGGTTCTGACTAATAAATAGAAAGGTAGATCAATGGAACAGAGTGAGCATGAAATTTATAGCAGCAAATAAATATACTAATCTTGTATTCGACAAATATAAAGACAAGAGGTGGGGATAAGAATTCATTATTTGATTTAAAAATTGTTGGTAAAACTAGAAAGGAGTACGGTGGAAATTGGGCATATACTGATTTCTTACACCATTTATCAAAATAATGTCAGAATGGATACATAACCAGTGCTATTGAAAGCATAGTTTTATTTCCTTATATTCATGTACCACAATTTGTTTAGTCATTCCTCAGTTAATGGGAAACTCTTTTATTTCTAGTTTTTTACTACTGCAATAAGTAGTGGAATGTTCATTAAGGAAATTTCCCTTTCTGATTGATGGAGGAATTGCCCTTTGGTCTATGGATATTTCTGTCTAGTAATTGGTATTAGTCATTACAATATTAGGATCACAGAATTTAGAGCTTAGCTCAGGGTCACAAAGCATGTATGCAGTATGCCTGGTTGAACCCAGTTTTCTTGATTACAAATTCAACTCTTTTCCCATTCTAGCACCTGACATTATGGAACAATAATGAAGAAGCAATATATTCTTCCCTTTAGTTTCTCTCTCTTTTTTTAGATTCCATGTAAACCATCAACTTCCCTTTGTTTGTGTTTGTTATTTACAAGTTTCGGTTCCTTTTATTAGTGTAGTAAGTAATAGCCCTCATCACCTGCCCACTTAAATATAGTTTCAGGTGAAGTAAGCTAAAGTCACTCAGGCTAACTGCAGAACTAAACTGATAACCAACTTGTAAGTTCTTTGAGGGCAGGAACTGTTTCATTTTGACATTTGTATCCTCAGCACATAAAGCTTTCTCCTGGAGACTCTGCATCATCCAGCTGCTTGACACCTTCTCCAAATCTAGCTGTTCATTGTCTCATGTCCCAACAGACTTGGCAGAGCAGAGGAGTGATATTTCCCTGGCTCCTCAGTCATACTTTCAGAGCTTTTTTCTGTCATCATCACTTAGCAAACACCTTTCCTCCATGCCTTCATCATCATCTAGCTCTTTCTGGTTGTACTCCATAGACCCGGAATCTTTCTACCACCACCCCTTGTCTCCTTAATACACTCAGTGCCCAAATTTAGAGACTTCTTCCCCTACTCAACCTTCAATCCCTTCAAATTCACTGCTCTGCTGGGTTCTGAATCCCCTAAGCTCCCATAACCTCTGCTTCCAGTCTACTAAAATCTTTAAGATCACCCCTTTCTCTGCTCTCCACTCCTTCCCCACCCCATTTAACTAAATTGGTCCCATGTACCACAAGTCCTAGTTAGGACTAATGAAATACTTTCATCCCTGGAAGAACACAAAGGCCATCTTACTAGTTGTTCCTCCTTTGCCTAGATTCTATGCAAACCATTCAGTAATCATTAATATGCACTTTACAAATAAATGAAATTCTGAATGCAGTGGATAAAGATGTCATATACCAAGGAAAGGAAAATATCTTAGTCATAGAGCAGTCAGTGATACAAGCAGGTAAGCTTGGGTGTGGAGTCATGCCTGACAGGGGCCATGATATGTGGAATACTCTTTCCTTTCCTTTGCCTACTGTAATCTAGCCAGTCTTTCTAGACCTAGTCACACATTTCTTGTTTATAACCAATGTGCAAAGGACTGTGCTAGGCTCAGTAGGAGTGCAGAGATGGAGGACACAGGGATATATAGGACACAGGTGCTGCCCTCAAAGGGCTCTTAATTGAGCATTGGAAATGCAAGATTTAGCCAGATGACTACAAGAAAAGTCACAATAGATCCTGTACAAAGCAGACAGCAGGGGTTATAAAAGGCAGAAGAGGGGCAGATCACTCCTAGGGAAGATGTTCTGGGCAGGCTCCATGGAAAATGTACTTCCTACTACATTGTTAATGTATTTTTGCATAAAGGGAAAATCTTTCCCATGCAACCTGCTTGAGTCACATGGAAGTCTGAGTCCCATAAGTATATGGTGGGAGGAGCTTGCTGAACAGGTGGAACAGGAAGGGATGGAGGAGAAAGGGTGAAGCAGAGCTGAGAAGAAATGAGAGAGACCAGTCAGATCTGAGGGAGAGAGAGAAAGCAGGAAGCTGACTGTGAGTGAGAGAAGGACATTTTGCTTGAGGGTGTTTGTTTGTTGGAAGGCCTGATAATGTGTATAAACTTCTTGGTTATTATGATGGATTTCATTGTTGCTATGATGACTTTGGTTTTCTGGTGTCTGAATAAATGCTTTCCTTTTGTCTTCTGTATGGAGAGTTTGTTAAACTTTGCAGTTAAGAACTATGCCAGCATGTTCATACTCTCTGTCGGTCCACTGGTGCTATGAATGTTGCCTTGGTGATGTACCTACCCACTAGTTGAATAGGGCACTAGAAATGTTCTGATAATCATGATTGTTTTTATAACTGCCTAACTTAAACACTGTTTCTTTGTCTCCCTCCCAATCCCTCCAAGATGGCTGCTACGTCGAGTCGACCTGCTACCTCAGTGAGTATCTCTTTCCTCAGCTCCCTCAGCACCCAGAGCTAGATCCAAGTGAATTATCTCCTGCTACATGACAATGCCACCAGACAGATGGACGTTAGGGATTCCTGCCCATGAGGGGGCACAGAAAGTCTTTTCCCTGGTCTCCCCACACCATGACATGGGCATTTTGCTCTAAAAGGAACAACATTCCACTTTACTGTCAATTAAACTTCTTTTAATCCCCAGATTTAAAGGCACAGTAATCACTTTCTAAGAATGTGGCAACCTAGAGTTGAACTCAAAATGAAACACAAAAATGAAATTCTGAACATAGAACATTTAATACCATGTGGAGTAAGAGGCCCCTGACATCCTTGTTGTTCCCTTCTTTCACCAATCCCCCTCCTGTGCTTTCCTCCTTCTTACTACTGCCTATCTGCTTTCAACCCTCCTTCTAAAGAGCCTCAGAAATCAAGTGGACCTCCATCTTGAGCCCCTCTTTGTTCTCTTTTCTTCTATCCACACTTGGACATCATAGGTATCTCCCCTTCAATGTCCTATTCTCAGCTAACAGTTCATCTGACCAATTTATCCCGTCCTAGGGGCAGGCAGGTAGGAGGTTCAATGGTTAGAGCACTGGACTGAAATCAGGAAGATCTGAATCAAAATCTTCCTCAGACACTTACAAGCTGTGTTATCCCTGGTAAGTCACTTATCTTTGCTTGCCCCAATTTCCTCATCTCTAAAACAGGCATAATAATTATACATACCTTCCAGGGTTACTGTAATGATTAAATGAGATACTATTTGTAAAGCAGGGTGTAAATGATAGCTAGTATTATTAAATAAGAAATAGATGTTTTATAATGACTTTATTAGACTCTCCTTTCCAGAAAAGATTATTTGCATTTTAATAGAATGTCAACTCAGCCCAGAAGAATCAGTGATGAAGGAATAATCTTAGAGTAAGAGGAGCCTTCTCGTCCACTCCACAGCTGATCATTTCCTCACTAAAGAAGCCCTCTTTCAACAAATTTTGTTTCTTAATCTGCCTAGATAAAAGGACAGTGCTATGTGTCAATACACTTAAATCATAGATCTATAGAACTAGAAGGTTCTACAGAGATTGCTTTGCCCACCCTCCTTATTATATGGAATTCAGTGGTACCCAAAGAGAGCTATAATATCTCCTGGGGGGCACTGGAAAGATCTTGGAGTGGTAGTAGCTATGGATGCAATAGTACACTTAATTTTGAGACTCCTTTCCTAGTTTCTAAGATTTCTGGAGGGACCCTGAGTAATTTCATTTGAAAAGAAGATGGCAGACCAAACGAGTTTAGGGACCTACAGATAGCTGAAGACATCAAAACTCAGAAAACTGAGGCATATTCACAAATGACAAATAAGATGTAGTACAAGATAAGGACTATTCAAGTGATAGATAAAAAATTCTGGGCTGATTGAGTGGGAAGAGAAATCACTTTTAGCCAAAGTGACTAGGGATGGCCTCAAGGAAGAGCTGGAATGTGAGCTAAGCTTTGAAGAATGGTAAGATTCTGATAGGCAAAGTCTGGGAAAAAATATTGTCTAGATGTAAAGAATAACAGGAGCAAAGGATTGAGATCAGGAAAAAGAAATGTCATTTGGAGGAGTAGTGTCATTCATTCTTTTGTGTATTATGCAGTATGGGGACATAGTCTATCAGTATGTATTTTTAAGCACAATTACTGTGTGCCAGATATTGTGAAAACTCTCCAAAACCACCATATGTGCCCTAGAGGAGTTCACATTTTAATGGGAAAGACAATATGCAACTCTGTGCATATTAAGATATGTATGGTACAAACAGAAGGTAATCTCAGAGAAAATGCACTGGGGTTGGGAGATTGGGAGTTGGAAAAGTCTTTTACAGAATGTGGGACCTGAGCTGAATCTTGAAGGAAGCCAGGGCAGTCAAGAGTCTTTTGTGAAGAAGAGCTTACCATGCAACAGCTAGTGAATTGGAAAGGGAGGCAGGAGATGGAGAATCTAGCAAACTAGAAAGAAGACCAATGTCACTGTGTCACAGAGCCCATCTGGTGGAGAAAAATGTAACAAGTCTGGAAAAGGAAGGAAGTGTAAAGTTGTCAAGGATTTTAGTGTCAAAAGGAGGGTCTTATATTTGATTACAGCTTATTGAGTAAAGGAATAGCACAGTTACACCTGCAATTTAGAAAATTCAATTTGGTGGTTGTGTGGAGGAGTGATTAGAGTTAGGAGAGACTTGAAGCCAGGGGACTAACTAAAAAGCTATTACAATAGTGCAGGCCTGGGTGGTTGATATGGGCCTGCCATGGGCTAGTGGCTGTGTGAGCAGAGAGAAGATGACGTTTAGCAGATATTGCAGTCTGGGTACAGAGAGTCTTCGTATTGAATCCTGAGAGCGATAGAGAATGCAGGGTGTGTGGAGGGTCACTCCGAGGTTGTGAGCCCAGGTGCCTGGAAGGATGGCATTGTAGAGTGCTTTAGAGAAGCTTGTAAAAATCCACTGGGGCCAGACTAAGACAGGCTTTGAATTTTAGACTTTGTCCTATAAGCAATGAGTTATTGTTATTGGTCTTTTGACCACAATAGCCCCCAATTTCTTCATAACAATTAATGTCCTCTCTATTCACAATGTCCTTGTGAAGGTTGAAATAAAATAATTAATTCAGAAGTGATTTGAAATAGCTGTAGTCATCATACCAACATGAGGGATTATTCTTCTCTCCCATCTATGGACACTATGAGGTTGGGGTCATACTCACTTCAGTCTCATAATCCAGGTAGGGTCATGGCCATGTATTGTAGCTGGAATGTTCTCCAACCAATCTAGAAAGGAAAAATTGACGGGTCAGAGACATGACTGAGCTTAGACATAAAGGGAGAAGGTAGTCATGTCCTCGTGTGATGAGCCATGAATAGCCTCTCTTCCTCAAAATTTCAGCACCTTCATCCTGTCTTGATGTCTCAAATCTTACCCTCAGAACTTTGCTCTTTACAAGTAATTATTTTCTAGACAAATGAAGTTAATGCAAGTAAACCAGGGACAGGTAATTTTATATACCATGATCTGCCATGACTACTTCACCATGAATTGTTTTGTCAGAGATTCAAAAGTCAAACAACTAGCAGGACACTCAAGAATAGGAAAAATGGAACTGGTATAGCTTGTGTTGACAGTTGACATTGTGGGTCGAGGCACTAAGTTCAGTTTAATGCTTATTGGATATCTGTTTGGAGAGGGCTGTCACAGAAGAAAAAAGAGAAACTCAGTAAGGGGAAGCAGGAGGACACTAAAATGGAAGCTTGCTCACCCTACATTTTAGACAAAGGCCAACCCCACCTAGGCAACTGGGAAGATGGTAGAGAGGAGTTTCCTTCCCTGTTGGGTCTGAATCAGGCAAAACTACCAGCCTATTGTTAGCATAAGGACCTTGAGAGACAAACCAATCAATTGCCAAACCCAAATCTACTGTAACTATAGAAATATAGAAGAGAAAGAGCTGTGGTTAAGGCAGAAAAGACAATCATTCAATCCAAGAATACTGAGCAAACACCTACTGTGCATCCATCCATGGGAAGAAAAAGGCAGGGCACTGATTGACAAGGCTCTTTAGGTCTAATGGGGGAGTCAAATTGAAGACAATGGTGTGTAATAATTAACAGATTGTGTGTAGCAAACTGATTTTTGACGCTTGACCTCAGGGCTTTAGAGTTTTAAGGTACCTCTCAACAGCCTCTTTAGGCCTTTTGTATACTTTACCTACAAATAGGAAAGGTTCCCACCAGCAAACAGTGATTAATCAGTTATAACCAAATCCTAAACAAGCACTCTAAATTATAGATGTATGCCAAGTTCCGTCAAATGACATGTCCAGTGAATGTCAATCAATTTTTGAACCCAGGCCTTCTGATTCTTATACTCAAACCATAGCATTGCCCCAAATAGCATGAAATCAAGTTTCTTAAAATAAATCAAAACCATTAAACATAAAAATCAAATGAATGATTAAGTGGGATTTGAACAGGGACTAGACCTGTGGCTTAACTAGCAAAGCGAAATCTGTCAGGTCAAGAGACATTTATTAAATACCTAATGTGTGCCAGAAATTGGGCTTAGTGCTATGGACACAAGGAAAGGCAAAAGTAGTTCTTGCCCTCAAGGAGTTCACCATCTAACAGGGAGATAACATACCAGCAACTCTGCCAAATGTTATATATAGCACAAATTGGAGATCTTCTCAGAGCAAACGCAGTAAGATTGCAAAGAGTGGGATTTTAGCAGAAATTTGAAGGAAGCCAGGAGATGAAGAGAGAGAATTCAAGGAATGAGGGACAGTTCATGAAATTGCAGAGAGGGTGAACATAGAATATTTTGCGTAAAGAACAGTAAGGATTCTAATATCACTAGTTTCTGAAGAGGATTAAGGTTTAAAAGGACTGGAAAAATAGGTAGGAACCAGATTCTGAAGGACTTCAAATACCAAAAAGAGGAATTTCTGTTTGATGCTAGAAGTAATAGGGAGCAACTAGAATGTTTCTGGTAGGGGAGAGACTGACATGGTCTTTGGGTTGTGTTTGTCCTTCATTTTTGAGGAGAACCACGACATCAGGGAAATGATGATTTTGATTTGAGTGAGGGAGGGCTGTGCAAGGTCATCAGACTCACTTTCTCCTCCAGAGCCATCTGGATCCAGGGACCAGATATTCATCAGAATGACTGGAGGTGACTCAGGATGTAATGGGAGACCTTGGCCCTTTTAGATTAAGGACTTTTCTGTTACTCACTTAGAATGAGGCAACAATCATTCAATGAATAGGTCTCTTTAAGAAGTGAGTCAAGGGATGGACTGTTTAAGTATAAAAAAAGAAAAAAAAAGTTAAGCTGGGAGGGCAAGGTCCTCAGGTTTCTTGTTCTAAAAAGAAACAGTTACCATTGACATTCACCCTAAGCCAGGAGGACCCAGAATACAACCATTAAGTGGAGCTTGGGCATAGACCTATTGTGTTTCAATCTATGAGCTTCAGAGTGAACTGCATTTAAGGTTTTGTGAAAGATGAAAGAAAGAAGGAAGGAAGGAAAGAAAGAAAACCAAGACAGAAGGAAAGCAAAGAAGAAAGGAAGGAATGAGGAAAGAGTGGGGAAGGAAGGAAGGTAAATTTTGTAACCAGAAGCTGCCCAGACTGACATGGTCAGATGTGTGCTGTAGGAAGATCACAGCGACTACTGAGTGGAAGAGGGAGTGCTGAGAGACTTGAAGGACAGGGGAAAATGCTCAATAGTTCAGGCTTGAGGTGAGGAAATGCTCTCCACTGATGCAAACTGGTTCTTTCTTTGCGCCTCACAGTCTTAAAGTTTTGCCTAGAGAACTACAAATTCAAGTAACTTGCCCAAGGTCACAAAGAAAGCATGTGTCAGAAATGGAAAGGGCTAGAACCCAGGGCATCTTGACTCCAAGGTCAGCTCTCTATTCACTACACCACATGGTTTCTTTAAATGAGTAAGTACTATGCTAAATGATATGATACATTTTAAAAAGAAAGCAAAGTACAGTTGAGAATCTTTCCACTAAATTTTAAAAGGTGTAGATTTATGCATATATATATATATATATATATATATATATATGAATGAGAAAGTTTTTTTTTAAACTCATCTGCTTCTAATTGATTCAAAAGTTAATCCTAGACAATATACAACTCTAGGGTTCTGGGATTTCAGGCCAGATTGGGGTCAAAAGCCTCAGCAAAAGAATTTTTTTTATTTTTAATAACTAACCTTCTGTAGTTCCCTCTCATAACTGCTAACCATCACATAAAGTACTGAATTGGTCAAATTTTTCCCCACAGTTCCATGATGAGGATGTGGATACTGATCAGGCCAGTGTGCTGAGGATTGTCTTGGTTGGGAAAACTGGAAATGGGAAAAGTGCAACAGGGAATACCATCCTTGGGAAGGCAGTTTTTAAATCTAGAATCTCACCACATGCTGTGACCAAGATCTGTCAAAAAGAAGTTGGAACCTGGAAAGGGAAAGAGCTTATGATTGTTGACACACCTGGTCTGTTTGACACAAACGAAAGCCTAGAAACTACGTGCAATGAGATCAGTCGTTGTGTTATCTATTCCTGCCCAGGGCCACATGCTATCATTCTGGTTCAGCATCTGGATCAATACACTGATGAAACAAAACACACTGTCTCTTTGATTAAGGCACTCTTTGGGGATTTAGCCATGAACCACATGGTCATGTTGTTCACTAGGAAAGGAGACTGGGAAGATACACTAGAGGACTTTGTGAAAGAATCTGATGAGAACCTCCAAAGTCTTGTGCAAGAGTGTAGAGGAAGATACTGTGCTTTCAAAAGTAAAGCTCAGGGCAATGAGTGCATATGCTGCTAAAAATAATCAAGAAAATGGTGCAGGATAATCAGGGGAAATACTTTTCAGAAAAAAAATATACCAGGAAACTCATGAGTCAGTGAAAAACAGGAGAAAGGTCCTGAAGGAAATCTATACCAAACAAAGAGAAAATGATCTGCAAATTATAGAACTAGAGTATGCTAACAAAGGTCCTCTGACAGAAAAGGATAAAAAGGAAAAGCAAGACAAAGAAGAAAAGATAGAGAGGCAATATGAAGAAAAAATGAAAAACATAAACACAGAGGCTGAGAAGTCTATATTTGAAAAAACTTTTCAGTTCATTAAGAGTGTGGTTTCTAAAATTTATGGATGGTTCAAGGAATGAAGATCTACCTGGTTTGTTTGTTTTATTTTCCACCAATTTCCTTATAAATGTTGATATCTTGGATGAGGGATGGGAATCCTGTGGACTTAAGGCGACATGTTTCCTTCTAAATCCTTAAGTAGATTCAGTCAAAAAGTTAAGGCTGTAAAAGGCCACAGGTTTCCACTTCCATCCTGGATGTGTAGAATTATAAACTTATGAAATGGATAGAACTGGGTCTTAATTCCCTTAATTTCAGTCAAAGATAAGAGATTTTCAAAACAAGGAACACTCTATTTTGGGGGTGGAGCCCCCATCAGGAATTTACCACATTATAAAGCTACCAGAATTGAATTAACCAGTTGTTTTTTCTGAGTCTTTACTTAGTATGTGCCTAGAGTCCTGGACTTCAAATATAGTCCTTTATAGAAATAAGTAATTAGTTATGAATAATTATGTAAATAAATGAAAATTGAGGCCCTTTAGGGATGGGAGAAATATCTTTGGAATGAGGAGGACCAGGAGTTGGTGATGATTGGTTCATTTGCTTCTCAGGTTCCGTCATTATAGAATTCAAATTGCTCCCTGGGCAGCTCCCTGACTACATACTGTCCTGAGTCTGGCTCCTGGATCTCTAGATGGTATGGGTCTCCAGTGTTTACTAATTCTTTCTATGTACCACCTCCATACTTCACAAATAAACAAACTATTCTCTCTCCTCCTAAACATTCAACTCTACCTTCACTTTATGTTTGTTCCTGTCTAACTGCTGTGATCCAGAGGTTCCTGACCGTTACTTTGGCCTACACAGAATGTCTCATTGGTAGACATTGTTTCATTCATTACACTTGTATCCCCACTTCTAGCAATGTCTCTCACATAGCAGATGGTTAATAAATGCTTGTTGATTGTTGAACTCAGCCAAGTTGTGTCACTGACATGGGATGTTCCAATAGTGTCCCATTGACTGGGATATTCGAAGATCTGAGATCCCTGAGGTTTTTTTTCTTCTTCCCAGATTCATCGAGTAGGATAGAATTCTTCTAATGGTGACTGGGGGACAAGGAAGGCTAGAATTATCTGAGACTTAACTTCCCTTCAGTCAGTGTTCTCCTTTTGTGAGTAGAGAAAGTGGACAGCACCTTGTGAAGATAGAATGGGGACCATCAAGGAGATTTACATTTTACATTTACATCAAGGAGAAACATTTAAATAATGTATGTGTCAGGTACTGTGCTAAGTGCTGTTACCTCATTTGATTCTAAAGACAGTCATATATTAAAGAGCACTATTATTTTTTCCATTTTATAGTCGAAGAAATTGAGGTAAACAGACCTTAATTGGTAGTTTCAGGAAACATGGCAAGGCCTGTATGAATGATGCAAAGTGAAGTGAGAAGAACTGGGAGATCATTGAGCACAGTATCAGCAATGTTGTAATGATTATCAACTGTGAAGGACTTTGCTACTGTGAGAAAATGATACAAGGCAGTTTCAACGGACTTATGATGAAAAAAAAATGATAATCTCCAGAAAGAGAATATTGAGGAATTCTGAGTACAAACTGAAACACATTTTCAATTTCTTGATTTTCCCGTTGCTTTTTGAAATATGGCCAATATGAAAATATATTTTGCATGAATTCACCTGTATAATTGATATATTGCTTACCTTCTTAATGGTAGGGAATGGGAGGAAAATAGAAATTTGGAACTCAAAAATTCAAAGAAAAACATATTTAAAATAAATAAATAATAATTTAAAAATAAAAGAAGTTTCCTATCCATATCCTTTCACTACTTATCTATATCTTGAAAATGAGACTTTTATCAGAGAAAACTGTAAAAGATTTCCACTGTTATATTTTCCTTCTAACTTGTCATATTACATTTGTTTGTGCAAAGACTTAATTTTTTGTAATAAAAATTGCATATTTTATCTTGATTCATTATCTCTTTCACTTAGTTATGAATTCTTCCCTCATCTATAGATCCTTATTCTGCTAAATGTGACCTTTTAACATCTGGGTGCTATAAACACTTGGAGCTAATCTTGGGATGTGGTATGATATGTTTGGTCTAAACCCAATTCCTACCAGCCTACCAACTGATTTTGCAAGTAGTTTTTTGTCGAATGGTGAATCCTTCCCCTAGTAACTGATGTTTGGCGGTATACCAAAGATTATACTACTATATTTGCTTCTGCATATTGAACACTTAAGCTATTCAACTGAGCACATTCTATATCTCTTTTTAAAAATCAGACCAAAACAATTTTAGTCATTTTATTTTGCAATAGTTTTCTTTCATGAATTTTTCTCAGTCAATAAACATTTATTAAGCATGTGCCATGTGCCAGGCATTGTACTAAGTTCTGGGGATACAAAAAAAAAAGAGCAAAAGACAAATCCTGCTGTCAAGGAGCTCACAATG
This sequence comes from Bettongia penicillata ogilbyi, assembly GCA_023548195.1. Classification (NCBI taxonomy): domain Eukaryota; kingdom Metazoa; phylum Chordata; class Mammalia; order Diprotodontia; family Potoroidae; genus Bettongia; species Bettongia penicillata. The sequence goes on from JAJHZJ010000233.1 coordinate 4,484,192, forward strand.
TAATTGGAGGGAGGGTAAAGGGGTGGGCATAATAAGCAAGCAAATATATAAAAACAAGGTATGTATAAAGAACAGACAGGAGATAACAGAGGGAAGGCACAAATACTAAGGCAAATTGGGAAAGGCTTCCTGTAGAAGGTGAGATTTCAGTTGGAAATTGAGGGAAGTCAGAAGTAGAGAGGAGGAGGGAGAAGCTTGTGTCACATTTGGGATTTTGAGCCAGAAAGGTGATCCAGTGTAGTTTTTCTGTCAATTTCCTGATCAATGCTCAGAATGCCCTTTTTCCTAGCTCTCTGTTACAGTTGCTGTACTGTGAGCTGGGCTGTACTTTTTCCTCCTATTTCACCATCTTGAAGGGTCTTCTGCACTTCTACTGTTGAGGGCATGACTGTCTTCTTAGTCACATGGGACTGTGACCAGAATTATTTGCTCCTTAATCTGACTGTTCATATCCATTCTTATCATTTAAACTTGATGACATCTTTCCTATGTATCCCCCATCTCTATTCACTAAGTCACCAGCTAATTCAGAACTTCATCAACTCTCACCTAGAGTAGTGCAGTAATGCTTAGCATAGTGCTAGTACACAGTAAATGCTTAACAAATGCTTGACTGATTGACGAATAATCCATAGCTACTTCACTCATATAACATAATCTTATGATTCTTTACAATTTAATTTTCCCTTTCTTGGACACACTATTGTTTATCAATGTTCTTCATAAAATGTGGCATCTAAAATTGAAAGAATACTCTAGATATGATCTGACTGGAATAGAATACAAAAGAGCCACCACCTCCTTTGCCCAGTACACTATGCCTCTCTGTTCGGTCTAAGATCAAATTATCATTTTCCTTTGACGGCCAACAGAGCTATAATTGGGGTAGGGTAATCAAGGCTTTGTTCCAGTATTCCAAAATTTAGAGAGTGTTGTCAGTATGGATCTTTCAATAGGTAAAAAGAAGGGAACTTAGCATTTAATAAACAATTTTAATGAACTAAAATGGAAAATTATGCGATAATATATCTCTTTTTCCAAAAGCTGTATCCCAGCTGAACTCCTCCTAGACTGACTCTACCCCTTCAAGAGTTTCCTATCTATCGATGCTCATCACTTTGGACAATTTTCCTTTTCCTTATCATCAAAATTGTTTTTCTTTTTGTCTTTGAAATTTCACTCTGACAGCCTCTCATTCCTCTTAGGATGATTTCTTCCATAGAATTCCATGTCATAAGATCCTACTTATCATTTCTCACCATCTCTAGTCACCCTAACCTATATGTTGTCAATAGACCCAGATGGCTTTGGAGGAGAGAATAACACTGGTGGCTTTGCGTTGCCCTCCATCACTTAAATCCAGTTCACTTGTAAGTCATAACATCATCTTCCTGATGTCATGGTCCCCTTCAAGAATGAAAGACAAAACAATGAACAATGAATAATTATTTCTCAGAACCCTTTGGAAAACTGCTGTTCTAAAATATAGGATGGATGTCAGACTATACTGGATTTTGTCTTCTCTGTAACAAAATCTAGCTTGGAGTTCTCTCTTCCAAAGCTCCCATTATTTCTATCTAAGCAATGCGTTTTTCTTTCTTGATAAGAATCAGGTCCAACTTAAAATTTTACCTCCTAATTTCCTCCCCCTGTTCAAGGACATCATTTTCACAAAGGTAAACCAAGAAGTCATTAGATGCACTTTTTTTTTGTTTTTGTTTTGACTGAACAACACATTTTAATATCAAGGAATTCAGTTCTGTATGGTATTTAAGTATTTATTTGGAGATAAATCAAGGCACATAGTCAAATGTGAAGATCAGAAAGAATCAGGCAACATGTCTTACATATCAGGTAAAAGCTCACA